>CM067374.1:110117908-110438286 GCA_034401795.1 Chaetoderma sp. LZ-2023a | reverse complement strand
GCATGACACGTGTGTTATAGGCTCCACCCACACCTCGCCGTGTTGGGATTGATCGATCCCCAAATGCCCTAGCTATCAATTTCCTGAAAACTATACAGGGAAGCTGTTGAATATGTTGTAACTAATTTGCAACAGCGCCCAGTCAAATTAGTTTCAAAATAGTCAACAGAATATTTATTAAATATTTATTAAATAGTAAAAGCAAACAATTTGTACAACAACGCATAGACCGTCTTCAAATATGCGTTCGTGACGTACTTATCGACGCCATTCATGATGTCATTCATTATGATGTCATTCTACACAATCACGCAGTTCATTATAACGGCATATGATGGGTGGATACTCTGGAAAGGTGAATTGAAAATAGACCTGTGTCATGAATGATTATAGGAATTGAATATTCATCACTATATCATTACTACGACCAGATGGATGGAATGGATGGATGGATGGATGGACGGATGGATGGACGGACGGATGGATGGACGGACGGACGGACGGGACGGACGGACGGACGGACGGACGGACGTACTCAAACAACAAGTAAATTATTCTCAGCCGCCATGATTAAACATATCTCGGCAGCATTTGATCTAATGACTGACCAAATAGCCCTCATTGTTATTTTCACACCTTAATCGCCCTGAAACGAACCGGCGTACTAACCCATGCTACAGTTAGATAAGCTCAATATAATTAAGCAATCACGCCTTTGTATTAGCTGTTTAACTTCAGTAGCGCACAAGGCGCACATTGATCTAAAGCAGTTCTTCGGGTTTAGTTTGATCTTTTGTGGGAGACTGAAGTTAATAGGTAATCAGTAGTCAACCAATTGCAGTAATTCTCCTATAAATATGTAAGAATTATCAGTTGCCATTAGACCAGTTTTTTTCGCTGCATGACGAAGACCATTACGTCGAAAGCGCTCCAGCAACTGACAGTGTAAGCTTTAATTTATATATATATAATAACTCTTGTATTAATTGTTCTTATTTTATCAGTCTCTAAATTGTTTCAACACATATCGCTCTAGTTAATATTTGGTAGTTAACTTTTTTGGAACTTTTCTGACTAAATTTGACATAAATCTGTAGAAATTTGATTACGTTCTAAAATGGCCAAGAATTTCAACGGCCCAGTGGGTAAAGGACGCAAATCTGGCAACCCAGCGTCCAACTTTTCTTCAACCAAAAGTGCTCCTAACCAGTCTGTTCAGGCCTTTCAGAGACTGGTTAAGATGTACTTCCATGTGTTGCAATGCTTGCATCACTATGGTCTTTTACGAGAGCATTTGGCATCAGACTCCTCTCTCCGAAATCTCTCAGCATGAAAATGGAGGAGATGAACTCGTTTTTTCTGCCCTGCCTTACGAGATGACGAATTTTTGAAATCGACCAGCATGATAAACCAAATTTGGGCTCATAGCTGCTTAGAAAAATTTAATCAACCATTATCGAAGCAAATTGGACAAATTAAAGGCAGAGGTAAAAGTGGCCGAATCTAATGTAATTCTTGATCTAGACAGAGCCAAAGGGCATAGCATTGAAATGGGGTAGGCAAAATTTTGGAAATAAATTGGCCCACAACGACATATCACAAATTTTTGGAAATTTTTGGCAGAAATAGCTAGTGATAAGCAAAATAGAGTGATGTCTCTACCAACACCGGCGGCCACAACCGAGTACAGGTTCAGGTTATCATTCAACAATGACTAACAAACGACAACGGTCACCAACTACCTTCACACCCTCGCCTACCACTTCCAAGCGGACGAATCTGTATACATCACCAACACCAGCACCTGGTGTTGATGATGTAACAGAGTCATGGCCGGCTCTACCAAAGACAAATTCTCCTCCTGTGCGCCGTTGTCGGGTTGTTACTCACTGTTCCCCCAATCTACCACCTAGCAACTCTTTCCTCATCTCTTCCACTATCTTCTCCTCGCCACCTTCTGACTCGATCTTCTCCTCTTCCTCCTTCTCCTCTCTCAATCCCGCCTCCTCCTCTTCCTCCTCAAACTTCTTCTCTTCATGCATCTCCTCTCTCAATCCCGCCTCCTCCTCTTCCTCCTCAACCTTCTTCTCTTTATCCATCTCCTCTCTCAATCCCGCCTCTTGCTCCTCATACTCAATCTTCTCCTCTTGCATCTCCTCTCTCCATCCCTCCTCCTCCTCTTCCTCCTACGCTTCATCTCTCTTCTCCTCACGCACCTTCTTCTGCTCCTCTTCTTCTGTCTCCACCTCCTCTCCCTCCTATGGAGAATAATAGTAACCTGTCTGACAGGAAGTTTGCTAAGTACCGTCAATCAATCGCATAGCAAGGGCCTGTGGAGGATCCCCAGAATCACCAAAAAGATTCTGATGATAGGGTCCTCTAATCTAGCCCGAATTGATTTAGATGTCCATCCTGACATCCATGGTTGAGTGCTATCCTGGTGCCGCATTATCACATTTCAGAACAAATGGCTATGCGACACCAGGATGGCCCTAGCCCGGAGAAGATCATCTTGAATATTGGCATCAACTCCAAAAATGAGCATCCAACCAAAGCCTCAAGCCATTTACGGTTCATGGCTCGTGAATTTAAAAACACCTTCCCTAATGCGGAGTTGCACTTTGCTGAGATTAACTTCTCTGATAGCTTGTCAGACAGGCAAAGGTACTGTCTCAAGCGTATCAAACGAATCAGCAAGGTCCAACTGCCACGTTGATAAGGTCATCCCCAAAATTTCTGATGCGAATTTTCATGTTGAGAAGGATAGAATCCATTGGACGAAAGAAACAGCTAATTGTATTTATAACCATTGGTTGACGGTACTTAGTTTAAACTAAATGTGGGTCAAGGCAATAGCTCCCCTAACATAGGTTTAGGAACAAATCTTGTCAATTTAGCAGCTGACTATGATCTCTCACCATCTGAAAAATCAATTCTCGATCGTGGTCTTACTTTTATACCAACTCCAAAACCAAAAACAGGATTAGATTTGCTTTTAGACACAGGTCTTATTGAAGTAGCTAATTTTGGTCATTCAGTAAAAATAGCCCATCATTTTCGAAATTTAAATGGAGATTCAAAAACCATTCACTGGAAAATCTGGTTGGGACCCTCCCGATAAGCTAGTTGATGACAATATTAAAGGCACCCTATAAAACGGTTGCTGGTATAGCCAGATCATTGCCAGTTACACATAATAAGCAAAACCTTTCATTTCTCGAACGACAGGCCATCAACAAATTACGTAGAAATCAGAATATTATTATAAAACCAGCCGATAAAGGTTCTGCAACTGTGATTATGTCTAGAGAAAACTACAATCCGCGAGGCCGAAAGGCAGTTAACTAACACCAGGCATTACAGAAAACTTGATAATTTAATTTGGCCTCAAAACCGACAAAATTTCATTGAAATACTTAATTCATTGCATACAGATAAGTACATCGATAAGAAACAGCTAAAGTATCTGCTAGGTGAGAATAATCCACAAAATCGGACATTTTATATCTTGCCTAAAATCCATAAACCTATCAGCACCCTGGTTAGATCCCATTGACACCGCCTGGACGACCCATCATTTCAGACTGTGGCAGTGAGTCTTATGGCATTTCAGAATATATTGATTACTATTTAAAGCCCATTGCTAATAGACACAAGAGCTTTCTCAAGAACACAGAACACTTTCTTTCAAAGCTATCCAAATTGTCAGTTCCGAAAGATGCATATTTAGTCACATTAGACATAGATGCTATGTATACCAATATAGATATTGATGCTGGAGTCAATGCTATTAAGAATTCTTTGTCAAATTTCCTGATCCAGTATCGACCAGACACGGAAATTCTAAAATTATTAGAGCTAAGTCTTAAAGGAAACGATTTCCAATTTAATGGTGAAAATTACCTTCAAATCTGTGGATGCGCAATGGGGTAAACGATTCAGCCCAAATTTTGCCACGATTTATGTTGCGGAGTGGGAAGAGGAGGCACTGAACAAATCAACCAAAAAGCCTCTTCTTTACCTCAGATATCTAGATGACATCTTCATAGTTTGGCAACATTCAAGAAGAAGACTTTTGGGAATTTTTTCGCATTTAAATAACCAAGATTCGAATATCAAGCTAAAAGCTACTATTAGTGGAACATCTGTTGACTTTTTAGATGTCACGATCTATACGGGTCCTCAATTTGATTCCTCTGGAAATTTAGAATATAAAGTATTCTTTAAGCCAACAGACTCACATCAGCTGCTTCACAAAAAATCATTTTCATCCTCCACACACATTTAAAGGTTTGATCAAATCGCAAATCATAAGATTTTTTCGAAACTCTAGCAACAGGCAAAATCTGAATAGTGCATGCTCTACTCTGTTTGATGCTTTGAAAGCACGAGGCTATTCAGCCCGTTTTCTTCGAAAAATTAAAGCAGACACCATCAATGAGCTTGAAAATCTAAAACCTCACAGCGGACCCCGAGTTTGAGCCTGTCCAAATTAAACACAATAAACCAATCATGTGCGATGGATCAGTTTCTAAATGCGACAAAAATAGATGCAAAGTAAACAACTATATTGTAAACCAACAAACATTCCTGAGCTTTCAAACTAAAAATGAATATCATATCCGAACTAATATGCATTGTGATTCTGAGAATGTAGTTTATTTGATCAATTGTGCCCTTTGCCAGAAACAGTATGTTGGTGAAACAAAAAAATGCATTTAGAGTGCGTGCTAGACGCCACGTTTCTGATATTAACACCTCAGCAGATACGCCAATTGCTCAACATTTCCAACTTCCTGATCATTCAGTTGAACATCATTTTGAAATCATGCCAATAGAACAGATTCCGACCTTCGATAGTGAGGAAGAAACGAGTTCGTTTCGCAAAATCCGAGAAGGCCATTGGATTAGAACACTCCAAACAAAAGCACCAATTTGGGAATAAATGTAGATTCGGGAATATCACAAAAGAACAAAAATTATCCCAATTTCAACTCATATACAATAGACGTAATGTTGAATTAGCAAAAAACCATGAAAGACGAATATTCACAGTTGCAATCTAAATTAAAGGAACCGATCAAAGCACGACCAGTAATAGCTTACAATAGAAATCCAAAACCTGAAAGATTTGCTAGTAAGATCAAAGTTAGACCTTATAGTTTCCTGATAACAATGACAAGGTTTCATCACCTCCCTACCTATTCTTAAAAAAATCTAATCCCAACCAAAAATCAATGGTGGGGCAACATGAAATCATATCCGTATGGACATCTTTTAATTTTGTGTCTGCAAAAGTATGTGTGCGTACGTGCGTGCGTGCGTGCGTGCGTGCGTGCGTGCGTGCGTGCGTGCGTGCGTGCGTGCGTGCGTGCGTGCGTGCGTGCGTGCGTGCGTGCGTGCGTTTCGTTCGTTCGTTCGTTCGTTCGTTCGTGCGTGCGTGCGTTCGTTCGTTCGTTCGTTCGTTCGTTCGTTCGTTCGGGCGTCCGGGCGGTTGTTCGTATGTGTGTATGTGTGTGGGTGTGTGCTCGTACATCCGCACGTGTGTGCATCTATACTTGCGTGGGTGTATGTGTGCGTGTGTGTATGTGGGTGTGGGTGCATTAATTCGTGAGTACATTAGTGCGCGGGTGTGTGCGTGCATGCATTCGTGCGTTCGTTCGTGCATGCGTTCATGCATGCATTATTGCGTGCATTCGTGCATGTATTACTGTGGGCATGTGTTATTGCATGCATTCGTGCATTCGTTCAGATGTTGTGTGTGCGTGCGTGCGTGCGTGCGGTGCGTGCGTGCGTGCGTGCGTGCGTGCGTTGCGTGCGTGCGTGCGTGCGGTGCGTGCGTGCGTGCGTGCGTGCGTGCGTGCGTGCGTGCATTCGTGTGTGTGTGATTTCTCTATAATGTAGGATCAATCCCAGCCTTTACCTGTTAAAGCGACCTACTGATAAGTTCATTTTTACCCCAACTAATCTCAAGGGGGGACCACTCAAAGTAAATCTAAACTTGGTCTCGATAGGACAAATTTAGGTAAAGAAATTTGTAATAAATTCCTGTGCCAATGCGTTTTTTTCAATGTAAAGACAGACAGACAAAACCGACAAAATTTCATTGAAATACTTAATCATTGCATACAGATAAGTACATCGATAAGAAACAGCTAAAGTATCTGCTAGGTGAGAATAATCCACAAAATCGGACATTTTATATCTTGCCTAAAATCCATAAACCTATCAGCACCTGGTTAGATCCATTGACACCTCCTGGACGACCCATCATTTCAGACTGTGGCAGTGAGTCTTATGGCATTTCAGAATATATTGATTACTATTTAAAGCCCATTGCTAATAGACACAAGAGCTTTCTCAAGAACACTGAACACTTTCTTTCAAAGTTATCCAAAATTGTCAGTTCCGAAAGATGCATATTTAGTCACATTAGACATAGATGCTATGTATACCAATATAGATATTGATGCTGGAGTCAATGCTATTAAGAATTCTTTTGTCAAATTTCCTGATCCAGATCGACCAGACACGGAAATTCTAAAATTATTAGAGCTAAGTCTTAAAGGAAACGATTTCCAATTTAATGGTGAAAATTACCTTCAAATCTTGTGGATGCGCAATGGGTAAACGATTCAGCCCAAATTTTGCCACAATTTATGTTGCGGAGTGGGAAGAGGAGGCACTGAACAAATCAACCAAAAAGCCTCTTCTTTACCTCAGATATCTAAGATGACATCTACATAGTTTGGCAACATTCAGAAGAAGACTTTTGGGAATTTTTTCGCATTTTTAAATAATAAATTCAAACATCAAGCTAAAAGCTACTATTAGTGGAACATCGGTTGACTTTTTAGATGTCACGATCTATAAGGGTCCTCAATTTGATTCCTCTGGAAAATTAGAATATAAAGTATTCTTTAAGCCAACAGACTCACAATCAGCTGCTTCACAAAAAATCATTTCATCCTCCACACACATTTAAAGTTTGATCAAATCGCAAATCATAAGATTTTTTCGAAACTCTAGCAACAGGCAAAATCTGAATAGTGCATGCTCTACTCTGTTTGATGCTTTGAAAGCACGAGGCTATTCAGCCCGTTTTTCTTCGAAAAATTAAAGCAGACACCATCAATGAGCTTGAAAATCTAAAACCCTCATAGCGGACCCGAGTTTTGAACCTGTCCAAATTAAACACAATAAACCAATCATGTGCGATGGATCAGTTTCTAAATGCGACAAAAATAGATGCAAAGTGAACAACTATATTGTAAACCAACAAACAATCCTGAGCTTTCAACTAAAAATGAATATCATATCCGAACTAATATGCATTGTGATTCTGAGACTGTAGTCTATTTGATCAATTGGTGCCCTTTGCCAGAAACAGTATGTTGGTGAAACAAAAAATGCATTTAGAGTGCGTGCTAGACGCCACGTTTCTGATATTAACACCTCAGCAGATACGCCAATTGCTCAACATTTCCAACTTCCGGATCATTCAGTTGAACATCATTTTGAAATCATGCCAATAGAACAGATTCCGACCTTCGATAGTGAGGAAGAAACGAGTTCGTTTCGCAAAATCCGAGAGGGCCATTGGATTAGAACACTCCAAACAAAAGCACCATTTGGAATAACTGTAGATTCGGGAATATCACAAAAGAACAAAATTATCCCATTTCACTCATATACAATAGACGTAATGTTGAATTAGCGAAAACCATGAAAGACGAATATTCACAGTTGCAATCTAAATTAAAGGAACCGATCAAAGCACGACCAGTAATAGCTTACAAAAGAAATCCAAAACCTGAAAGATTTTGCTAGTAAGATCAAAGTTAGACCTTATAGTTCCTGATAACAATGACAAGGTTTCATCCCTCCCTACCTATTCTTAAATAAATCTAATCCCAACCAAAATCAATGGTGGGGCAAACATGAAATCATATCCGTAGGACATCTTTTAATTTTGTGTCTGCAAAAGTGCGTGCGTGCGTGCGTGCGTTCGTCGTTCGTTCGTTCGTTCGTTCGTTCGTTCGTTCGTTCGTTCGTTCGTTCGTTCGTTCGTGTCGTTCGTTCGTTCGTTCGTTCGTTCGTTCGTTCGTGCATTCGTTCGTTCGTGGCGTCCCGGGCGTTTGTTCGTATGTGTGTATGGGTGTGTGCTCGTACATCCGTACGTGTGTGCATCTATACTTGCGTGGGTGTATGTGTGCGTGTGTATGTGGGTGTGGGTGCATTAATTCGTGAGTACATTAGTGCCTGGGTGTGTGCGTGCATGATTTCTTGCGTGTTCGTGATCGTGCATGCGTTCATGCATGCATTATTGCGTGCATTCGTGCATGTATTACTGTGTGCATGTATTATTGCATGCATTCGTGCATTCGTTCAGATGCGTGCGTGCGTGCGTGCGTGCGTGCGTGCTTGCGTGCGTGCGTGCGTGCGTGCGTGCGTGCGTGCGTGCGTGCGTAAGTACTTTGCGTGTGTGTATGTGTGTGCATTCGTGTGTGTGATTTCTCTATAATGTAGGATCTAATCCCAGGCCTTTACCTGTTAAAGCGACCTACTGATTAATTCACTTTACCCCAACTAATCTCAAGGGGGGACCACTCTAAGTAAATCTAAACTTGGTCTCGATAGGACAAATTTAGGCAAAGAAATTTTTAATTAAATTCCTGTGCCAATGCGTTTTTTTCAATGTAAAGACGGACGGACGGACGGACGGACGGACGGACGGACGGACGGACGGACGGACGGACGGACGGACGGACGGACGGACGGACGGACGGACGGACGGACGGACGGACGGACGGACGGGACGGACGGACGGACGGATGGATGGATGGATAGGTGGGTTGGCAGTTTTAATGGATCTTTTAATGGACATTGAGTCTGTTACAGCACCGTTTGGTGACGATACGTTTCGTGCTGTGTTTGGTTTTGGTTTGACACCTATTTGGCTTTCTACAGTTTCTACAGTCGGAGACATGTTAGCTGATGATAGCTGTGGTGGACCATCCCTGCGGGTGAGTTCTAATGAAGGAGGTGGTTCGTGTGTCTTGTGAAGATCGACTCGCTTTCTTCTAAAGACTTCACTTGGCGTTTCAACTTCATAGGATCTCTTGTCAAGTTGTTTGCTTACTATTGCCTTCTACCTTTCTTTTTGCCCTATCTCGAATGGCTTCATTCGGACAATGTCTCCTTCCTCTACTACTGAAAGATCTTTTGCTGACTTGTTGTAATTTCTGGCCTGTTCATGTCTATCTTGACACATCTTTAGTTTCTCCACCTTGAAATACTCCTCTACTCTTGGAGCTAGTAATGGCATAGGAACACGTCTTCTTGTCCTTCTACTCATTAGCCACAATGCATGGCTGCTGTCTGCACCTTGAGTTGGGGTATTTCTGATCGCCAGCAAAGTCATAAATGGGTCTGTCTTGGACTTTGCACACTTATCCATTATGTGCTTACCTGCCTTCACACCAGACTCAGCCTTGCCATTGTCATTTGCCTGTCCTGGTGCACTCGTGCAGTGCTCAAAGTCCCAATTGTTGGTGAAGTCACAACATTCCTGCGCATTGAATTGTGGGTCATTGTCGTTTGCAACTTTAGATGGAATACCTTGTTAGGCAAATTGTTGTTTTGGGTTCTTAGTAACTGCATTAGACGCAGTACTATATAGCCTGTCTACCTTCCAAAATCCGCTGACGTAATCTATGGCCAGTAAATATTATTTACTGTTCCATCTAAAGAGATCTGTGCCAACTATCTCTCATGGGTAGTTGGTCCTGATAGGGATAAGTGTCTCCTTTGTAGGCATCGACCAAAACTTTGGCAGACTTCACATGTTTGTGCAGTTTGTCTGATCTCAGCTGTCATTCCTGGCCAATAGATACACTCTCTTGTTCGACTCCATGATGAGATGAATGCAAACATTCTTTAGTCCTGCCTCTCAACCTTTCAGGTACCAGAACTCATTCACCGTTGAAAATCAAGCCATCGTGCACGGCAAGCTCATCTCTGAATGAGAAGTATGGTGTTACCTGGATGTTGCTGGTGAGGTTGGGTAGGTTGTAGGTGACTTTACCCGCTTGCCTGGTATGCCATTTAAACATTACGTAAAGATGGTTCATCTGAAGGCATGTAATGACTGGCTTATGGTCAGAATTGAGGTCTGCACCGCCATAGGAATGAGCATTGCGTGTGTTTTGCATAGTATGAAGTCTATTCGCTTGAAGCCTGATATTGTAACCATAGAGCCTTTTGGGGCTATGCGATCAGAATTATCTGAAGACAGAGGCGAGGGCGTCCATAGGGTACGGAGCTCGAATTAGTATTGCAACCTCCAATCCATTCGCTATGGAACTATTTGGCAGGCAACATACGTCGAGCCAGGTTAAGGCGAGCCGAGAGATGTGGCGGACTGAGGAACTGAGCTTTCCTACTCCTAGTGGTATATTCTACACTTAAGGGGTCGAAACAGCGCAGAACGAAGACGTGCATCGATTGCAGGAGTTTCGACGAAAGAATGAGCTAACCATGTGCGGCCCTATCAAAACAAGTAAAGGAGGGCCACAGTATATTTCTGTGTTAAGCGTGCAGGGCTTCACCAACTCAGAAAAGCTGCGAAAATGGGTGGATATCCTTACTGGTAGAAGCGCACAGTAGAAGCGATGCCATCACAATGCTACTAATTTGTCTTCACATTGAACAGTGCTCTAGATAACTGTCCGCACTTTACAGCTAAGACGGGTGATGTCTTTTCTAAATGTTCCTTGAGAAGAAATGGAACGGCGGCTCAAAAGTGGTAGGGGTGGGTAGGGGGGGGGGGGGGATTGAGAAGAGTCAATCAACAAGGGCATTTAAGGTGGTGTCTCTGAAGATTATGTAGGAGAATAAAAATAAGAACTGGATTAGTGTGCATAGTTAAGATTTTAATCATGCACAGTTCAATTCCTAAGTGCTGTGGAAACAGTCACAGTCATGATAGAAAGCAGTTCCGCAAACATGGGGTCAAGGATTTGCTATTGCGGGCGATGCTGGCTTTTAACCAGCCTCGGTATATTCTCAAGGCACAACATGTGATGGTTTAATCCTCGATGACCAAAGATCACAATAAGCTGAGGCTAATGGAATTTGCTGGAATGGATGAAAGTTCAATGGTTTCCTCACGAGGTAAGTGGTCAAGAGCGGCATGGCTAAAATTGAATGTGCCAAAGCGGTAGTTCTAGGAGGTGGAAGAAAGTGTTTCTAATCTTCTAGAGTGGAATACAATAGTGGCAGAATGTTATGTAAAACGGAGATCGTGGATAGCGGAAGTCAGACTTGCTTGAAAGTTGAAGTCAAGTAGCTTCTGCTGAGTTCTTCCTCACGACAGGCGAGGTGCGGCCGAGATGTTTCAGGCGAGAAGGAGTCAGTGGTGCGGCTGGTTTGTAGGTAAGCCTAGTTTCTTCCGGAATCAGAAGAGGTCTCAGGTCAACAAAGTCTTCAGAACAATGCAGAGGCAGTGGTTTGCTTCCAGTGGCTCAGTCCTGAGATCACAAAATGATCGACTTTTATACTCTCTGCTCTGCATCTCATTATCTTTTAATGATGGCTGGCTTTCGCTATGAATCTTTCAGCCAATCAATATTCATCTTGTCTGGTGTAGAGATAGTAGCAGCAGATTAAATGACCACGTCTGCAGTTTCTGGTTTTTTTTGTTTTCTTCCAAGGCATTTTAGTATTTTATGTTTCTATAAGCGGCTTCTTCTTTGTCTCGACCTGCTATTATCGTGATGAGGAAGTTGAATCTTCAGGCGTTCCAGAGGTACCAAACATTCCCAGACACTGTTGTGATCATAGCTGTTACGAGGAAGAAACTGTGCAAACATCATGGATATGTCGGCCCTGCTGCCAAAGGTTGTAGGGCAGTCTCTTCCCGTGTTTGATTCGGACCCTGTCCTTGGACAGGGTTCTGGACTGGCCACCGAGGGAGCCGTCTTGTACAACCCCCTGGCAGTCTCGTCGGGCTCCAGCCTGATGGGCTCTGTCTCTCTGCGGCCACCTTTGGTTGGTCCAGTAGTGGTGGCCAGTCCGTCAGGCATGGGAGCCATCCGCCAGGATGGCTCCACGGTTTCCTCATCTAGTGACGACTCTTCGGTGTCTGAAGATGAGGAAGCCGAGGAGGAGAGATTGCTGCAGCCTGTGATGCCACGGGTGGAGAGCATGGAGGCCGATTCCGTCCTGGATGGAACCGTCCTCCATCTGTCTGTCTTGGCGCAAGCCAGGGCAGCGGCTCCGCCCGTGGTTGAGGCCACTCCGGTACCCGGCACCAGTCCCGTGATGGTTGGTTTGCCACCAACCGACATGGTGACGGGTGTGGCTGGCCAGGCGTGGTACTCACCTATCTCGCCTGGTCTTGTGGTCAGACATGGGGTGCCGTTGGCGCCCGTGTTTGGCCATGGTTCTTCAACGACTACGGGTCTGCACAGTTTCCGTGTGGGCCTACTCCATGGACTGGTGTTTTCCATGTGGTGGCGGTGGAACCGTATGGTACCGGAGTTCCTGGCGTATCAGCAATGGCTCCTAGCCGGGAGGCCATTGCTGGTAGGGCCGTGAACATGTCAATGGGTGACGTGTTCACGGGAGTGTCCTCCTCGGAGACAGATTGGTCTGGGACTCTGGCATGGCTAGCCAGGGTAGGCCCGTCTGTGGTTTCGACCACGGCCGAGGAGGATGCACCCCGTCCATCAGTGGCATCGATTAGGACGGGGATCTTGCCCGCAGCCCGGATCCAGTCTATTTACAGCAAACAACTCCTGACCAAGGGCCAGCTTCCTGCGGCCTGGAGGGAGGTGCGGGCGAGGTGTCGTATTCCACGGGGGGAATACGACAGGTATGGTGTTGTCCCGACGGTCACCAAGGATGACCGCTGGGTGCTGGGTGTCCAGAGTGCTGGAACGGGTGGCCCCACCCCGGCACTGGTGGCCAAAGCTCAGGTACACCATGATAACGTCCTGTATCTATGTGATGAGGGGGTGAGGGCAGCAATGAGTGCTGTCAACCACTCTTATCACCTTCTTCAGTCGGTGTGGGCTGAAGCGGGGGCAGGCCACCCTGTGCCACCTGTGGCGCTTTCATGCTTCAACGATGGCCTAGTGCTGTCTATGGATGCATTGGCAAGGGTGTAGGCACGTGTGACAAAGTCCAGGAGGCAGATGGTCCTTGACCATATGCATCCAGCCACTGCCGTCAGGGAGTGTCTTCTTGGGACGCCCCTTACAGGCCCTAGCATCTTTGGTGGCCATGCGTGGGCCATCTTAGAGGACATGGGCAGCATCGCACAGAATCGGTTGGTGGTTAATCTGCAGCTAGAATTAGTGCGTCAAGCGCACACACCAGGGGCTGTAGCCAAGCCGCTAACCGGGCAACCTTCTAAGAAGCAGAAAAAGCACAAAAGCAAGGCGAAAGCTAAGCCTAGTGCTGCTTCCACTGGGTCTTCTCAGCTGCCTCCGGCGAAGAAGGCCAAGAAGGTTGTGGAGGCCCCTAACCTCCCCAATGTTGCTCCTGATCGCCCGAGAGGCGGGAAGGGCAAGGGGAGGGGGGAGTCCTCAAAGGGCGGAAAGAAGGGAGCGGATCGACAGGAACAGCGGTGCCAGTTAGATCAGCCAAGCCAAGACCAAAATGGTTCTCACTGTTTCTCATCAAGAGAAGGGGGGGGGAGCGGATCGCGAGCCAGACACCCCCCATTAGGTATCGATGTGTCTATAGTGGGTGGAAGGCTCATGCATTTCGTCGAGGCTTGGCGAGGTGTGACGTCAGACTGTCTGCTCCTGGGAGGGTTATCCCAGGGCGACATGCCGGAGTGGTGGCATTTTCCACCACAGAATCTGTCTTTGGCACCTGTCTGGACACCCGTACCAAGGGAACCAGACAAGTTAGAAGCCATTCAAAACGAAGTGTCAGGTTTGCTTCTGAAGGGAGCAATAAAACTAGCAAACCGGAACACTCCAGGCTTCTCTTCAAACATGTTCCTTGTCCCCAAGAGCACAGGGGTATGGAGACTCGTACTCAATCTCAGGTCATTAAATTGGTTTATCCATACGCCTCGGTTTCAGATGGAAACTCCGAGGTCGGTGATGGCAGGATTGAGGAAGGGAATGTGGTTTGTATCGATCGATCTGAAAGATGCATATTTCCACATTCCAATGAACAGGAGTTGTCACAGGTTTCTGAGATTTGTGTTTCAGAATCAAGTGTGGGAGTTTGTAGTCCTCCCATTTGGCCTGTCGACAGCTCCACGGGTTTTCACCAGAGTGGTCCTTGCGGTGACAGCGTTTCTCAGAAAAGAGAACGTGGCGCTTCACACCTACATAGACGACTGGCTGATAAAAGCAGACACATCAGCCAGGTTAGAAGTGGATACAGCTCTGACTCTGAAGTTACTTTCAGATCTAGGCTGGATAGTCAACAAGGAGAAATCCGAGTTGACACCCACTCAACAGTTCGTTTATTTAGGGATGCTATTCGATCTCGAGGAGGGCGGAGTTTACCCGTCAGAGCCAAGAGTGGTGTCTCTGTTAGCCATCCTCAAGAGTTTTCGATTGGGAAACCACATTCAGACGAGGCGGTTTCTTCAGATGCTGGGCATGATGGTCTCCATAGAGCAGGTAATCCCGTACGCTGCTCTGATGTGAAGACCTATCCAGTTGTATCTGATGTCTCTGTGAAAACAGAGAACAGAACCCCTGTTAAAACAGGTACCAGTTTTGGAACCAATAATGTCGCATCTTGTATGGTGGAAACAGCGTCAGAATCTCCTAGTAGGGGTTTCGCTGCACCTACCCCACCCCAGCTGTCCGTGTACACGGATGCATCGCTGGAGGGATGGGGGGGGGGCCTGCCTGGGAGAACGCCAGGTCTCGGGCACATGGACTCTCCAAGAGAGCCAGCTGTATATCAATCTGTTGGAAATGATGGCAGTGGAACTGGCATTGGAAAAGTTTCTTCCAAAAGTCAGGGGCAAGGCGATATTGATATGGTCGGACAACTCGACAGTAGTATCATACATAAATCGCCAAGGTGGGACCAAGTCACCCACACTATGTACAAAGTGTGGCACTTGATTCACTGGTGCAGGAATTACTTGGTTGTTTTGAAAGCAGCTGACATTCCTGGGCGATTGAACATTCTGGCGGATGCTTTGTCTCAGAGACAGAGAATTCTGCCAACAGAATGGTCTCTCAACCCTCCAGTTCTTCACAGGATCTTCGAGCATTGGGGCAAACCCAACTTGGACTTGTTCACCACAAAGCAAAATGCTCAAATCATTACTTATGTCTCGCCGATTCCAGATACAAATGCCATCGATACAGACGCTCTGGCGATAAGCTGGAGAGGGATGCACGCTTATGCGTACCCACCGAACATTCGTCTACCGAAGATATTGGTGAAGATCAGGGAGGAACCGTACCTGGTCCTGCTAATAGCGCCAATTTGGCCCAGCAGGGCATGGTTCACGGATTTTCTAGATCTGCTGGTGGACAATCCAGTGCAGTTACCCGAGATTCCAAACATAATCTCCCAGGCCAAGAGATGCTTCCTACACGAGCATCCCGAAATATTCAAATTGACTGCGTGGATGTTGTCAAACAACGTTCCATGTCCATTTCCCGACAAGTTGCAAATTTCATAGCAGCTGCGAGAAGGAGGTCAACTTTCAAGTCATATAACAACAAGGTTAACAGATTTGCAGACCGGTGTGAAGGAAAGGGTATTGATACCTTTCAATCCACTATTCAGCAAATAGCAGACTTTCTCTGTGAGCTATTCTTTTCAGGACTAGCTCCTGTCACAATTGCTGGATACAAGTCAGCTTTGGCATCAGTTATCCCTTGTCTAGCCAACAGAGATAGTCCAGAGGTAGCCCAGTTGAATTGGATGGTGAAGTGAATGAGCAATCTCCGACCGAGACAACCGGTAGTCATTCCAGCCTCTAGGCTATCTTTAGTGCTTAATGTACTGGCCAAGCACCCTTTCGAACCATTGCGTTCGGCTAGTCTAAAGCATTTGACTCTAAAGGCGGTCTTTCTATTGGCAGCTTCCTCAGCTAGAGGGTGCAGTGAGATCCATGCACTTTCAGCAGAGAGGGACCGATTTATTGTCTCCAGAGAGGGTCTGCGTCTACTGCCAAGAGGAGAGTTTATGTCAAAGAATCAAACTTTGAGATATCCCGGCAAACCGATCATTATACTGAACCTAACTACGTTTGATCGTGATGCCAGTGTCTGGTGCCCAGTCCGTGCTTTGACTAAGTACAAAAAATTGACAGACTCGTTACGGCCGAATGATAGACATCTGTGGATCTGCCATAAGAAGCCATATGGCGCCGCATCCATGGATTCTATCTCTCATTTGGTAGCCGAATGCATTCAGACTACCAATGAGATTGCGACTGGGCACCAGGTGCAATGCCCAAGGGCACACGATGTTAGATGAATAGCCGCCTCGACCGCCCTTTAAAATACTGCTCCATTAGAGGACATCATGGATTACTATATGAGGGATGTGTCAGACTCCGCCAATCCACTCGCTTTAGCTGTTTTGAAACAAATAGCTATACGACCACACTGCTCTTCTTCCTTTTCTGGCATTTGTAAGAAAGAATTAAGAAACCGACATGGCCGAGCGAGAGGATGTCAACCAGATTGTGTCACTGATGGCCGGACAAGTGAATGGTTGGAGGCTTCACGTCTGAAATCCAAATATCATGAGGTAATTCAAGATTGAGAGTTTTTTGTATTATGTCTATATATCATGTTCATTCATCTTATATATTCATGCTCATTCCAAGGCTAATATATGCAAAGAGCAGTTACCCCTCGTGGCATATTTGTGTTTCAGGCGAGATGCATGTTCGTGAGTTCTCTCCCTTTTCTTAGGAGAAAAAGGGGGGGGGGGAGGGGCAGTGATGCGAATGTGATTCGGTTCCGTTAACTTGATGGTCCTTTTAGGTCTCCATTAATCGAGTTTAAGTCTAGCTCTTTCTCCAAGGGCCAATCTTAACAATTGATGGCTTGCCCCTTCCCACCAGGTTACTGTCTAAATCTGGTGTATATCAGATGTAATAGAATGATGAGTATTGATCGAAGGAGATTGAAGGAAATTTCAATTTCCCTTTCTCCGAGATCTAACAATACTCACCATTCTATTACGGACCCAGCTCCCCCCCCCCACCAGCCCCGCGGGGGCAAGCCATGGGTATCTCTTGTTTGGTGGCTATGCAAACAATATGAGCTTCATGGCAAACGGGTACTCGGCAGTTGTGAGCCGGGTACCCGGTTCCAGGAGTCGGTAAAGCTTACTAAGTCTATATAGCCCTAGGCCCAGCTATCCAGGCTAGCTGTATCAGAAGTAATAGAATGGTGAGTATTGTTAGATCTCGGATAAAGGGAAATTGAAATTTCCTTCAGTTTATCCCAAACTTCAACCATAGTATCAGATGTATCGATTCAGAAACTCCAACCTGTAAATTTGAACGGAAACGGGGATAAAATGTTGTTGCTATAGCCTGGTCTAATTTAATCGATCCATGTGTCAGAACCTTGTCAGATGGGAACGAATGCATCATTGCTATAGAGTTGATAACCGAACTCATACCTTATTGTAGCATAAACACATACATGCCTACGACAGGATACTCAAACTCGCCTGAAAAATATGCAGAATGCCTTGATCTCATCCAGGTATTTTGTTGAGAAATACCAGATCACACAAAAAATAATTTGGTGTGTCGACATGAGCACAACATTACTGGCCAGAGACAACCCTAACGACAAGAGACTGAAGTCATTTCTAGCACAGACAAACTTTATAAACTCGGCGACCGCATCTAGCAATCCAACAAAGTCCATGCCAAAGGAAAGTCTCAAATTGACTACTTCCTGGGCCATAATTGCGATGAGTTCATTAATCTATGACAAGGATCCTAGAAATACATCCGTACATGTCCCAGTCATCTGTGAACTATCTAGTCAGCCTGAAAGAACTCAATCAACGAGCTCACAAAAGCCCAAGGTTAGAAAACTGCTATAGAACCAGGCTGACAACACATCATATCAGCAACTCATACTCAAGAACACAGAAGAAATCATTTATTCTCCCACTGAAGTTGACCAGATTGTCAAATGCATGCACGATTCCATAAATATAGTAGCAAAATCTCTATACCACTTAAGCCAATCTGCATAACTGTCCCAAAGTGAAAAGCATCATCTACAGTAAAAGCGACTCCTTTTACATGATAAACAGCTTAATCGGACATGGCATCAGCTCAATAAACCAGACCCAGAACAACAAATTTCAAATGGCGTCTGCGGTCCCAACAGAGAACAAAGTGAGCAAGGGAGAATGATGGATTCTATGAAGAGATGATGGCGATATAGTCCACCAGCAATTTCTATAAACTCATCAAGAGGAACAGAGGAAAGTCATCTAGCAGTAGTACACTGATGAAGAATGACATACTGCTCACAGAACCAGCAGATCAATGTCAGGGCTTTGCGTCATGTTATGTGATGGATTCTATGAAGAGATGATGGAGATATACTCCACCAGCAATTTCTATAAACTCATCAAGAGGAACAGAGGAAAGTCATCTAGCAGTAATACACTGATGAAGAATGACATACTGCTCACAGAACCAGCAGATCAATTTCAGGGCTTTGCTTCATATTATGAAGACCTCGCAAACCAAAGAAATGAGACACATTATGACTCTGACTACAAAAGCAGAGTTCAGTATGAGCTTTCCCTAATGCACAATGTGTGTGAATAAAACCCTCAACCCTGTCAACCAATATCTTCGGATGGAGTAAAAAACGTATCAGAGACAGCAAGAGAGGCAATGGATACCAACATGCCACTCTATATGGCATTCCTTGATACTCAGAAAGCCTTTGACGTTGTGGACCACAATTCGCTTAAATGTCCGCTTTTTGATCAAAGCATGGATCGACATATATGGCAAGTAGTAGCCAACCTATATGTAAAGCTATCGGCAAGGTTAAAGTGGAAAGGGCTAACAAGCACTGAATTTCCAATAGAACATGGTGTCAGGCAATGTGGAATCCTATCGACTGTATCGGCTGTACAAGACATAGATCAACGGTCTCCTGGACCAGCTACAGAACTATATTGGGCCTATATACACCGGCTGTCCTGCCATTGCTAATGACCTCACTCTGTGCAGCAACTCTGCTCAAGAACTGCAGATCATGCTCGATAAAACATACATATTTGCCTGCGGAGAGCGCTATGATATTCATCCGGAAAAATCATGTGTCCAAATCCGATCCATAAATAAGACTCATAGTAAAGTATCTCCACCAAATTGGAGCCATGGAAACACCACATTAGCGAGTGCAGACAGGTAACACACATCCGTCTATCACGTGTGACAAAGAATGAAGCCTCCGTCAATACTGAAGAGAGGATCTCTACTGCACGAAGAACATTCTATGCTATGACAGGAACCGGCTTACATGGCACAAATGGTCTCTCACCTAGGGTCTGCTACCATATTTACACAATGTATGTCATCCCAAAATTACTATACGTCCTAGAGATATTTGACCTGTCAGCAAAACGGTTAGACAGTGTGGAGTCCTTCCATATCAGCATGCTTAGGAAGATACTCTCAACAACAGTTCGTATTGCCAAAAGCTATCATCTTTCTACTTATTGGAGCATGACCCATCATAGCGCAACAACATATCCGGCAGCTGTCATTATTGGGAGTCATCATCTGATGCCAAAACAATACCCTGAACAGCATACTGGAGCGACACATTGCTCTAAATCCTGGCAATGTGCCAAGCTGGCTCATATATATCCAGACCATTTTGCACCAGAATGACCTTCCAAGTCTGGCCAAGCTGAAGACACATACGCTAACAAAGCAGCAGTGGAAAATAAAAAGTCAGACTGCAGTAAACAACTATTGGACAAGCCAGTTGATCCAGCAATGCACAACTAAAAAGACTCTAACAAGATGCTGCTTCACACGTCTTTCAATAGGCAATATGCATCAGGCCATATCCACCATACAAAATCACCAGCATCAAGACGAGACTCGTTACAGAAACATACCTAGCCCAAGCTAACCTAGCCAGATTCAACCAAGGTCAAGTTGATCCTATGTGTGCATTATGCCAACTGGAAACAGAGGACTATCCACATATGCTGGTTAAATGTAATGTGCTGCTTAGCCATAGACAGTGGTATTTCCAGGAACTCAAAATATATATCAGAGATAACCTTGGCCAACATAAATGGATCTCCATCTGTAGCGATACAAATACTCTCACACAACTTATAATAGACTGCACAGTTCTAATAAACTCTAATTCCAGATGACCCCAAAATCAACCGTGAGATAGAAATCATCACCAGGAAATTGTGCTACAATATTCATTGCCACAGAGTCTTCATCCTTAATGCAGCTAAAACTGAAGCACAGTGATTTAGTTAATGGTTTTACCTCAGTGTACGTACTACTACATACTGACACAGTTTTATGTCAAATGCTTATTTGTGCATTTCATCTGCACTGTGATGCCTGTTAGCTTTGTCTGCACGTGTACCTTCGTTGAATTGTAAATATGTGTGCCTTTCTCACACTAATTATTCGTGTTCTACACCTCGTAATAGTTATTTAATTTTACCACCTATTATATGTGGGTGTTGCAATCAACTGGAGGATTATCCGAATACAGAACAGAGCATAGCTACTAGTATACGCTTTATACCGGCCTCTCAGTTACAACCGTTTGTTTATCCCGATGCGATCCCATAATTCTTTGAGCATGCAAGATTTTAATCTCGCTTATTACGCAGATTTATGTTGGCATCAGGTGTACTTACAGGGCAATGTGACGTAACTATTACACATCCAGTTACTATGGACGTTGTATGGCTTGTTGTGAACCGAAATGTACCAAGCCATATTATCTGCAATGTGATCAGTGATAATTGAGCATGCAATACAGCTGTCTTACTTTCTGAGCCGCCCTGCAAATGTCGGTCAGCTGGGATATATCAATCCGGTTATTGATTGTTGTGCTATTGATTTTAGCATAGCCTGGTGCAGACGAGTTTTTTACCTGGGAGTCAACTTTCGTGTTTAAAATCGAATTTCCACCCTTAAAAGTGAATCGAGCAACACCACTGGTATTGACAATGAGGCATACATGAAATATCAGCGATCGCAGTTCAAATAAGTAATTTTTGGAACATTTTCCATCACATCAATTGTGCTGTATCAGTATTACCGCGCCCATCATTACAACAACAAACAGTGACGTCACTTCTCGGATGTGGGAATTTCCATAAGTAGTAGTAAAATGGGTGGTAGAAAAACACCAAAAACAAGACTTTACTCAAACAAGGATATGGATAAGAAAATACAGGATATTCGCTCATCACAACGAAGTACGATGAACACGAAGACATCAGGCGAGGTAAGCCAATCTGATCATGAATGTTCTGATGATGAGAGTGAGATTGGGACAATCACTGATGACAAAACTGTGTGCAGAGACTGCATAAGTGAAGTACGGGATAGTGATCGAGCATTAGAATGTGAGATATGCGTGAGCTGGTATCACATAGCCCCCACCTGCCAAAACGTCCAAACTTCAGTTTATGATAGCCTTTGAGAGGATACATCATGTCAATCACATTGGTATTGTAGTTATTGCAACAGAGGTGCAGTAAATCTTCTCCACACAATTAAAATAGTTGCCCAAGACCTGGAACCGAATATTAATGATGCCAGGAAGCAGGTAAAAGCAAACGATATTGCGGTAAACGTAAGAATTGAAAAAGAAATGGAGCAAGTACAAAAGAAGATGTGCGATAAAGAAGAAAGAATATTAAAACTAGATATGGGTGCAATAGCAAGTGGGCCAGAGGCAGGAGCAGGCACGGCCTATAACATACGACTTACAGAAGAATACACGAGAAGATTGTTGAGAGAGAGGGAGAGAGTGTCAGCGAAATAGAAGATGGAGAGTGAAGAAAATTAAACCTAATACTTTTCAATGTACCAGAAAGCAAGTCAGATGACACATTAGCGAGGAAAGTCCATGCCATGAAGGCAGTGGAAGAACTCCAAGAAAGTCCCTTTATCGAACATGAAATCACTGTAAGTAGACCAGTACGCTTGTGGGGAAAATGCACCGACAACAGTCCAAGACCACTTCGTGTAACTGCAGACAATACTACCTCAAAAGACGAGATATTGAAAAATGCACAGAGACTTGGGGAACGCGAGGACGACAACATAAGGCAGATCTTCATAAAACGAGACATGATACGAGTCGAACAAGAAGGACTCTCAATCCTGAGGAAAGAAAGAGACCTGAACACACAGGAGTCTGAGGCAAAGAAGGAAAACGTGAGATGGAGTATCATCAAGGATGGAAGGCTAGTCTGGATAAACAAATGCCCAGAGAGAAAATAAACAATACAGTAATCCTCACCATGTAAATATCTTTTAAAATTTGTTAAAAGTAAATATGTTCAAATCCATCAACAAGACTTGATTCACATGTGCATACTTAAACGCAGACTCTCTCCTAAACAAACGTAATGAACTACAGGTACCTATCACAGAGATCAACACAGACACCATTGCAGTAACAGAAGATTTGCCAAAACACACCAAAGATCCAGTCGCAGAATCAGAACTGGGCATATGACTTGTTCAGCAACAGAGAATCCACAGCAAGTAGGGGCATCTGTCTATATGCTAAACAAATGCTAAATTGTCAATAAACAAGCTTCGGTACAAAAGAAACGCATGAATATGTATGGATAGAAACAACTTTTCGACACAGACAGCATTCTAATTGGATGCACTCATAGATCACCAAAACAGCACTATCCCTAACGACACCAACATAAGAGATACGTTAAAACATGTTTTCACAATCCTGACATAGCCATATCCTCCTAATGGGAGACTTCAACTGCCCAGAAATAAACTGGAGAGATGGGACTTCACCTCACGATGAAAATCACTCTGCAAGCAAGCGCTTCTTGTACCAACACGTGCAAACTTCTACACACTATAGAGGCACTCAGCAACCCAATATCCTAGACCTCGTTTTGACAAATGAAAAGAGTACGCAAGAAGAAATCCAACACTTACCACCACTAGAGAAAAGCTACCACAGCTGCCTAGTATTCAAGCTTAAATGTTACCCAGCTGATAATCCAACTAAGACTAAAGAATTACTCTATGACAAGGGTGACTACGATAAAATGAGAAGCGAAATGGTAAAAATTGACTGGAACAGAGAGCTAGACGGCAAGAACACTGAACAAACGAGGACAGTCATCAAAACCGAAGTTCTTAGCTCAGTCAATAGATGTATTCCGCTCAAGGCCATAAGCAATAGACGTTCACAGAACAAACCGAAAAGAAGTCCCTCGATGAATGACAGCATTAAAGACAAACTCAGAAACAAATGGCAAGCATTTGACAAATTTAGAGAGACGAGAGAAGAGAAGCATTATAAGGGATATGTCAAATACTGCAACCAACTGAAGTGGGAGGTGAGAAAAGCAAGAGAATTTGAACATGAAATTGCAAAGAAATCGAATATCAACCCCAAAGCCTACTATTACTATGTAAGATCCAAACTAAAGATAAAGACTGAGATTGCAGACTTCACAAAAGCCAATGGCACAACAGCAAAAACTGACGCAGAGAAGGCAGAAGAACTGAATACATACTTCACACGTGTATTTACACTCGAGGACACCAGTAGAAGACCACAGCTTGCCAGTAACTTAACAAACAGTCAAACATTGGATCAAATCAGAATCATAGAAACTGATGTGGAAAGAAGACTCGAGAAACTTGCTTTTGTCAAAATCCCAAGGACCGGAAAACTCTCACCTATAATTCTAAGAGATCAGCCGTTTCACCGCCAAACCATTGGTAATACTGGTTAACTGATCACTCACTAAAAGAACGCTCCCACAAGACTGGAGAAATGGACAGATCACACCAATCTTCAAGAAAGGTAGCAAATCATCAGCAGACAATTACAGACCAGTAAGTTTAACATTAGTAGTATGCAAAATCATGGAATACTTAATCTGAGATGCACTAACAGAGCACATGTCCAGCTTCATGTCAGACCACCAACATGGTTTCTTAAATGGTCGGTCATGCATTACACAGGTCATAGATACACTAGATTACTGTACCAAAGCCGTTGATGGCGGTGATGCAGTCGATGTCATCTACCTTGATTTCGTTAAAGCATTTGACACTGTTCCACACCAAAGACTACTGAGCAAACTACACAGCTATGGAACTAGTGGCGACACTCTAGGATGGATACAGGCATTCCTAAGCAACAGAAAGCAGCGAGTATCCATCAGTGGATCTTGCTCAAATTGGACTCCAGTGTTAGCGGCATTCCACAGAGCAGTGTGCTTGGACCAGTACTTTTCAACTGCTTCATTAATGACATGCCAGGAGTAGTAGGAAGCATGATAAAGCTCTTTGCAAATGACCCCAAGCTGTACATGCGCATTAACTCCAGAACTTACCATGATGCACTCCAAAAAGACTTGAATAGATTAAAAGACTGGTCAGATACATGGCAGCTCCATTTTAATACAACCAAATGCAAAGTTATGCACTTGGCAGATCCAACGATAAATTCCAATACAGAATGCATGAAAGTGACCAGCCAGTTGTACTAGAGGAGACCGTGTGTGAGAAGGACCTAGGAGTGTACGTAGATAATTCTATAAAGTTCAACCAGCATGCAGAAAAGGCAGCCAGTAAGGCCAACAACAGATTAGTAGGCATGCTTAGACGAGCATTCGACTATATAGATCCTGGCACATTTGTCCTGCTGTATAAGAGCCTAGTCCGACCACACTTAGAATATGACAATGTTGTCTGGTCCCCCTTCTACAAGAAAGACGTCCAATTACTGGAAAATGTTCAACGTCGAGCCACGAAATCTGTTCCAGGACTCAAGCAAATGCTATACCAAGAGTGCCTCAAATCACTCACACTGCCAAGTCTAATGTACAGACGCTTGTGGGGTGACCTAATAGAAATGTCCAAATATCTACATGATGTGTACAACATAGAGCATGAAGCCATTCCACTACTCAACAAAGGCGACAGGACAAGAGGACACAGCTTCAAAGTGCAGAAATAACGTTTCACACACTGACACCAGGAAGCGTTTTTTCAGTATTAGAGCGACTAATGACTGGAACAGTCTACTAGAATCAGTAGTGATGGCTCCGTCCATTAACTCATTCAAGGAAGGTTAGACAGATACTACAGGCCACATACACGATAGATTCCCTAATCATGATACAATGAAAGGACATCTGACAGCAGGCCTCAGGCCTCTAACATCAGGAATACCTGTTTCACATCAGTCAACTATCAGTCAACTATAGTATTGAAGTAGAATTGGAAATACATGTAGGTTTAGCTTCAAAGTTGAAGCACATATGGTTTGTCCAATCTATGTTTATAAGAATTAATTGAAGGTGCGCTGATAACATATTCAGAGAGTTTATTCCAATGATCAGTGCACCGCAATGGGAAGGTGTAAATCCTTATGTCTAGTCTGGGTCTAACTTTTATGATGTCAAGCTATGGCCTCTTGTATTAGTATTTGTGTTGTGAAGTTCAATGAAGTCTGATGTTCCTAGGCCATGCAGCACGGACCGACCGAATGGGTACTGACCGCCCTGCAAAGCTGTGTACGGAATGACCACTCCGGATTCGCTCCAAGCACGCCCCCCTCCCTGGGTAGGATAGTACACGTACATAAGCCCTATGAGAGAGGTGTCTCATCAAAAAGTGTGATAGAACGCGTGGTGCGAATGCGCGCGCGTCAGAGCTTCCCTGACAACATGTCTCAGAATTGGAAGTGAGTGCATGCCTATAGTGTACTGATTATGTACTCGTAAATGTTTATAAGTTATCCGTTCTCGTTGTTCTTGGTACCGAGTAGGACCGGAATTAAACGAGTTTTCCAAAGCTGTAAACGATTTTAAAATCGTCCAAGAAATGGCTGAGTTATCGTCGACGCTCCCCCACTAAATTATACTTAGAATATTGTTTTAACTTCATAATCACGTGTATATATTAAACTAAATACAGAGTGATGTGTATATGTGGTCGATACGTCACTAGCATACCAGCTAGCTGATTGGCTGGCGCTCGGCCGCTGAATGGTTGATTAAGCAGAACCACAGTTAACTGCATGAGGAAGATCATTGACATATATTATGAAAAGATCATGTTACGATCATGCCCGTCCGCACCAACATACCAGTTCAACAGGTGCAGGATCCGGCTGCCAGTGAAGATAGTGAAGACCTGCTACAGGCTGCATAGCCTAGCAAACAGAAGTGGACTATGTAACCATGTCTACATCACTGCAATGCGATTCGTCTTCCTACGATGTTCTAGGTACTCAAGATTCAAAATTATTTATTTTCATATTTATAGTCATCATGACTAGTGCCTATGAACGTGCTAAAGTTTCATCTGTAACGACCTACCAAACATGATAAACTTGTTATCAGGAGACTATGGCGTGACTGTGTCGTCTAATTTCCACAGTCTGTAAATAGAGATACATGATAAATGTATTCTACTCATGCTGGAGGTGCGACTCAATGTTGATTTTTCGCCGTGAATAGATGAGAAATCATCAAGAAGAAAAGAAACGGTTGTTGAGAAGGAGATTGTCAAATTCATCAGGCCAATACTGAACCTTTCAAAGAGCAAACTCCAATTTGGCTGCACTGAAAAGTGCTCATCAACAAATGCAGTCTTCATATTAAATGAAACGATTGCTGAAGCCATGGATAACAAGACTCACCAGTACATTACGTTCATGCGTGCAAGTAAGGCCTTCGATATTGTAGACCATGCAGGACTTCTACCTACTGTGTACTCTCGAGATATTAATGGCAAGCTATGGACCATACTTGAAAGTATGTATACAGGTATTGGTGCAGCAAGTAAATGGAAAGGAAATCTCTCAAGAGCATTTAATGAGGGTCAAGGAATCAGACAAGGAGGTGAGTCATCCACATATCTGTTCAACAGCAGAAGTAATAGCTTATTAGATAATTATGAGACTCATCCAGCAACATATCGAATTGGTACAATTCCAAGTGGGGTGGTTATGTGTGCAGACGATTTAGTACTTGTTGCAAGTACAACAAATGTCATGCAGCAGCTGATTAATGAAGCCCGGCTAAATTCAGCCAATCAACGCTACCTGCAGAATAAATTCAGCAAGACGGGCTGCCTATTCATTGATGGGTGCTGGGCTACATGGGCTAAATGGGCTGAATCCTGTTACCTCAAAACACATCTGGGATATTTACATCACCGCAGTTCTTCTGAATGGGTTGAAAGGATTGATTCTTAAATCAGCAGATGTGGACAAGCTCGAGGAATTTTATAGAGCACATCTTAAGAGAATACAGCACTTGCCAACTGCTTCTGCGAATGTGGCCGCCTATTTGCTGCTTGGATCCCTACCACTTGAAGGTCAACTACATAAAAAGTTTCTTACATTTTTCCTGAACATGCTGCATAGAGAAGGTTCGGTGGAGAAGAATATAATCGAGAGGCAATTGGCTATTAAGCAAGAAACATCACACAGTTGGGTGGTGAAAACGAAGCAAATCCTCAATATGTATAGTTTGCCCTCAGAATATAACTTTTTGAAAGAGTTACTGAGTAAATTGAAGTGGAACGAACTGGTGTCAGCCCAGGTTCGTGCCTACTGGTACAGGAAATTAAAGGAAGAATCTCCTCAGAAGAAAACACTGCAGTACCTCAACATAAATTCCTGTGTAGTGGGAAAACTGCAAAATGGATAGGATTTCAGTGTATAAAGCCACCATTCAAGCTAGATTATTAGGGCAAAGATACCATTTGCTTGGTGACATGGCACGGAATATAAGGGCTGGGGGGCCAACGATTTGTCCATTATGTAAAACTGAGGATGAAACTCTTGTACACTTCATTCTTGTATGCCCACAGCTGCACTCCGCTAGAGACATGCTAATCAAGAAGATATGCAGCAGCTTGAAACAACTTGGCCTTGAAACAGATGAAGAAAACTGCACACATGCGATTCTGGATCCCAGTAAGCTAAATGTTACACATGCGGCTCCGTCACAGAATCTATTTAAGCTTGAGCGACTGTCCAGAGGATTATGTTATGTACTGCACCAAAGACGAGCTGCAAACATACTGATGAGTTCAAACGGTGTGAAACAACCCATGGCAATTGGAATTATCAGAGCAAAATCCCAGGGAAAACAGGCAATGATGCAAAATGACTCTGCGTGGAAACGGGAATCAGGACGAAACAAACAGGATTCGTGCAAACAAGCCATTGAGCCAAAGTAACCATGCCGTACTAACAACATCAATTCAATTCAATTCAATTCAAATATGTTTTATTCTATAGTAGCATTTCACATTTTATTACAAAGGACATGAAAATTAACAATGCACTAATGAACGTGTACATAAAACACGGAACTATTAATGAAACTACTTAACGGTGCTCTGATAAGCATGTACACAAACAATTTGTTTATATTTTTCGCTGCATATAGATAAATATATAAGTGCGGTAAGCAACAATCATGCTACAGTACAATTATTACATGTAAGAATAACTATTTTGCTATAGTGTGTATGCTGATCTACAGATCTCGGAATCTGTTAAACTGATAAATAATTGGATTGAGAATCAGCTTCAGAAGGAGGTCGACTTCGGTCTGATAAACGGGATTTACTCAACACAACAACAAGAAGTCGTATTTTCCCGATCTCTTCTCGCTCGCGGGAGAACCTAGCCATGCATTTTCATTGGCTGATTTCTTGTATCTATTTTCCTCATCTAATGAAATTGTAACACACATCATTTCGGTTGATTGGTATGCCAAATAGAATGTATCTGTAAATTTCCCGGAACTCGCAAGTGTTTACCTATTTCCCGGAAATCGCATTCAATACTACAAGTACAAGCCAAATTATTAATCTAAATACTTAATCTAATACTTCACTGCATTAAATTTAATCGGAATCAAGAGCAGCTTTTCTGAAACGTGTGTTTGTATACGTAGGATGACCAGTAGTTAGATAGATATTAAATGTGTCTGATCACAGGCCTTTGAATTTTCGTCCATCCATCCCTCTGGCTCTACCACCCACATGTCATATGTCATATGTCATATCCCCTCCTACTATAACTATATATATAATATACACTATATATATTTGTGTATATTATATATAGTACTAGTAGGGGGAATATGTGGTAGAGGGATGGGTGGATGTAAATTCAAAGGCCTGTGGTCTGATTGAATTGATGCCTGTGGTCACTTACCTATCACTAAATTTAATTTTGAAACTGTGTTCAGCCACTAACAGTAACAACAACAAAAACTACATTATAGTCATCGGGCGATTATCATCAATATCATTGAATATCCAAGAGAACTAAGTGTTTATATTCCATTGGAGGAATTGTCACTGTGATTATGATCATTTAACATTCAACCTAATTTAAGTAAATATTTAATAACTTATCAACTGCCAAGTGTTCATCAAATGATGTCTGTCGATGCTGTTTTGGATCATAATAAATCCACCTATGCGTCATTGGAACCAGGTGATCAGGTGGAATTCCCTCGTGGTTGGTATTCACATTGGGGCATTTACATCGGCAATGAACGGGTAATACATTTAACAGGTGATCACGATGGTGTGAAGGATGGAAAGGGTCGCCCGGATAAAATGTTCACCATCTCTGGACGAATGTTTGACAAAGCATTTGTACGTGAAGATGACCTATGGGATGTTGCCGATGGACAAAAATTATATAAAAATAATAAGAAAGATGAAAAATGCACAGCGTTGTCGGTATTGGACATTGTTCGCAGAGCACGTGATAAGTTAGGTGTGATTGGATACAATGTTTTGTGGAGCAACTGTGAACATTTCGCGGCATGGTGTCGCTATGATGTTGAGTGGAGTCAACAGGTAGAGAGCGCTTTTGGTTGGGCAGCGGTTGGTGGACTAGTAGCTGCTGCAGCAGGGATGTTACTTGCATGGTCCCGGTCAGGTGAACCTGCTCAAGAGACCTACGAAAGGCGCAGGCAAACATGAGAACATCAAACAAATACGCTTGGGTCAGATCCAGCATCTTACCTATTTAGCCCTTTCACCAACAAATCATAGAAAAAGTATATTCTTTACTTATTACATTGAATAAGCAACAACAGCTTCCAATCAAATTAATATTCAACAGTTTTCCTGTTTGTTTGCCTTGAAAATTAAATATGGGGAATTCATCGGTAGGATTTAAAAAAATTTTAATTCAAGAAAAATGTTTTTGCAGACCAGAGTATAATTTTTTCAAATTTATCAATGAAATGACTGGTTCTGATATCAGGGGAGTCATTCCAGTAGTACATTAAAAAAAATAGTTTTCTCTTCAAATCAACACTTCTCAAGACCTCTGCAGAAGCCATTTTTGGCCGACTTGATGGGTTAATTAATTTTCTTTTTACCAGCTCCCTGATAAAATCTCTCAATTTCAAGGCTTGACTTGAAGCTCAGTTTAGGAATTGGTTCTATTTTTGTGATTGATGATGGATTTGACATACTAACCGTAACCGATGATCGATCATAACAGTTTCTCATTTCTTGAAACCTTTTAAATGTAGCAATTATTGCATGTTCATGAATAATTAATTAAGCCTTACCACTTGTCAATATTTAATATTTTCAAATTAAATTAAACTAGATTAATCGGTCGATGACGCGTCATCACAAATCACCGCTTTGAACATTTGACACACCCCACAACTCACACCCCCCCCCCCCCCCCCCCCCGGGGTGCAGAGAAAAATGTAAATGTGATTTTGCACTCTGCGATCATATGGGTAACTCACATACCAAATTTGGTTGAATTCCATCCAACAGTGTCAGAGGAGTTTGCATTACAATCAATTCCATAACCCTTTGACCCCATTCCCACCCGGGGGGGGGGGGGAGGGGGTGGCGGAGCCAAATGTGCTCATCCACTCCACATTGATATGGGTAACTCACATATCAAATTTGTTTGGATTCCGTCCAATTGTTTCGGAGGAGATGCATTACAATCAATTTCTGCGGGTTAAAATTTGACCTTTTGACCCCTCTCCCGCCTCCTGGTGGCGTAGCCAAATCAAAACGGCATCTTGCACTCCGCAATCATAGGAGTAACCCAGATATCGAATTTGGTTTAGTTCCGTCTAAAGATTTCAGAGGAGTTGCATTAGAATCAATGTCATGACCTTTTGACCCCATCTCCCACCCCCTGGAGGGTGGGTGGGGGTGTGTGGGGCCAAATGTAAATGTGGTTATATACTCCACATTGGTATAGGTAATTGACATACTAAATTTGTTTGAATTCCGTCCAACTGTGTCAGAGGAGTGGCATTGCAATCAATTTTTTTAACTTTTGATCCCCCACCCCTCACCCACCCCTGGGGGCGGGGCCAAATGTAAATGTGCTCATGTACTCCACATTGATATGGGTAATCCATAGACCAAATTTGGTTGAATTCTGTCCAAAGTTTCGGAGGAGATACGTTGCAATCAATTTCCGCATGTTAAAATTTAACCCTTTGACCCCTCCCCCACCCCCTGCGGGCGGAGCCAAATCTAAATGACCTCGCGACTCCGCAGTCATATTATGGGTAACTCAGATATCAAATTTGTTTGAGTTCCGTCTAACAATTTCAGAGGAGTTGCATTACAACTGATTTGACCTTTTAACCCCTGCCATACCCCCCCCCCCCCCCACCCATATGTGGGCGGAGACAGATCTAAATATTGTCTCGCAAAGCGGAATCATATGGGTAACACGCATACCAAATTTGATCTAATTCCACCCAATGGTTTGGGAGGAGATAGCGTGACGGATGGGCAGATGGAGGCGATTACAATATCCTGACATTTTTTTTAAATGTGGGAATAATAATTAATATATATGACAATGCACCATTGCACAAAATCTGTTTATTCCTGATGTCTATTCACATACGCTAACGCATATCATATGAATAACATTATTATACCACTAATATCTGCACTGAAACAATGGTTGAGTTTCTGTCAAACTACACTCGATTTTTGTGGCCATGGAAAATAAAAATTAATACTTTTGCATTATAATCATTTTGACCTTGGGGGAGTGGAGGCTAATCTAAATGTTGTCTTGCAAAGCGCATTCCTATGGGTAAACCACATAACAAATTTGCTTGAATTCCACCCAACGGTTTGGGAGGAGTTAGTGTGACGGACAGATGAACAATCAATTTGACCTTTTGACCCCTGCTACGCCACCTTGAGGGCGGAGCCTAATCGATATCTCGTCTTGCAAAGCGCATTCCTGTTAGTAACCCACATACCGAATTTGGTTGAATTCCCTGCAACGCTTTAGGGTGAGATGCATTATAATAAAAATGTGACCTTTTAACCGCTGTCATGCCCCCTTGAGGGCGGAGCCTAATCTAAATATCGCCTTGCAAAGCGCATTCCTATGGGTAACCCACATACCAAATTTGGTTCAATTCAACCAAACGGTTTGGGAGGAGTTAGTGTGACAGGCAGACGGACGGAGGCGATTACAATATCCCAGATGTTTTTTCAAAACGTGGGAATAAAGATAACCTGGTGTACATTTTTCAACAAATTTGGTGGGAGATGGTGTTGTCGTAAACAGCAACATCTTTCAGCAAAATTGTTGAAAAATGTACACGAGTTTCTTTGATATTGACCAGGGATGGGGTCAATTCCAATTCCACCTTAATTCATTTTATCAATTCCAATTCCGTTTCCATATCAATTTATTTTATCAATTCCAATTCCACTCATAGAGATGAAACCCTGTTTCCAGGGAATGCAGAATGAAATAAGTTCAAGTGGCTTTGATTGAATAAAGGAGGTACAAAGCTCACATAGGATAAAAAGGTTTAATTGGTCACTGGTCATGGAGAATTGAGTTAATTCATTGATGTATCAATGTTCATAGCATTTATCAGATCTTTATTCTGTCAATCGGAGTGAGCAATAATTTTTGAAAATTTACCACTAATTACTGGCTCAGTTATCCAGCTAGCCACTGCAGTGGTAAATTTTCAAAAATAGTCTTCCGTTGGCCTGCTAATGAACATTTTTCAAACTCATTGCAGAAGGTCGGCTTAAGTGTTAAAGGGATAAGGGCTAACTTTCTCATCGCTGAATTATCAGTATCTCAAATCTCTAAGTCTTCAAACCAAACATATAGCTAAGTTGTTAAATTTTATTTTAATAGAAACTGTTGCAGCCTTAGGAGACAAAAGTATTCAGTCAAATAAATTGTAAAATATTCACTAAAACATCTAATAACAGCTGGCATAATAAATATCATCAACCTGCATATAGAATGAAATGTGGTAAATGGTATCACATAGATCATTTAGGATGAAATGCATTAAGGGCATATGAAGATCAGTGTATAATACAGATATTACATGTACATTTCATAGCCATCAATGTTCAGTAAATCTATGACAAATATGACTGAGATTGAGTTAGAATTTATCAATTCCGGTCAATTCAAATTATCAATTCCAATTCCAGTGTCTTAAAATTTGTCAATTCCAGAATTGAATTTGAATTGACTGATCAATTCCAATCGGAATTGACCCCAACACCTGATATTGACACAATAAAAGATAGAATATTGACATCAGAGTGCTAAGGGTTAACCCTTTCAACTCTGGTCGCTGATATGACAGATTCTTGATAATTTAAGAAATAATGTTGAATATTTTGAGATTAACATAATGGAAAAACTTGTGTCTTCAGCAGTAACTGCTTCCAGTCAAATAGGTTTGAAAATATTCAACATGTTATAGGTATGGTTGCTTTGAAACTAATATACTATTTCTGTATTTCAATATTGAAAGGTTTAATGCCTTAACACTCAAATTTGTTCAAGAAATTGTAAATTTCATCAAAGAAAATGTCCATTTGCAGATCAAGAGATCATTTTTGAAAATTTGCCCCTGGAATCAAGCCAGTCATTCCAGTGATACATTTTCACAAATAGTCTTCACTTGATCTGCAAATGGACATTTCTCAAGACCACTGCAGAAGGCGGTTTTGGCTGGTATGAGTGTTAGCGGGTTAAAAGTGAAGGAGTAATATAATATTGCGCCTTCCCTTTTTACACTTTAACATGTTAACATTATTTAACATACCGCCGGTACCTGTCAAAATTAAATTAAAACCGGTTTTCCCAAACATGCCAAAATGTATTCGTCTTCAGCAGACTGCAGTTCCTTTCTAACTTTAACTAGGCATGAGATATCAACCCATTCTTGTCGCATCAGGTCAATTTTCCACGGTTTTCCTGTGCATTTACTCAAATTGGGAACATTTTCCAGTTTGCCCATCTGAAAAAAATCCTAGACTCACCAGTGATGTCTGTAGCTCTGTAGACCCTTTTACGTGCACAATGCGGGGAAAAAAATGGCTGGTGCAGGTAAATTTGTAATACTGGGTGCACAAGGTGCATGCACATTTCAGGCTGATAGGCTATAATGTTAACCCTCTCACAGACAAATCCCTGAAAAGAGGAAATTCTGTACGAGATAAAACTTATTCTGTTGAATATTTTGAAATTAATTTAACTGGAAGACGGTGCTGCCTTAGGCAGCAACGACTTCTAGTCAAATTAATTTAAAAATATTCAACAGTTTTCCTGTATGGTTGTGTTGAAACTGAGACATAGGGAATTCATCGGTGAAAGGGTGCAGGCAAAAATCCAAATGTTAGATGCACTCTGGGCATGTAGAAAAAAATTCTTATTCCTACCCCTGTAAGAAACCCATTTCCAGGCCTTGACAAATGGATAATTCATCATTTTCTGCTGATGGTTTAGAAAAAGTATAACACATTTTATCAAATGTTATTCTCACTCATGTGATTTGCAATATATACTAGATACTTTTCAAATTATTACAATCATGCGTACTACTTCGGCCCTTTTTCGGCAAAATTTGACATGAACATTGAAGTGAACACTTGATAAACATTGAATGGAGACATTATGAAATTGATAAATTAAGTCTGCTAAATGAATGAGTTCACAGAAGTCTGGAATTGTTGGTGTAGCGGAATGTGTAGGAACCCTGGACTAAATGTTGAATTTGGCAGAATTCCTAGATTAATTTAATTTACATAGATATTAGGCTGTACACAAGCACGCCAGTCACTCCAGTGGTAAATTTTCAAAGATAATCTTGGTCTGCAAACTATGGACATTGAGAAAATTGTAACTTTCCTGTCCAATTTTGACTATTAACCCTTTAATATTACGTTACTTGTCAAACTTCTCATAGAAAATATCTGTTTGCAAAAAACATTTTTTGGAAAACTAACCACTGAACTAACTCTTGGTTCTCGAGCCAGTCATTCCAGGTGTAAATTTTAAACTTACTACAATGCATAATGGCACAGCATTGCAAATCCCAACACTTTCACCAATTATGCCATTGTGCACGCACGCACGCACTTGGTTATTGAGCCAGTTATTCCAGTTGTAAATCTTAAACTTACTAGAATGTGCATTCGATGTGGCACACCATCACACATCCCCATGCTTTCGCTAATTTTGCCCCAATCCTCGCCCACCCTAGAGCTAGAGCCTAAAGTAAACATTATCTTGTAGTTCGCAATGGTATGGCTAACTAACATAATAAATTTGGTTGAATTTCGCTAACTTTAACTTTCTGCTCCCCCCTCCCCCACACCTCCGATCTGTGGGTGGATCCTAATGTAAATTGTTTTGCAGTCCGCAAACATATAGGTAACTCACATAGCAAATTTGATTGAATTCTACCAAATCTATTACTATGAATGTACCCTTCAATAGCATTAGCTGGTTTCCCCCGTTGCTTCCTTTAATAAATAATACTCAAAGCAGCCAAAAATGGCTTCTGTAGTGTTCTCGAGAAATGTCTATTTGCAGTTCCCAAGATTATAGTATTTTTGAAAATTTACTCGTGGCAGGACTGATAACCGAGCCAGTCATTCCAGTGGTAAATTTTCAAAAATAATCCTCTTGATCTGCAAATGCACATTTTGTATGAAAAAGTTGAAATGTTTTAAAATAATTGTGTTAAATTGCTGTTTCCAGATTAAATGTTTTATGGCCATATAAATATGCAACCTTAACCCTTCAGTGGTCAAGATTTGTCAAGAAAATCAGGATGTTTGCTTAGTGAATATCCATTATATATAGATAGGCTATTTTCAAAATTTTACAGTTGGATTGACTGGCACGGTTATCAAGCCAGTCATTCAAGTGATAAATTTTCAAAAATATTGTCCTCACAGGCAAATGGACATCACTGCACAGGCCCGTTTTGGGTCGTCTAGACAATTAAATGGTATAAAACAGGCGATTTTAAAGAATTTTAAAATAAAAATATATTATTAGCTCACCTGGCCCAAGTGAGCCTATGCCATGGCGTCAGTCCATTAAATCGCATCTCATTTATGCTTTGACCAATTTCAAACAAATTTGGCTGGAAGGATCCTATGGTTGTAGGCTCCAGAACTTCTATTCAGAATTTTGATTGGCAAATTTTTATGGTGGGCATCTTGGATTTTCCCGAAATTTTCCGGAAATCATTTAAAATGCTACTTCTCCGATATAAATGGCCTGACTTCAACAAAACTTCGGTGGACTAATTCTATGCTGGTAGGCTTCAACACTTCTAACAAGAATTCTGATTGGTCAATATTTCCGTCAGCCATCTTGGGTTTTCTGGAAATCAGTTAAAAAGCCTACTCATTAACCACTTGGCTGATTTCAAACAAACTCGGTTGGGAAGACCCTAGAGTGGTATGCTTCAGAACTTGTATATATAATTTCGATTGGTCTATTTTTTTGGTGGCCATCTTGAATTTTCTTTAAAATGGCAGGAAGTTGTTTAAAAGGCTACGTACGGTACTCCTCATTAACTGCTTGACCAATTTCAACCAGACTTGGCTGAAGGATACTAGGCTGGTAGGGTTCAGAACATGTATACAGAATTTTGATTGGTCAATTTTTGTGGCAGCCACCTTGGATTTTCTGAACATTTCTGGAAATCAGTTAAAATGGTAAATCATTAAACGCTTAAACAATTTGAAGTAAACCGTGTTGGGAGGACCCTAGACTTTAGAATGGTATGCTTCAGAATTTATATACAGAATTTGATTGATTAATTTTTTGATGGCTATCTTGAATTTTCGGGAAAATGGCTGGAAATCGTTTAAAACACTACTCATCAACTGCTTGGGCAATTTCAACCAGACTTGGCCGGAAGGATACTCAGCCAGTAGGTTTCTGAACATGTATTACAAATTTTAATTGGTAAATTTTTGTGGCCGCCATCGTGAATTTTCTCAAAATGCTACTCATTAACTGCTTGAAGCATTTCAAGCAAACTTGACTGGAAGGACCCCAGAGTGGTCTTCTTCAGAGAATCAGAGTTGTATACAGAATTTTGATTGGTCAATTCGTTCGGCGGCCATCTTAGATTTTCTGAACAATGTCTCGTAATCATTTAAAACGCTATTCCTCATTAACCGCTTGTTCCAGTGGCTATCTTGTTCTCCAAAATGACATCTCAGGAGCTGCTGTACGGATTAGGCAGAAACTCATTAGATTTAATTTCATCGATATCTAAGGGTGATTAAAGTTTGCCCAAGAGAACTTGATCCTTGATAAAACAGTTGTCATGGACCAATCAAAATGTTGTCTTTGATGACCTCATTGGATTTTTTGATTGGCTGGATGAAACCTAAGGTTCAGTCTGATTATGCGGTCATAATCAATTTCCCACTAATCATCGATTGTACTGAATTCCCAATTTTTGTATTATGTCTTGCTGAATTAAAATTATTATATCTGTTCAAATGCTAATGGTCCAGGTGGGCCTCTTGTATTTTATAAATTTATGTATATGACTTCTTGTTTTTGACCAGTGTATTATATATATATATATATATATATATATATATATATATATATATATATATATATATTACTTGTTTGTTATACATGTTATAGTGCTTCTCACACTGTGTCATGCAGCATGCCTCGGTGACAAGGTATCTGTCATGTCTGTTATCTGGATTTATCACTAACACTTACCACTCTGATGTCAAACTATAATTTTCAAATTAAATTAAAGGGTGAAGCGTTACTGGTTTTAATTTGGTGGAACGACAGCAACATCGCCCACCAAAATTGTTGAAAAATTGACACCAGTTTCTTTGCTATTGACACAATAAAATATAGAATATTAACATCAGTTAATTCTCTGGCTGATTTCATATTACCCTTTAACCATTTAATGGTCAACCAGAAAAAATGTGGTCCAGTTGTCTTGAGAAATCTCCATTTGCAGGCCCGGAGAAGACTATTTTAAAATGACTGGCTCGATAACCGAGTCAGTCATTCCAGTGATAAGTTTTCAAAAATAGTCTTCTCAACAAATGAATATTTTCTATCATGTGAATCAGAAAATTTTTAATTTTCCTGACCAGCTAATAGAATTAACCCTTGTAACACTCCCCACATTCACCGCTTTGAACTTTTGACACAAAACTCCACAACCCACCCCCGGGGGCGGAGCCAAATGTGAATGTACTTTTACACTCCACAATCATATGGGTAACTCACATACCAGATTTGGTTGAATTTCGTCCAATGGTGTCAGTGGAGTTGCATTACAATCAATGTCATGACCTTTTAACCCCATCCCCCACCCACTGTAGACGCGGCCAAATGTAAATGTGCTCATCCTCTTCACATTGATATGGGTAACTCACATACCAAATTTGGTTGAATTCCGTCCAATGGTTTCGGATGAGATGCATTACGATCAATTTCCGCATGTTAAAATTTGTCCTTTTAACCCCTCAAAATGTAATGTAAATGTAAACGTCCTAAACTAGATTGATCAGTCGATGACGCGTCATCACAAATCCCCACATTGACCGCTTTGAACTTTTGACACAAAACCCTACAACCCACCCCCGGGGGTGAAGCCAAATGTAAACGTCCTTTTGCACAATCATATGGGTAACTCACATAACAGATTTGATTGAATTTCCTCCAATAGTGTCAAAGGAGTTGCATTACAATCAATTTCATGACCGTTTAATTTTTTTACCTTTTGACACCCACCCCACCCCCACTCCTGGGGGGGGTGAGGCCAAATGTAAATGTGCACATGTACTCCACATTGATATGGGTAACCCACAGACCAAATTGGTTGAATTTTGTCTAATGGTTTTGGAGGAGATGTGTTACAATCAATTTCCGCAGGTAAAATACCTTTTAACCCCTTCCCCACCCCTACATCTAAATGACCTCTTGCACTCCGCAATCATATGGGTAACTCAGATATCAAATTTGGTTGAGTTCCATCTAACGATCTCAGAGGAGTTGCGTTACAACTGATTTGACCCCTGCCACGCCCCGCCCCCCCCCCCCCCCCCCCCCCCCCTGGTGGAGGATCCAAATCTAAATATCGTGTTGCAAAGCGGAATCATATGAGTAACCCACATACCAAACAGACAGATGGACAGAGGCAATTACAATATCCCCGACTTTTTTTTAAAACGCAGGGATAATTAAGTTTTCTCTATTTGCAGACTAAGCATGCCAAGAGGTTATTATACCCATGTTTTAAAAAAACATCGGGAATATTGTAATCGCCTCCGTGTGTGTGTCCATCCATCCGTCACGCTATCTCATCCCAAACTTTATGGTGGAATTAAATCAAATTTGGTATGTGGGTTACCCATATGATTCCGCTTTACAGGACAATGTTTAGATTTTACTCCGCCCCAGGTTGCCCCGTGGCAGGGTCAAAAGTTCAAATTTATTGTAACGCATCTCTGAAACCAGTAGACAGAATTCAACGAAATTTGGTATGTGATTTATGGTACCTATAGTAATGTGGAGTAGATGAGCACATTTACATTTGGCCCCACCCCCAGGGGTGGGGGTTAAGTGGGTCAAAAGGTCATGAAAGTGATTGTAACGCAACTCCTCTGACACTGTTGGAGGGAATTCAACCAAATTTAGTATGTCAGTTACTCATATCAATGTGAATTGGATGAGCTCATTTACATTTGCTCCTGCTCGTAGGGTGTGTGGGATGCGGTCAAAAGATCATGAAATTGATTGTAATGCGTCTCCTTTGACACTACTCGATGAAATTCAACCAAATTCCGTATGTGAGTTACCCACATGATTGCGGAGTGCAAAAGGACCTTTACATTTGGCTCCACCCCCGGGGTTGGGTTGTGGGGTGTGTCAAAAGTTCAAAGCTGCGAACGTGGGGATTTACGATGATGCGTCATCGACCAATTAATCTAGTTTTAAAATGTGTATTCACTTACTGGCTCTGTTATCGAGCGAGTCAGTCATTCATGGTAAAAATTTCAAAAATAGTCTTTGTTGAAATCGTTGTGCAATATGCCAAATGGATATTTCTCTGATTGAATCATTTGTGACGAGTTGGAATGTTAAACCAGCTTAAGGGTTAACCATTTGCCCTGCAGTGTCATGTGCAGGTGACCTCAGAAAAATGAACCCATGGTCATTTGTCCTATTTTCCTGTGAATACCGCTCCCCACACGTCTTGGAAAAAAATGAAGTGGTATGAAATATTGAACTTGTTTCCATCCGTCTGTCTGTCCATCCAGCAATCTCCGAAACTATTTTGGTAAATTAAATCAAATTTGCTGTGTCAGTTACCCATATAATTGGGGACTGTAAGACAATACAAGACAACATTTACATTATGTTCCAAGACGTAGGAGGGGGTGGGGGTGTTTGGGGTTGGGATGGGTTTGTTGGGGGTGGAGTAGGATGCTAAAGATGGCAGAATTGAACCAAATTGTTTATGCGAGATACTCATATATGATTGTGACTATTGAGTCAACCTCTGCATTAAGGTCTGTTCCCCTCCTCCCATTAAACAATGGCTTAGTGTGTATGACACCCATGTGTGAGGGTATGTGTGTGTGAAAACCAGTCATTTTCACACCACCCATGCCCAAATACTGGCACCATTTGTCAAAAGCAGCCCCAATGACCCTTTGGTTCCCCCTCCTCATAACCCAGCATGACACTGAACTCGGCTCGGGAGCTCCCCCTCCTCCACCCACATGACCACAACTACGGCATTGACTTTATCGGGCTGGCTGCTTCACATTAAACAGTGGGCCAATTGCCATCAAACTTGGCTGTATGAACCATAGGGTGTTCCCTCATTTTGAGCTATATGTATCTATGTCGAAATTTTGTTTGGCCAGCTTGAAAGTGGTGTTAATTTTCTGTAATTTTGGATATGCAATAGTTGTTGTTATATGGGAATAGTCTCTTTCACCGTTTGTCTGGATTCTGACCATGTAATTGCCACGAGGTGAGAACCTTGAAAATCATTTTGGGTGTTATTATTACTGATAAATAATTCTCTGTATTGTTGATCAATGGACGAAGCCAACTTTATCTATGCCACGACCATTCCTAGCTAGCCTCTGCCCATGCTTTGCCCATGTTCGGATCGATCAAACCATAAACCGCAATTTACAGAACAGCCATTCCAGTGGTAAATCTTCAAAAATAATCTCTTGGTCTGCAAATGGACATTTCTGAAGACCACTGCAGAAGCCGTTTTGGCTGATAAGTGTGTTAAAGGGGTAAGCCCAATATGCAGCTGAATATCCGACATATTTTCCAATTATCTCACATCATAAGTAATTACGTCACATGTTAACTGACATCACGATCTTATGACGTAGCTACGTCATAAAAATCGAACTTTGCTACAAAACTGTACGAATTTTATGTGTTTGATGAATTTACAATTTAATAAACATTCTGGTGAATGTTTTAAAACTAATTTTGACGTGGAGCTGTTGTTTCCATTGTAGCAAGAGATCCCAGTCTAATTAGTTTCAAAATATTCAACATCTTACCAGTACAATTACCTTGAAATTTTGATTCTGGGAATTCTTGTTTCAAAGTTTGTTTATCTAGAAAGATTGAAGAGCAATGACCATTCCACTTTTTCAGATTGTGTACAATTTCTGCATGTTCCAGTGATTTTTGTCTCGCCTGCGACAATGGCTCATCCGATTTCAATGAAACTTTACAGAAGTGATCTAATACGATACAGGAATGTGATCTGCATAATAACAAATTTCATTTATGGGCTTTTTGAACCTTTTTCATGTATTTGGCCCGTGTACTTTTGGTTAAGTTTTTTAAATCAATGCTATTTGTCAACAATGGCACAGGGATGTGATCTGCATGACAGCAGATTTAATTTTGAGGAATTTTAACATTTTTTCACGGTTTTGGACTTATGTTTTTTTCATGTATTTTGCTAGTGTACTTCTGGTTAAGGTTTTTAAATGGACTTATTTGTCAACAATGGCTCATCCTATCGCAAAAAAACCCTTACAGAAATGATCTATACTATACAAGGGTGTGATCATTCTCTCGACGGCGGAGGGTTCATCCTCAGTGACGTCTTAACTCCAGAAAGACCATCTGCCACATAACTAGCCAAAATCATGACGTAATTAGTACGACCCGATGGTGTTACGAGAATGCGATGTGATCTGCATGACAACATGCTGGCGGCATATTTACTATTGGTTCACAGTTTTTCTTAAGGGTCTTTATGGACTTATATTTCAACAGTGTATCACCAGATATTGATGGGTTACAGTTGTGTGTTGTTACCTCAATGAATATATGTATTACGAACCATGCCACGTTTACTTTGACAATCCACACTATCCATGCCTTTACAGGCGAGACATTGTACGCTTCGGCGCTCTGGCTTAAATTTTGAATATGAAGCGAATCCATGTTGAAGACGACAAGAAATCGGAAATTCCTCTGTATGGGAGCACAGCAGTGATTGTGTTAAATTAAAATGTAATCTGGCAGATCAGATCATTAGTTTCCAATACATCTCTAGATCCAGATTGATCTGATCTGGATCCAGGTCTTTAATCTGGATCATGAGCGAATTCTGGTAATCCTAGTTTATGATAACAACCAATCTTGTGTTAATATTTGTGCTAAATCAGATCAATAGTTTCTACTGCTTTTCCTTCAGCGCGTAGATATGGTCGAAATCAAGAATGGCCCCTTGCTAGGCAGGGAATTTCTTCGAACAGTTAGCGCCATAATTCAACCCGGAGGAAAAACCATCATCTGGGTTAGATCAAATGAAGGCAGATTATAGAAGACGTATATAGGCCTATACTCGAACCAGGTATGGACTTCATTACCGGTTGCAAGCCCATGCACATCTATGAGTCGCAGCAATCCGCATATCCCCTGCCAGGTATGGACTTCATTACCGGTACACATGTTGCAAGCCCATACACATTTATGAGTCGCAGCAATCCACATATCCCCTGCAAATCTTGAAGTTAAACACTACAACCAGCTGATATCCCTTAGCCGAGAATGGCATGACCTCACTTCAAGGACATGTACAAGAGCTGGATCAACAAACGGGGTTTGGGTGGGGTGGGGTGGAAGGAGGTTGTTGTGGGATAGTGAACTGTTAACAGTAATCTCAGATCTGAAACCGTTTGGTAGAATATAATCAATCTGCAAGATGGCGTCTACATTATTCTCCACACCCCTAGGGTGTCGGCAGGATGGTGGTTGGTGGCAGAAAGTCAGAGTTAGTGGAATTCAACCAAATTTAATATGTCAGTTAGTCATATGATTGCGGATTGTGAGACAATAATTATATTAGGCTCCCCAGGGTGGTTAGTTAGGGTTGAGTGGGGACATACACGTATCAGCATTTAATAGTGTGCAAAAGAAATTGTGTCTGCATTTTAGACCTTTCTTGAAGATCCAGTTATCCAGATAGGAGTAATTTTCTGTTTATATAATTTTTACTACCCAATGGATGAAAATTGCTACGCAATGTCCACTCATTACTCACAAGATACTCTCCTTGATCTCATATTAAAAGAGGGCTTGTGAGACATAAATGGGGAATCCGGATGTGCTTAGCTTAGTGTATCTCTCCCAGTATCATCCCGTGATGTGGATGAAATGATTGTCAGCATTCAAGCTGAGGCACCTGAATTCCCATTACTAAGGGCTGAGTAATTAACAAAAGAAGTCATGCGCGAGAAGGAAATTAATATATAGTCACGTAGCTGGATTATTTTTCAAATTTGGTAGAACCGACCAGTAGGCCTGCGCATGAGCGAAACCTCGGGGGAATAAAGCTTTTTAGTAACATGGAATGCTTTTAAATGTCCACACTAACATTAAGATGTGGTTACCTCAACATCATGAAAACTTGAACCATGGATTTCCACCTGCAATGATGGGATGGTGGAGCAATTTAGCAGGACATAAGCTGTCATGTTGACTAAAGAAATGAAAATAGATCACAGATATTGGGATATCTGACTGCCATACGTGCTAAGGGCATAGCAGACATCAATTCACTACAGTACTTGATACTCTGGCATGCCTGATGTTTAGCTATGAATTGTACCTACCCATGGATGCCGTTGTGCCATGTATAGCTGGTAACATGGCCAGCATGTCCATATATGGTGAGCTACTCCACTGAGTACTCGAGAAATACCAATAGACCATACATGATGTATTTGCTGGTGGACATACATGTAAATGTCAGAAAACCTCGCATGCGTGTCATACACATGGATAGCCGCATCAGAAAGTTGTTCAACGACAAAGCTGGGGACCCACAAAAGCTAGTGTAAATGGAAACGACCATGGTAAATCAATAGTCGATGTCAGACAATTATGAGTGTGTTTTTGGGATGGTTGTAGGAGAGGGACATGAAAGGGCTGTCCCACTCTGTGTATGGTGGTGGTGTCAAAACCTCTGTGCCAAGAATGTTATAATCTTCAACCACCTTAAACCGTACATTGACGGGCTGACAACCCAGCGTAAGTGACAAGGGTTGAATGCCTGATTATGGCACTTTCATACGGTTATGGTCATAGCCAAGGAAGCCAATTTACTTTTGTCTGAACATGTCAGTGGTAGCCACGTCATTTGTAAAGAGGATTATGGTGAAGCAACCAGTGACGAAATGCCTCCATACTCCTTGCTAGATTTTGTGTGTATTTTTATGCAACTTAAAAAAAATTTAGTATTAATTACAATCATAGATTTTCAGGGGGTTACCGTTCTATGTGACCCACTGCCACTACTTTTGTTTGTCCCAAGATCCTATTTTTGGGTATATACCCTGAAAAGGATCTTTATGTGAATCCCTGGTGACATGAGTGACATCCATCAATTGGCTCGATTCCGAGATCACCATACACATCTGATAATACGGACCAAACAGTGGAATGGAGAGTTGTGTGTATATTATATGAATGGTCGAGATATGAATCTCGGCGAACAACCCAACTGTACTAATAATTCAAGGTGCTGGAAGACTAAAAAAACCCTAGAAGGGTATGAAGACTGTACGTGCTTCTTCAGGTTCTCTACTTGAGTTGCCCTGCACAAAGCCTCAAAGATGCGTTCACTGGCATTCATTTGCCGCCTTAAGGAATCTTGTAAATTATCAATTTGAGTACTTGGGGAGGGAGGGGGGGGGGGCTGGGGTTGTGAGTTGCAGGTGTCGCCTTGGCCTACAGCGTTGATGGGAAGGTGGTGCATAAAAGGTAAATTAATTAATGTCACTTGCATATTTGAATAGTTTATTATTGTTCATGCCATCAGGCTCAGTCACGTCCATTTTTAGGGCTTTAAGTGCCTTCTCAGCTTCTGCTGTTTTAATTGGTGTTAGTAATGGCCTGGGGTCTCCTGAGAAATAGTGCAAGGGCTCATCGTCGTGGTCAGTGAACTGTTGCTTAAACCATTCTCGCATCGCCTCAACGTTGCCCTAGTCAGTCCCAATAAAATGTCCTTCAGAGTTGCGTACAGTGAGTGGTGGTGTGTAGTCAGTAACTCTCAGGGCTCGAGCTGCCCGAAACATTTTGTGACCGTCATCCGTGGCAGTGATTTCATCTGCTAAGGAGTCAGCTCGTTGAATAACAAGATCTTTTAAGCATTCGCTACAGTGGCGCAGAATGTTATTGCGTTCCCGGCGTAGTTTGGTACAGTCTTCACTTTGGCCCCTTTGATAGATACGCAACCGTAATGCTTTCTGCTCTGCTGACAGTTTTACTACTAGAGGGTCGTCAGTATACCTAGTTCGGTTGTTTTTTAGAACACATATCGTGCTGGTAGCTGATGATTCCATAGATTTCAGTATTTTGGTTAGGGCTTCGTTTGGATCAGAGCTGACGTCGATGTTATCTATTTGCTCCCCAAGGCCCTTTTTGTATGACATTTGAGTGTCAGTGTCGCTGATGAGCTTGTGTATGTTGTAGGTGACTCTACCCTCTTGCCTGGTATGGTGGCTATACATTAGGTAGAGATGGTTCATCTGAAGGCGTGTACTGGCTTATGGTCAGAAAAGCATACACAAAATCCTATCCATTGTTACTCTATGTCGCATCCGAAACCAGACCGATGATTCTCCTTCGATCAATACTCACCATTCTGTTACTTTCTGATACACAGCTGGCCTTGACAGCTGGCTCTAGGACTATAGACTTAGAAAGCTTTACCGACTCCTTGGAACCGGGTACTCGGCTCCCAACTGCCGAGTACCCGTCTACCATAGAGCTCATTCTTGTTTGCATAGCGACAAGAGCTGTCCACGCTTTTTGCAGGGAAAGATTTAAATTTTTTTGTGAAAAGAAATCTCTGTGAATTGATAGTTGTGCGTTCTTGAAAGGATCTAACTGGATAAAATGGAGAATACCGCCAATGATGACCAGGTTGTATAATTCCGTATTATCCATAGTTAAAAGACTTAGGTCTCTAAATTTTGTTGTGTCGCATGTTCCAATTTCTGACCCCATAGAATCTGGGACGTGTGCTAACAACGAGATATGCCAGACGATCGCCTTCTTTAAACCCCAACAGGCGATCGGCAGATATGAAAATAGGTGTTTGCTACGGTATTTCTAACATGAATATCGGCTGACGTCGTTTTCCGTCGTCACACCCGTGATGCTCGGATGTTTATGTGAAGAACATTTTTTCATTAATTCGCGCATCTTGTTCTGGGTGCTGCGTAATAAAAATGGTACCAGAAAACTTTGGAATGGTCAAGTTTACGTGTGATCACGATCGGTTTGCAATGATCGGTGGTGTCAAAATTCTTGAGAGATGCGTGGTCTGCGGTTTTACCGTGTGCTAAAGCAGTTTGTTTACATTTTGTTGTTTCTTCACATATCGTGTCGGCTTTCGTTAGGAGTATAATTTATTTTGATTGGTAAATATACCCCGAATGCTATGCGATATGATTCCTGGAGCCGTGATACATCCTGGAGGATCAATTATGGGTGTATTTATGCCCGCTTCGTTCTTGTCGTCATAATCAATGCGATCTTTGCTGTAACGTTGCGGGGTGGGGTGCGGGAGGGTTACAGTTAATTTATGGTAAATTTATTTGAAAATTAATTGTCTGCCTTCCATCTGTGTCTCGATCCGCTTGCTTATTGTAGGTGTGTGCTTATTTTATAGGCCAAGCCAGCCCTGCCATCATGTGACGAGTGCCATAAGTTTGTGCACGTCGTGTTTAAGGACCATGTCTGTTTTAGGTGTACGCCCTGTAACCTTGATCATAGATGTAATGTGTGCCCAGTGTGGTCCGTCGATATGATGGTAAAGTTCCTTGGCCAGAAGGATGTGGCTGGGTCTGATGCGGGGTCAGGCGGTCCGAGGTTAAATCGTGGAGCGTCCGGTTTGGCCAGTGGGGGCGCTCCACGTCCCCAGCTGGAGGTGGCGGAGATGGTACCGGCAGCGTGGTTCGGTCCGGTTATACAGGGTTTTCTACATAGCGTTCTGCCCACACTGGTGTCGTCACTGCTACCGAAGGTTGGGGGGCAGTTTCTCCCCATGCCTGGTACAGACCCTGTCCTTGGACAGGGTTCTGGACTGGTTACCGAGGGGGCCGTCTCATGCGGCCCACTGGCAGTCCCGTCTGGCTCCGGCATGGCGGGTTCTGTCTCTCTGCGGCCACCTCCGGGTGGTCCAGTAGCGGTGGCCGGTCCGTCAGGTGTGGGAGCCGTCCGCCAGGAAGACGAGGAGGCCGAGGAGGAGTTATTGCTGCGGCCTGTGATGCCACGGGTGGAGCATATGGAGGTCGATTCTGTCCTGGACGGAACCGTCCTCCATCTGTCTGGCTTGGCGCAAGCCAGGGCAGCGGCTCCGCCTGTGGTTGAGACCAATCTGGTACCGGGCACCGGTTCCGTGTCAGTTGGTTTGGCACCAGCTGACACGGTGACCGGTGTGCCGGGCTGGGCGTGGTACTCACCTATCTTGCCCGGTCCGGCGGTCAGACATGGGGTGCCGTTGGCGCCCATGTCTGGCCACGGTTCCGCATCCGGTACGGGTCCGTACGGTTTTCCTTGCGGACCTACCCCATGGACTTGTATGTTTCATGGGGTGGCGGCGGAACCGGGTGGTACCGGAGTGCCTGGTGTGTCAGCCGCGGCTCCTTGCCGGGAGGCCGTGGCTGGCAGGCCCGTGGGCGCGTCAACGGGTGACGTGTTTGCGGGTGTTTCCTCCTCGGAAATAGACTGGTCCGAGGCTCTGGCTTGGCTAGCCAGGGTGGACCGGTCTGTGGTTTCGCCCACGGCCGAGGAGGATGCACCCCATCCGTCGGTTACATCGATTCGGACGGGGATCTTGCCCATGGCCTGGATCCAGTCAGTGGGACTGGATCCACGGTTCATAGAGTTGTTGGATGCTATTTATAGCAAGCAACTTGCGACCAAGGGCCAGCTCCCTGCGGCCTCCAGGGAGGTGCGGGCAAGGTGTCGTATTCCGCGGGGGGAATACGACAGATATGTTGTAGTACCGTCGGTCACTGAGGATGACCGATGGGTCCTGGGGGTTCAGAGTGCTGGAGCGGGTGGCCCCGGTCCGGCACTTGTGGACAGGTCCCAGGTACACCAGGAGGAAGTCCTGTCCCTATGCGATGAGGGTGTGAGGGCGGCTATGAGTGCTGTCAATCATTCTTATCGTCTCCTTCAGTCGGTGTGGGCTGAAGCGGGGGCAGGCCACCTGTGGCACTTTCGTGCGTCAATGACGGCTTGGTGCTGTCTATGGATGTGCTGGCAAGGGTGCAGGTGCGTGTGACCAAATCCAGGAGGCAAATGGTTATTGACCATATGCGTCCGGCTACGGCAGTCAGGGAGCGTCTTCTTGGGACGCCCCTGACAGGGCCTAGCATCTTCGGTGGCCAAGCGCGGGCCATCCTAGAGGATACGGCCAGCGTCGCGCAGAATCGGTTGGCGGTCAACCTACAGCTGGAGCTAGTGCAGCAAGCGCACACACTAGGGGCTGTGGGGAAACCGCTTGCTGGACAACCTCCAAAGAAGCAGAAGAAGCATAGGGGCAAGGCGAAAGCTAAGCCTGCTGCGACTTCTGCTTCAGCTGGATTTTCTCAGCCGCCGCCGGCGAAGAAAGCCAGGCAGGTTGTAGAGGCTCCTACCCACCCCAAGGTTGGTCTTGACCGCCCTAGAGGCGGGAAGGGGAAGGGGAAGGGTAAGGGTAAGTCCTCCAAGGGCGGACAGAAGGGAGCGGATCATACCTGAGGGTACGAGAGCTCCCTTCATATCCGCCTGGACCGCACCTGTGCGACAGGAACAGCGGTGCCAGTTATACCCGCTGTGCCGAGACCGAAATGGTTCTCTCTCTCTCGTTAAGAAAGGGGGGGGTGTGTGGGGGAGCGGACTGCGAGCCGGACAACCCCGTTAGACGTCGAGGCGTCTATGCAGGGTGGAAGGCTCATGCGTTTCGTCGAGCCCTGGTGAGGTGTGATGTCAGACAGTCTGGTCCTGGGATGGTTATCCCAGGGTTACATGCCGGAGTGGTGGGACTTTCCGCCACAAAATCTGTCTGGCACCTTTCTGGACACCCGTACCAAGGGAGCCAGACAAGTTAGAAGCTGTTCAAAAGGAAGTGTCTGGTTTGCTTCTGAAGGGAGCAATAAAACCAGCAAACCGGAACACTCCAGGCTTCTATTCAACATGTTCCTTGTCACCAAGAGCACGGGGGGATGGAGACCCATACTCAATCTCAGGCCATTAAATTGGTTTATCCATACGCCTCGGTTCCAGATGGAAACGCCGAGATCGGTAATGGTGGGATTGAGGAAGGGAATGTGGTGTGTGTCGATCGATCTGAAAGATGCATATTTCCACATTCCAATGAACCGGAGTTGCCACAGGTTTCTGAGATTAGCGTTTCAGAATCAAGTATGGGAGTTTACTGTTCTCGCCTGTCGACAGCTCCAAGGGTTTTCACAAGAGTGGTCCTTGCGGTGACAGCATTTCTTAGAAAAGAGAACGTGGCGCTACACACCTACATAGATGACTGGCTGCTCAAGGCAGACTCGGCAGCCAGGTTGAACGTGGATACTGCTCTGACTCTGAAGTTACTTTCAGATCTAGGCTGGATAGTCAACAAGGAGAAATCCGAGTTGACACCCACTCAACATTTCGTTTATTTGGGGATGCGATTCGACCTCGAGGAGGGCAGGGTTTACCCGTCAGAGCCCAGAGTGGTGTCTCTGTTAGCCATTCTCGAGAGTTTTCGAGTGGGAAACCACATTCAGGCGAGGCGGTTTCTTCAGATGCTGGGCATGATGGTCTCCATGGAGCAAGTGGTCCCGTTCGCTGCTCTAATGAGAAGACCTATCCAGTTGTATCTGATGACTCTGTGGAAACAGAGAACAGAACCCCTGTCAAAACTGGTGCCAGTTTTGGAGCCGATAATATCGCATCTTGTATGGTGGACACGGCGTCAGAATCTCCTAGTAGGTTTCGCTGCACCTACCTCGCTGGAAGGGTGGTGTGCCTGCCTGGGAGAACACCAGGTCTCGGGCACATGGACTCTCCTGGAGAGTCAGCTGCATATCAATCTGTTGGAAATGATGGCAGTGGAACTGGCGTTGGAAGAGTTTCTTCCAATGATCAGGGGCAAGGTGATATTGATATGGTCGGACAATTCGACAGTAGTATCATACATAAATCGCCAAGGCGGGACCAGGTCACCCACACTTTGTATCAAAGTGTGGCACTTGATTCAATGGTGCAGGAATTACTCGGTTGTTTTGAAAGCAGCTCACATTCCTGGCCGATTGAACATTCTGGCGGATGCTTTGTCTCGCAGACAGAGAATTCTGCCGACAGAATGGTCCCTCAACCCTCCAGTTCTACGAAGGCTCTTCGAGCATTGGGGCAAACCCAACGTGGACTTGTTCGCCACAAGGGAAAATGCTCAAATCATGACATGTCTCGCCGATTCCAGATCCAAATGCCGTCGATACAGACGCTCTGGCGATAAGCTGGAGGGGGATGCACGCTTACGCGTACCCATCCACCATCCTTCTGCCGAAGGTATTGGTGAAGATCAGGTAGGAACCGTGTCTGGTCCTGCTAATAGCGCCGTATTGGCCAAGCAGGGCGTGGTTCACGGATCTGCTAGATCTGCTGGTGGAAAACCCAGTGCAGTTGCCCGGGATTCCGAACATAATCTCCCAGGCCAAGGGACGCTTCCTACACGAGCGGCCCTGAAATGTTCAAATTGACTGCGTGGATGTTATCAAACAACGTTCCACGTCGGAAGGCTTTTCTCGACAAGCTGCTGATTTCATCGTGGCTGCGAGAAGGAGGCCAACCTTCAAGTCATATAACAACAAGGTTAACAGATTTGGAGACTGGTGTGAAGAAAAGGGTATTGATACCTACAATCCACTATTCAGCAAATAGCAGACTTTCTCAGTGAGCTGTTCTTTTCAGGACTAGCTCCCGTCTCAATTGCTGGATACAAATCAGCTTTGGCATCAGTTATCCCTTGTCTAGCCAACAGGGATAGTCCAGAGGTGGCCCAGTTAAATGTGATGGTGAAGGGAATGAGCAATCTCCGACCGAGACAACCGGTAGTCATTCCAGCCTGGAGTCTATCTTTAGTGCTTAATGTACTGGCCAAGCACCCTTTCGAACCGTTGCGTTCGGCTAGTCTAAAGCATTTGACTCTAAAGGCGGTCTTTCTATTGGCAGCTTCCTCAGCTAGAAGGCGCAGGGAGATCCATGCGCTTTCGACAGAGAGGGACCGATTTATTGTCTCTGGAGAGGGTCTGCGTCTTCTGCCAAGAGCAGAGTTTATGTCAAAGAATCAAACTTTGAGATATCCCGGCAAACCGATCATAATACCGAAGTTAACTAGGTTTGATCGTGATGCCAGTGTCTGGTGCCCGGTCCGTGCTTTGACTAAGTACAAGAAACGGACTGACTCGTTACGGTCGAACGATAGACATCTGTGGATCTGCCATAAGAAGCCTTATGGCGCCGCATCCATGGATACTATCTCTCGTTGGGTAGTCGAATGCATTCAGACTACTCATGAGATGGCGACTGGGCACCAGGTGCAAGGCGTAAGGGGACACCATGTTCGAGGAATAGCTGCCTCGACCGCCCTTTACAGTGGTGTTCCGTTAGAGGACATCATGGCCGTTGCACAATGGCACTGTTGAGTCCTCATTTACGGATTACTATATGAAGGATGTGTCAGACTCAGCCAATCCACTCGCTTTAGCTGTTTTGAGACGATGGTTAAGTGACCACACTGCTCTTCACCCTTTTTTCACTTCGGTTAGAAAAGAACCTAAAGCAGACATGGTCGAGCGTGAGGATGACAACCAGATTGTGTCACTGATGGCCGGACCAGTGAATGGTTGGAGGCGGTACGTCTGAAGTCCAATTATCATAAGGTAATTCATTAGTGAGAGTTTTTTGTATTATGTCTATATATCATGTTCATTCATCTTATATATTCATGCTCATTCCCAGGCTAATACATGTGGATATGCAGGGAGCAGTTAACCCTCTTGGCATATTTGTGTTTCAGGCGAGATACATGTTCGTGAGTTCTCTCCCTTTTCTTAGAAGAAAAAGGGGGGGGGGGGCAGTGACGCGAATGTGATTCGGTTCCGATAACTTGACGGTCCTTTTTAGGTCTCCGTTAGTCAAGTCTAAATCTTTCTCCAAGGGGCAAAAGTAGCATTTATGGCTTGCCCCTTCCCACCAGGTTACTGAACAAATCTGGTGTATATCAGAAAGTAACAGAATGGTGAGTATTCATCGAAGGAGAATGCAGGAAATTTCAATTTCCCTTTCTCCGAGATCTAACAATACTCACCATTCTGTTACGGACCCAGCCCCACAGAGGCAAGCCATGGATTTCTCTTGTTTGGTGGCTATGCAAACAATATGAGCTCTATGGTAGACGGGTACTCGGCAGTTGGGAGCCGAGTACCCGGTTCCAAGGAGTCGGTAAAGCTTTCTAAGTCTATAGTCCTAGAGCCAGCTGTCAAGGCCAGCTGTGTATCAGAAAGTAACAGAATGGTGAGTATTGTTAGATCTCGGAGAAAGGGAAATTCAAATTTCCTGCACTTCACTGGATCATGTTAAAGTGTCTTCAAATGTGGACGCAGCTGTGCAGACATTGTATGGGCCCGCAAAATGGGCATTGACATGTTGCGCGCCTTCGACACAATTAAACGCTCAAGAATCCTAGATGTACTACGCCAGGCCAGTTGCAATGAAGATGAGCTACGACTAGCGAGACTATTGCTTGCAGACACCAAGCTGAGAGTACAAGTCGAGCCAGTGAACTCTGTAGAGTTTGAGAGACCAATCGCTCCCCTCTGGGAGATGGTCTATCCCCTGTGCTTTTCACCTGCTACCTTGCTGCTGCATTGAAATCCATACGGGAAAAGACCAACCCCAGCATCAATACTGGGTATGCCGCTAGAGATGGAATTAACCGACGGGTTGGACTTCATAAACGAGGAAAAGAAACCCCTTGACGAACTTCTCCCAATAGCTGCAAGCATGCTAAAAATTGAAAATCTCTATGAATGAGTTCCGAAGAGAGTTCACCCACATATACCTATCTACAAAGCATGAAACTAAAGAAGATAATGATTCACTTCGTGGTGGCGAACCATGGAGGAAAAGTAAAATCCTGTAGTTCGGGTAGAGCCATAAGCGTATATGGGCCTATAGGAGAGATCGCGTTGTGAAAACGACTAAGTTTGTTAAAGCGCATAATGCGCATGCGCGCGCTTAGATGCTATTTTTTATGGAGCATGTAGTTTACGACCACGATAGGATGACGCTTTTAGTGTACCGAGATGGTACCCTATAATCCTTTTTGATTACGTGTTCACGTTGAATCTGGCATTATTCAAGACCAGAATTCGACGGGCTTTTTAAATCTGTAAACCATTTCAAAATCGGTTAAGAAATGACTTGAGTTATCCACGGAAACCCCGTCTTGATTATCTTCAAAATATTGCCTTGATGTCATAACCACGTGAACGCAGAACTTCTAGAATGTTCTAGAACATTTGACTGCGCTATTATTAGCTAAGCGCTGATTGGCTGTTGCTCGAACAATGATTGGTTGGAGCCTGTGCCTGTGATGTCACGAGGAGTATAAAAGGAGACGCGATCCAGAGATCGAGAGCATCCTCGGCCAGGGGCCGAACAGGTTGGATCTGTACTAGCTGCGATCAACCGATATTACGCATATGACTTCAGTTTTCTGTTCTCCCGTAGCTAGCAGTAGCCAACCCACCGCAGTAAGAACAATATTGTAAACTCCCTACTTACGGGAGCAATTTGGAACTTTCTTATTACTGTTCACTAATATCAATATCTACTTCGGAACACAAATTTGCGGTGAGGCCTTTACGACCTGAATATATGAGTCTGCAGATGTAGAGGCAGGATGTTCTTTGATGGATGACTCACCGGATCTGCCGGCCACGCCTAAAAGTGGTATTTCAACTGTCACCGCACTAATATCATGTAGGTTCTTCTGACTTTCGACCACAGCAAGTAAACTCTGCCCGGTGCGTCTTCAGAGCTGGCCGACGTACCCAGCACCATTAAGCTTTGTTTTGAGTCTTCGTTTGCCTCTGACAACCCACGCTTGTGATCGGGTTGTTTACAACTTCCATCCGTGCCATCGGTGTACGGGAACTTTCTTCACCACAGTCGTACTATCGTATCTTTTGCTGACTGCTCATTAGACATCCTATTAGGCTTACAGTGCTGAGCGATGTACTCCCGCTATGAGTGTTCTTGCGGGAATCTTGTTTGCGGAAAACAGCTTGTGGGAACCAACCTGCGGGAACTTTCCAGCTTCCTGAGTATGCATCAACGCATGTCAACTACGGAATGACGTATCAATTTCAGTAACACGGTAGCCTAACTTAAGAATAACTACCGAGTATTCAAGTAACTATACTTCACATTTTATTTATTTTTCTATATGTACTTCTCTAATTATATTGTATACGTAAGAACAGTCCCGATGACTGAAAGCTACCGTAATGGTCTTAGGACCGCCAGTTATAATTTCTGTATTTGTTTATAGTTATTCTCATTTTCTGTAAGGTGTTTTACTAACGGCACCATAGTAGGTTCGTTAACCTGTACTAAGATATATAATTCTGATCATTTGATACCGTATTGATTGTTCTGGTTAAATTATGTATATATATGGCCAGTGGCCATCAGTTCAAATGTTTTGTTTATTTATAGAAAATATAGGACTGCAGTGCATGTAGGAAACACTATACAGCAACACTTATATATGCAGCACCTTCTCCCGCCACCAACAATTTTTCACTGAGGTCGCTGTCCGTGTGTGTAGCCTGGCATACTACCGACTAACCTTTTCTATTCAGCTCGATAGGATAGGTTCAAGATGATTAGAGACACTCATCATTACATACTCTGTAATATACTCTTCTTTCCGGTGGTGCGATCATCTAGCCCCGCACTCCGGTAAGACTCATAACTCCCAGATTTTGTCCCTCCATGCTCCACTCAGCCTTGTGGCTTCTTAATTGTTTGGATGTCCCTATCCGCACCATGGGCTGATCCGACTCTGGGAAACCCCAACACGGACGGTGATGGTCATGGTGTGGTATCACACACCGTCCCTCCGTATCTTTGGATACTTAGTAGTTAGCACTTTTGCCAATGTAGGAAAGCACTGCGAAAACATATCTTAATTATTATTTTATTTATCTAACCATCTTCCCGCACCGCAGTGCAAAACTGGGCAACTTGTATATAAACCTAACGACAGGTTAAACGGTTAGTGCCATAGGACCCGGTGACGGGCGAGATACGTAACCCCACCGAATTCCATAAGAATGTCGGGGCATGTTATTCAGAACTGCCACGCCCTTACGGGAAGTACATTTATGGTGGGTATTCGTCTCTCTTACACCACCATAACAATAGGACAATTGTCTAATAATTCTTTCGTGAAAAGTAACCTAGTGTGTTGTAATATTTGAGGCGTTTATATGCTAGTTCCCAATGCTAGGGTCTAGACTCACGCCTGTCAAAGTAACCTATGTCTAGTAACGTTTTATATGGGTACGGAGCGGGATGTCCGGATTCTTATCCAGTTCGGAGATCTTACTAAGTAACATGTATGAGCGCTGTCTTCAGTATTGATGTCTTAGGGGGCATCTGTTCTCAATGACAGCCGTGTCTAATATCTAGGTAGATACCAGCCATTTGCGGCCAAAAATAGTTCTTGTTTTAAGAACAACTAAAAGCTAATTAAGCAAAGCAGAAGGCCCGCATAAATAAAGCGGCAACTACTAATTCAACATACTAAGAATTACATAAGACGGTGACGAGGGAATCCATTGGGAATCGCTCATCCCGTCTTCACGTAAAACAGCACGCAAACCTATAGTCATAATCTCACTAGGTATGGTCTTTTCTTTCTCAAGCATTTTTGGTTGAAATATTAGAGTGGGCCCATTTTTGCTTACTACTCTTCTCCCGCTTTAAGCAGTGGCGACACCTTCCCGAGACGGAGGGCCGTACGAGGCACTTGCCTCTCGCAAGGATTCAGCGACGAGGGTCCACGCGAGGATAATACTCCTCACCCAAACTAGCACTAGGAGTAGTGCCCGCGTGAGGCACATAACTTTTCATCCGAGATAATCTTCCTTTCAGCTTAGAGGTATAATAACTTATAATAAGTTAATTAGTTAAGTCTCGTGTACGGGAGCCTCCCTTGCGGGGATACCTCTGCGGACCTATGAGTCTCCATGGTACCTCCGGGGGCCCCATGTTTAAAAGCTCATCTACCTGTCTCTATGTCTCGTATTTTCGTATTCTCTTATTTTAGTTTTATCTAGCATATTTATAATTGTTTAGGTAAAATCATTGTATAGACTTATATTTTTAGGTCACCAAAATCAAATCTTGTAAGTGCATAGATCACGAAATTTCTATGGACAGGCATACTGGTGACACAAATTCTTGGGATGAGACTTGTATTTAATTTTCGCGACGATGGTCGCCCGGCCCCACCGGAACCATTGAGTTCCACCAGCCTTAGGAGCCGGTTTTTGTTACCCACAGGCCAGTCTCGTACAAGGTCCGTCACCCCGAGACCGTATGCTAACCAGTGTCATCATTCGTCATGCACTTGCGCCGCGGCGAGTCGACATGATATACCGGAACGGCCCGACACTACCTGGAAAACTACAAGTGGCGCCCGATGTGGAGCCCTAGGAACATCAGTAATTACACGCAGCGACCTCATGCCCACACCATACAGTGAGCTTAGCTCAATACCTTCTCCATTTAGCGACGACTCCCTTGATCAAGAGGTAGTGTCATACGATGGATTTTCAGCTCACATGCTCACCGACTATGCCAGAAATTCAGCAGAATCAACAACAGCGCACTATAACCTGTTTTTGCCTGTTAGCGACGGCACCATTCCGGATGCCACACAGGCGGGAACAGAGTTCAATACTATATCGGACATCTGCAACAGGCCACCACCAACAGGGCCGAATCGTGGACGATCCCGACAAAGACCCGATTACTGGCATCCCAATAATCCTTCAGACTACTATCATTCACCCGTGTCATCTATGGAGACTATATGGCCGGGGGATAATCCACATTACAGACACCCTCCCGCACCGCCCCCCCCCCCCCTCTAGCGCAATGCTATACTCGAGGGGAGGCCCACGGCATTATCGGGAGGAATCAGCATCACCGTTTCGCTGGTACATCAGAGACACGCTACACATCACGACCGTCAGCCAACTGCACCACCACCATATGAGGAATATCAGTCCTCACCTCGGGGAGAACGTCCACGTAATCTTCACAACAATCCGCCTCACATCCATAGACCCATGCCGGTCTATGGCTCTACATCCGGGGCAGACTCATTAAATTGGAGTACGCGTGTCCTCGCTCATCGGCATCGACGGGAAACACCAACACCACCACCTGCACCACGACCAGCTTCACAATACTCGTCAGATTCTCAGATACCCACACCACCCGGATTTCAGCCGCTTCATTCTTCCCGCGGTCTTGGCCGAGTCATCCTCCCTCCCGAATTTAGTGGGGAGAATGACTGGACCAATTATAAAATACGGTTCGAGATAATGTCGGACTAAACACTGGAATGATCAGCAAATGGGTGACTATCTCACCACAAAGCTTTCCGGAAAAGCCCTTCAAGTTCTTGCGTATCTTGGAACTGACTACACACCCACCTACACACAATTGGAACGATCATTGATGGAGTGATTTGGCGACAGCCCTCGGAGAAACCAGTCGTCTTCAACGTAAGAACTTCCGATGACGCGTGGGAGAAACTCTTCCCGAGTTAGCTACCCGAATCAGAAGGCTAGTCACCCGCGCATCCATTTGCATCTCGACACTTATCGATGCATTGAGCGGTGAACCTGCCCTGAAAGAAAAATTATGTCTAGGCGACCACGGTAGTTTGGACCAATTAACGGCAAACACGGTTCGTATTGAGAACCTTCTGGAGTGGGAAAAGAATAACCGACGCCAACTCCATCCTATCAAAGAAATAGAGGGTGCAGCTATCGCCCCGCCCGCTAATGCTCTCCCCAGTCCATCGACACCAACCACACAGACATCACCACCACCAGGTGTACAGAATTCCAGTCAGAATCAAGCGCCTGGAGGAAGGGGGCGTGCCCGTAGAGGAAGCTACAATGGGGCCCCCGGGCGCGGGAACCAGCGCAACAACAACAACAACGGCAACATGAGAGAATGGATAGACGAGATTAATAAACAAATCTCAGCACTCACAAATTTAGTTAGAACACTTAGCACCAACCTCGCCACCACACAGTTTAGGACAACAAACACCACCAGCACTGCACCACCACCAAACACCTGTTTCGGATGCGGTCAGCCAGGCCATTGGAGGGAACGATGTCCTAACCGACCTCCCTCTACAATGCCTGCTCCTGATCGCAGCACACCGCAACCAGAGAGGCAGTCAAACTCCTAAGGGCACCGAATCGAAACGACCCACCTCGGTGCCCGTATCCGCCTCCTGGCTTAACTGCGGCCTTCATTCAACAACGTTCAGTGGCGAGCTATCATCCACCAAAATCAGCTTTCGCCATGTCAATTCCTACGTTGCCTCCCCCATCCGCAGCATTGACATCCCCCTCTTTCTCCACACACAACAAGCCTTCTTTCCTATGTAAAACGGCAGTGGTAGGTTGTAGCACCTCCGCTGAAACAACGTTTTTGCCAGCACCACGTCATGCCACCAAGACACTATATTCTTGGTATCTTTTGGTGGTATGCAGAGAATCACCCCATCCAACATCATCTCCCGCATCCACAGACAGTAGCGACTCGGGAGAAACGATTCACTCCGCCTCATGGATTCGCAAGTTGCGACGTAGACGGGGAAACACACGAACCTGGCGGCATCACTGTTTCTTCTGTGCTTCACCAAAACATCCCATGAAGCATTGCAAGAAATGGCTTGCACAGGTAGAGCTTATCCGTCATCCCGTGCACGCCGCCATCTACACCAATACAGCCTACTCAGAAACGGCAACAACTCCATCACCATTGCTACCCCCCCCCCCGCTCCACTTTCACCACAGCCCTCACACCAGCGGCGACAGCGAACTGGCCCTGTCCTCACTCAGCCATCCATAACATTACGAGATGCCATGCGGAAACAGTCAGAGTACATACAGAGTGATGCCGCTCCGATGCCATTATCGCAGACAGCATCATTGGAAACTCTTCCACAGGTACACTGCAAAGTGATATACAAATGTGCCTGTCTGTTTAGTGGCGTTTCCACCAGTGCCACCATCGACACTGGTGCTTCTATCACAGTATTTAACAAGCGCTTCTATGAGAGCATCCCACCTCATAAGAAGCCTCCTCTTAAGCCTACAAACATTTACCTACAGACGGCTAAGGGATCTGATGTGCCCGTAGCCGGTGTAGTCAATTTAGTTATCCAAATAGAGGAGAGGCAATTCATACAGCGAGTTGTCATCGCCTCTATTCATAACGATGCCCTACTTGGCTCTGATTTCCTCAGTGCCAGCGAAGCCATCATACACTGCAAACAACAGGAACTCGACATACATGGCCGACGAATACCTCTTGGACCGGCGGCGTCATTATACGACACGTGTGCAGTTATATTATCAAGTACTACCACAGTTGAGCCAGGACAGGAACAAATCTTATGGGCCACCGCGCCACAGTTAGGAAGCAACACACACATCGCCATGCTGGAGCCCGATCCTGATTATATGATCGCCTCACAATGCGCAAGTCCCTGCATAATAGTAGACATTACTAATAAGGAAAATATACCTTTTAGAGTGTTCAATGGTACCGCAGATCCCATCACTCTGGAACCAGGAGTATGCTGCGGCCATTTAGTGGACATAATCTCATTGGAATCACCTACTTCCGCTGACACACCACAACAGATGACTGATGATTTACCCGAACATTTACATGATTTGTATCTACGTGCCACAGTTGGATTACTGCAATCACAGAAACAAGAAATTCGGAAACTACTACAAAAATATTGTGATAGTTTTTCCTCCGGAGACATGGATCTCGGAAAAACTCATCTCGTACGACATTCCATCGATACCGGCAATAATTGCCCCATACGACAGCCGGTACGACGTCTTCCCATTCATAGGGAAGCGGAAGCACACCAACAAGTGAAGACATGTTGCGGACTGGTATTATTGAATCTTCAGCATCTCCATGGGCTAGTTCAATAGTACTAGCAGGCAAAAAGGACGGAACCTTGCAGTTTTGTATAGACTACCGCCGCCTTAATGATCTTAGCGCTAAGGACGCTTATCCATTATCCCGGATAGATCAGGCCTTGGATTCCTTGTCCGGAGCCAAGTGGTTGTGTACCCTTGACTTAGCTAGCAGTTACTGGCAAGTAGCCATGGATGAAGCTGACATGGAAAAGACCGCATTCATTTGTAGGGATGGCCTTTTCCAATTCTGCAAGATGCCCTACAGGTTGTGCAATGCTCTCGGAACTTTTGAATGACTCATTGAGCAGGTACTAACCACCCTGCAATGGGAAATCTGTCTCTGTTACATCGATGACGTAATAGTCTTCGGACCAACGTTTGAGCGAACCGTAATAAATTTGGACACCGTGCTCTCGAGGTTCCGCACGACCAATTTGAAACTTAAACCGAAGAAATGTCATCTCTTTAGACAGAGCTTTGAGTTCCTGGGACACGTCATATCTGGTGATGGAGTGGCTACTCAGCCATCAAAAACGAAGGCAGTAGCAGTGTGGCCACAGCCCTCTCCAGTTACGGAGACACAGAGTTTTCTTGGCCTATGCCAGTACTATCGCCATTACATCCAACATTTCAGCGAGATTGCTTCACCCCTCTACAAGATCACCAAGAAAGATCGACCATTTGAGTTGACGAGTGCGTGTGAAGGATCCTTCAGGGCGCTGAAGGAACTCTTGACGACCGCCCCGATTCTTGCTCACCCTAATCCAAACCTCGATTTCATCTTAGACACTGACGTGTCAACTTACGCTATCGGCGTGGTTCTATCTCAGGTCACGGAAGACAGAATGGAGCAGGTATTGGGTTATGGTTCGTGTACTCTGAATAAAACAGAGAGAAGATACGCAACCACCAAACGAGAACTATTGGCAACGGCCCCTTTCGTCAAGTATTATAAACACTGTATTGGCACCCTTTTACACTCTGTACAGACCATGCCTCACTACGGTGGCTCAGGAACTTAAAAAATCCAGAGGGCCAGGTAGCGAGATGGCAGGAATCCCTGCAGGCATATAACTTGCCCTCAGCAGAATCGGCGCGGAAGCTGAACACGAAGAGGCCACCACCGTGACACAGTCAACACAACCATCTTCGGAGTTCCCCGAATTAAGGTACCAGAGAGGGATAGGCTCCTCGAATGGGTGCCTCAAACAGGTGGCAGTGGGCCCGCGAGGGTCCGGGGACACGTAAAACAATTCGTATAGTGCAAGAGGAGATACTGAAGGCCTCCGTGTCTAATGAAGGATGAATTAACATCCTACTGTGGTACCGTCTAGTCGGCGTATTGTACGGGCTACTGAGAATTTTGGTTCATCCTGTCTCAGCAAGTGGACATGTGTGGTATGTGGATGACAGTCCACACCCAGGACATCTTTAGCAGACTAGAAGTTCGCTGTGTTTGCTAGAAATGGCCTGCAGGCAAGACCGTGGAAAAACGGTAAAAGTTTGTATTCTGTTGGCAGATAGGTACAGATCAGACCGTCGGTTGCACCTGAGCATGAGCTTAGATGGTGATCACTATCGACTGGGTCGCCGGCCAGTCATCGTGATCAAGTCTATATATCGGATCAAGATGGCTCAATGTACAGTCAGGCCATGGTAAGCGTTCGTATTGCGGGCCATGCCTCCCATGATCAGAGATCATGAAAAGTTATTCTTTGGGAAGCGGGAGGGTATATGCATGAGAGCGGCATCACATGAAGGATCGCGGGCGTTGTTCCTCAATCATGTTTCTTGGGCATGGTTCTCGATCTCATGTTCTAGTTCCCCATGGACTTTGTTCTCGATCATGTTTCGATGAGCCAGAGTCTCAGTGTGACTAGCTGCCCTACAACCTTGATTAAAACTTCTTATAGGCATAGTCCTTAATCTCATACGTATATGCGTGAAAGGCACCTAGCCTAGGCTGCGTTCCTGCGTGAGGTGCTGTGCGATGTCCCATGACGAAGACAGACCCCCACTGGGGAAGGTCAAAAGGTATGCACTCATCTAATACTATTTAGTGGCGCAGAGTGGAATCTGGAGAAAATCGCACACCACCAAACAACAGACGTACAGACACGAAATATATACGCGTGGATTCAGGAGGGGGTACATCCTCCTAAGGAATCGGTAACACCTCTATCCACCACCGCAAAATCTTATCACCAACAGTTCGAAGAATGTCAATTAATAAATAACTTTCTATATATTAATGACCGTTTGGTAGTCCCGGAAAGTTATCGTGAACTTATATTGAAACAACTACATGATAACGCTGGGCATCTGGCCATGGAAAGGACTGTTGCCCATATCAAATTGAGATTCCACTGGATCGGGATTCGCGATAGTGTCAAGACATGGGTTGCCAAATGTATCCCATGCCAAAGACGCGCTGTTGGCCAACACCATATAGCACCATCTCAAATTAAGATTGTTGGTGCACCGTGGGAGCGAGTGGCTATCGACGTGCTCGGACCCTTGAAAACGATGGATGATGGAAATAAATACATCCTCGTATTACAAGATTATTTTATGAAGTGGGTAGAAGCATTTGCTCTGCCTGACCAAGAGGCACTCACCGTAGCGGAGGTCTTGGCCAGCAATGTGTTCTGCCGCTTTGGTATACCTTATGAGTTGCACTCCAATCAAGGAAGTAATTTTGAGAGCCGGCTCATATCAGAGCTCTGCAAATTGTTCCATATCGTCAAAACAAGGACAACTCCATACCACCCCCGGAGTGACGGGATGGTAGAGAGATTCAACCGAACTCTCGCGGAGATGCTTACTAAGGAAACACGCCTTGATTGTAGAGATTGGGACCTATGGCTCCCGTATGTACTCATGGCTTACCGCACTTCAGTACATTCCAGCATGGGATACATCCCTGCTCGGTTCATGTTAGGCCGTGAATTACCCTTACCCCTGGATCTGACCTTGCCTCGAATACCAGGAGAGAAAAATTCACCATCTCTCTATGTCGAACTCCTGCGGCAAAGGATAGAACAAGCCCATGAGTTAGTGAGAGAAACCTTATCCACTACACACCGGCGGCAAAAGACATGGCACGACCGGAGAGTGCATGGAGATCCGTATGAATCAGGAAGGATGGTTTGGATACACGATTCACGACGATCTGCAAACGTGGCAAGTAAACTAAGTTACCAGTGGAAAGGCCCCTATGTGGTAGTAGGTAAGACGTTGGACATGACCTACCGTATCCGTGCTTCAGATGGCCTGACCTCAGTCATCCACTTCGATCGACTTAAACCTTGTGTCAGTGACGACCCAGCACCAGAGCTCGGACTGGGCATTTCTCGTGACACCGGTACCTAGACAGATATTTCTACGGAAGTTCGTATTCCCACGGTTAGCGCAGAGCACCGTGGTGCCAGTTCAGCCCCACTTCTACCAAGCCAGAATGTGGGTGAACAAGCGGCTAATGCTGACGACGATGACGAGATACGTACTCGCCCTCTCCCTCCTCAGCATGGGTCTACTCGATCTGGGAAGTTGTATCTGAAGAATTTTGTGTTTGTTTTGTCCAAGGGACCGGATGGAAAGGTTGTTCCTCCGATCTCTTCCCATTCCCACCCACTTCATGCTATGCCCCCCTCCCCATCATAGAGTTACCGCAAGTGGAAGCTGAGGCTGACCCAAGCCATGCTTCCTGTGGGGTGGAACATATGGTGAACTGCATGGAAGTGAGGAGACTGGATGAAGCCTTGGCATGTCTAGAACCGCAGAACCGTACAACAGGGTGTACCCGACCACCTCCCAAAATGTCAAACCAATTCCCAACCAAGCGAGACCCCTATCCAACATCGCACCACCACCCAAATCCAACTGGCATCCCTTATCTATACACCAAGTTCAGACATCACCGGCCCAGTCCATTTCACACTCCACTCGTCATCTGTTGACAGCCAATCTTCAGATATGAGAGAGACTGCTGTAACAGAGGAGGTGGCATCCCACACCGCACCGACCAACACTACCCCCACCCCCCACCCCCCACGGTGGGCAGGGAAGCAGCCTGTTCAGCAGACTCTCGGCTCGAATTTTCCCAGTGTCTAAAAACTATGACAGGACACCAACCGTCGTGTAACGGGAGATGACCACATCACCCTATCCAAAGGCCACCCCATCCATTTGGCTTACCATACTCCCCCGTGAGCATTCGGGACATCACACAACAGACAGAACGTCATCACATACAGACCACACCTGCCCTCAAGGCTGGCGGCCATAAAAACGTCACCTTCACCACAGCGCAAGTATCATCCACAGATAACCAGCCACACGTATCAGATTCAAATCACCAACATGTCAGAAACACAGACACTCGGGTTGACTGTATTCACAATCTCCAAACGACGGTATTGTAAATTGTAATAACTGTGGCACCCACCTCCGAGTTGTACTGTAATTTAACCATTATTAAATGGTATTAATGTGTCTGGTCTAGGCCGGGACGGAGCTAGTTCTACCCATTGAGGAGAATGCTTGGCAGCCCTCCCACTCGGAAAACGCAGCTATCTTGTCGGGATCAGTAACGTTGATCTACCGCCTGAATAGATCTGTTTAAACCACACATCAAATTACTTACCACTTTACTGTTATATTTTTGATTAAGAACACAACTGGTCTACCGTGCTGGAAATCATTAGCGCACGGGCTGGTAAAGCGGCATCAAATTCAAAAATTTTCTTCTCTGCGTTCCAGTCCATAATCAACACGAGAACTGAGAACTACCTATTACAGACATATACCAAGACGCATGTTTAAGAACCCGCGCAAATAAGGACATTATTTTATACGGAATCTTGATATAACATATATTTCCGTATCTCGCATCTGCAAAGACTACACCTCAGCAACAGTATTTCGGCCATCGCCATAAACAGCACTTGATCAACCACGTGTTTCCAGGGGCCACGTACATTTACTGCTATTTCCAATAAATTGGATCAGATGCTTTAAACAAAAGAGCTGCCCAAATACGCGACTACCACAGCGTGATGGAGGAGTGGCGAGGGTGAGTTGGGGTAATTACCGCTGACGTTACCAGGCTCCATCGGGCACTCCAGCCTAAAATTAAAATACTCAAGTTTATAAGCATCCAATCTGTAAAACCGTATCACACTAATTAAAAGGTGATGCTCCTCGGGAAAAAGTAATACCCTGTTTTTATGTTGATCGAAGAATTTGAATACGCTGAGGTAGGACTATATAAGTTAGATCAATTGAATCCCGTCCCTGGGATGACTACGGTTATCCGACACAGTTGCACAACTTAGTTGCCCAGCTGTGTCCCACACGAAATGAGCACTGCGGACTCCGATGTTGTAAGAATGTTGTGTGCGACGTAAAGAATACAACATCCCGCAGTGCAATAATGTCATAATCCCGTCATGCAGTATCAGCTACGCTGGGACTGCCTAATAATCTAACTTTTAAGTTATTATTATTATATTCTATTTTTCTTATTATTTTTCTTCCAGTCTTAGATGTCAGGACGGATATGGGGCCAGCGAGAGTTGCCCATTGTGGACCCGCTATAACGGGCTGCAAATATATATTTTAAATAAATAATAAGGGATATGTGTTGTGTACCCCTTTATTTACCCGGGGTGTGCAAGTAATTCGGAGTGATTCAATAAATACCCCATGAGGGTATGTTACATGGTTCATATATGTATACATTGTCTTCTTTTATTATATTATATATTTAAACTTAAATTGTGGTACATTGGAGCTTGGGTGTTCTCTGCGGAGATAATGATTATCCGCACTCAGAGAGAACACACATGCGAGCTATTGTTTAGAATCATTTACTAAATAAATTTACAGCACGCACCGTAATATTAATAAAACAAAACACAAAAAAAGAAAGGCCTGGAAAAATAATTCCAGGTCAAAGATTGAAAACTAAAAGTATGCCTCCCCCTCCTCTTGGCACGTCTATGTGCTCTGTCTCTTGAATACGTGTCTCTTGCGTCACTACACCTCTCCGGCCATATGCCTGCCCGGGAAGTCTATAAATCCCGCCTAGCATACGTCCGTGCATCGATCCGCCATGCGCTATCATTTGCCACGGATGTCAAACTAGGAGGGGGTGGTGTAGTTCGGATCGACCGGTCGGGTACCTGCCGTACCAGCTAAGCTAGGTACGCGCCACCCGTCCTGGATTCGTTCCCTGAACACACACCCCTGGGTAGAGCCATAAGCATATATGGGCCTATAGGAGAGATCGCGTTGCGAAAACGACTAAGTTCGTTAAAGCGCATAATGTGCATGCGCGCGCTTAGATGCTATTTTTGATGGAGCACGTAGTTTACGACCTAGATAGGATGACGCTTTTTTTTTTATTACCTGTTCCCTTTGAATCTGGCATTAATCAAGACCAGAATTCGACGGGCTTTTTAAATCTGTAAACCATTTCAAAATCGGCTAGGAAATGACTGAGTTATCCACGGAAACCCTGTCTTGATTATCTTCAAAATAGTGCCGTGACTTCATAACCACGTGGACGCAGAACTTCTAGAATGTTCTAGAACATCCGACTGCGCTATTATTAGCTACGCACTGATTGGCTGTTGCTCGAAATATGATTGGTTGGAGCCTGCGCCTGTGATGTCACGAGGAGTGTAAAAGGAGACGCGATCCAGAGATCGAGAGCATCCTCGACCAGGGGCCGAACAGGTTGGATCTGTACTAGCTGCGATCAACAGATATTACGCATATGACTTCAGTTTTCTGTTCTTCTCACGTAGCTAGCAGTAGCCAACCCACCGCAGTAAGATCAATTTTGTAAACTCCCTACTTACGGGAGCAATTTGGAATTTTCTGATAACTGTTCACGAATATCAATATGTACTTCCGAACACCAATTTGCGATGATGCCCCTACGCCTGAATATGTGAGTCTACAGATGTAGAGGCAGGATGTTATTTGATGGATGACACGCCAGATCTGCCGACCATGCCTAAAAGTGGTATTTCAACTGTCACCACACTAATATCGTGTAGGTTCTTCGAGTTTCGACCGCAGCAAGTAAACTCTGCCTGGTGCGTCTTCAGAGCTGGCTGACATACCCAGCACCATTAAGCTTTGTTTTGAGTCTTCGTTTGCCTCTGACAACCCCCGCTTGTGATCGGGTTGTTTACAACTTCCATCTGTGCCATCGGTGTATGGGAACTTTCTTCACCACAGTAGTACTATCGTCTTAGGACCGCTAGTTATAATTTCTGTATTTGTTTATAGTTATTCTCATTTTCTGTAAGGTGTTTTACTAACCACACCATAGTAGGTTCGTTAACCTGTACTAAGATATATAATTCTGATCATTTGATACCATATTGATTGTTCTGGTTGGATTATGTATATATATAGCCAGTGGCCATCAGTTCATATGTTTTGTTTATTTATAGAAAATATAGTACTGCAGTGCACGTAGGAAACACTATACAGCAACACTTATATATGCAGCACCTTCTCCCGTCAACAACAATCTTTCACTGAGGTCGCTGTCCATGCTATAACTGGCATGCTACCGACTAACCTTTTCTATTCAGCTCGATAGGATAGGTTCAAGATGATTAGAGACACTTTCTTCATTACATACTCTGTAATATACTCTTCTCTTCCGGTGGTGCGATAATCTAGCCCCGCACTCCGGTAAGACTCATAACGCCAAGATTTTGTCTCTCTTTATGCTCCACTCTGCCTTGTGGCTTCTTAATTGTTTGGATGTCCCTATCCGCACCATGGGCTGATCTGACTCTGGGAAACTGTTGGGGTTTCCGAGCAGTGCTGGCCAGGGTGTGGTATCACACACCGTCCCTCCGTATCTTTGGATACTTAGTAGTTAGCACTTTTGCCAATGTAGGAAAGCACTGCGAAAACATATCTTAATTATTATTTTATTTACCTAACCATCTTCCCGCACCGCAGTGCAAAACTGGGCAACTTGTATATAAACCTAACGACAGGTTAAACGGTTAGTGCCATAGGACCCGGTGACGGGCGAGATATGTATCCCCACCAAATTCCATAAGAATGTCTGGGCATGTTATTCAGAACTGCCACACCCTTATGGTCTCTCTTACCCCCCCCCCCCCCCATAACGATAGGACAATTGTCTAATAATGCTTTCGTGAAAAGTAACCTATGTCTTGTAACGTTTTATGCAGTTACGGAGCAGGATGTCCGGATTCTTATCCAGTTCGGAGATCTTACTAAGTAACATGTATGAGTGCTGTCTTCAGTATTGATGTCTTGGGGGCATCTGTTCTCAATGACAGCCGTATCTTATAGCTAGGTAGATACCAGCCATTTGCGGCCAAAAATAGTTCTTGTTTTAAAAACAACTAAAAGCTAATTAAGCAAAGCAGAAGGCCCGCATAAATAAAGCGGCAACTACTAATTCAGTATACTAAGAATCACATAAGACGGTGACGAGGGAATCCATTCACGTAAAACAACACGCAAGCCTATAGTCATAATCTCACTAGGTATGGTCTTTTCTTTCTCAAGCATTTTTGGTTGAAATATTAGTGGGCCCATTTTTGCCTACAACTCTTCTCCCGCTTTAAGCAGTGGCGACACCTTCCTGAGATGGAGGCCTGCACAAGGCACTTGCCTTTCGCAAGGATTCAGTGACGACGGTCCACACGAGGATAATACTCCTCACCCAAACTAGCACTAGGAGTAGTACCCGCGTGAGGGACATAACTTTTCGTCCGAGATAATCTTCTTCCTTTCAGCTTAGAGGTATAATAACTTATAATAAGTTAATTAGTTAAGTCTCCTGTATGGGAGCCTCCCTTGCGGGGATACCTCTGCAGACCTATGAGTCTGTGTGTTACCTCCGGGGGCCCCAGGTTTAAAAGCTCATCTACCTGTCTCTATGTCTCGTATTTTCGTATGCTCTTGTTTTAGTTTTATCTAGCATATTTATAATTGTTTAGGTAAAATCATTGTATAGACTTATATTTTTAGGTCACCAAAATCAAATCTTGTAAGTCCATAGATCACGAAATTGCTATGGACAGGCATACTGGTGACATAAATTCTTGGGATGAGACTGTTGTATTTAATATTCGTGACGATGGTCACACGGCCCCACTGGAACGATTGAGTTCCACCAGCCTTAGGAGCCGGTTTTGTTACCCGCAGGGCAGTCTCGTACAAGGTCCATCACCCAGAGACCGGATGCTAACCAGCATCATCATTTGTCGTGCACGTGCGGCATGGCGAGTCGACATGATACACCGGAACGGCCCGACACTACTGGCGAGCTACAGGACACACCAGTGCAGAGCCTTGGAATTCGCCTTACTTGGAGTCAGAAAATACAAAGCCAGGAGAGTACGTCATTGCATAAATCTGCTACGCATGCTAGGAAGTGACATCAAGAATGGACCTGAGGAAGCTAAGGATTTCTGCTGAAAACGAGACACAGTGGGCAAAAGCGAAGGACTGATTGCAGCTGTAGGATGTTTCTACTACTACAGCCGCAGAATACAGTAATCATACATACATACATACATACATACAGTGTTTTTAGTGTGTTAGGTGGTAAGTGTCATTTAAGTCCAGTGGAAATATGTCTGGTTGCTGATGCTATGTGGAGTTGCAGTATGGCGGTTCGATCCCCCGACCGGGAGATGGTGATCAACAAATTAAACTAATGGGTGCATCACTGTCGGCTAAGTTAGCACATGGAAATTGAAGCTGCACGTTGCCAGTGCGTCAATAAAATAAAAATACATACATACATACATACATGCAGTGTTTTTAGTGTGTTAGGTGGTAAGTGTCATTTAAGTCGTCGCATGATCACAATATTTCTTGTCACCTTAGATGTTACAATCTCTATATGTTTATCCAAGTTTAGATCCTTATCCAGGTAGAGACCTAACAATTTATCAAACTCAGCCTCTTGTATTTCTTGATTATCAATGTACCGTTTTGGTAAGTCATTTTGTTTGGCTTATCCACCACTTTGCCACATATGTTAGACTTTCGAAGATAATTTAAATCTTTTGCTCTAAAATGATGTACTTTGTAGCAGAGTCTTTGGAGCTGCCCAACTGTTACCTTATACAGCATCAAGGATATGCAAGTTGCATTGTATTGCAGCAAGCCCAGGATTTTCCTTTTCCTCCATTGTTCGCCGCCAGGACATGAGTCGTCATTTGCTTTAGTTTCGTTCTTTGTAGTGTAGTGTAAAAACATTATATTGCACGTTAATACTCCCACAAACTACGTATTGCAACACTATTTGGACTAATATATATGAAAATCTGGCTGGCAAGACTAAAATCACTTTCAAAGTAAGCCATTAAACTATTTGCACAAACAGGAGAGGCCTAATACGTTTACAATGCAGAAAATTTATTAAAACTAGAAGATATTGGTAGTCTCCAATTATATACTATACTCAAATACTTTTTCAAAGGTAATCTACTAAATTCACTGTCTTCTCTCTTTAACTTAAACACTGAAATACACTCATGCAACACCAGATCGAGGCACAACTTTCAGACAGAATACAATAGAATGGAAATCTCAAAACAATGGCCTTTCATACAAGCTACACAATTGTGGAATAATACAGACATGAACACATGTACACAGGTTATTAGTCAAAATTCCGACAAACATTATTAAACAAATGTTCATAAATAAGTACTAAAACGAGTAATTGAACCTCACTCATAGTTACTGAATCGTGATGCATCCGGACACTACATCGACTATCAGCAATAAATTATGACGCACACCTGTTAATGTTTGTTTGTTATTGTTGTTACCACGCTTCTGTACTCGGGTTTGATATATGGCATCCATAAAATAAAAGGTACTGCTGCATATTATTCACATAGTTGGAGTTTTGGAGGACATTGCTGTGTACGGCAGCAATGCCTTCCAGTCCAAATGTGTTCAGACCGCTTAGCAGACGAATACAATCAAAATTCTTGGTTTTGGAATCGTGTTTGCCATTGCTGGGTCATTTCTGATCTATACTATATCAATAACCATAGTCGTATTTAATTTTAGTTTTGCGGATGGCATATTCCAAGGGTTATATATGTGGACTTGCTGGATGTTCTGAAGAAGATTTGACTGAGGTTTGTGGGTGACTAAGCAACCACCAACTTTCGGTCGGGCTGATTTCAGAATATTCAGCGAGTCAGGAGTTTTTATACACCCGCGTAAGCAGGGTCGTATTATCTGATGGCGCTTGGTGTCCATGTGTACCTCAGTCAATCTGATTTCTTGTCTGGACCAGCTCTTAAAGAGTTTTGAACCTACACTAAAAAATTTTTCAGCGGATGTCTTAGGGATAGACGAAGTGCAGTCATTTCGGTAAAATCCGCCCATATTTGTCCAAGTTATCTCCCCTGAAAAGTTAAAATTCGTCCAAATTTCTTGTCCTGACCAGTTCTCGAAGGGTTTTGAACCTACAATGAAAAAAAATCTCCAGCAGATGTGTTAGGGATAGACGAAGTGCAGTGATTGCGTTTCGGCAAAATCTGCCCATATTTGCCCGAGTTATCTCCCCTGAAGAGCTCAAATTCGTCAAAATTTTCTTTTCCAAGCCATATCTCGAAGAATTTTGAACCTACACTCACCACTTTTTTCACCAGATGTGTTAAGGATGGACGAAGTGTCATTAGTTTCGGCAAAATCATCCCATATTTATCAGAGGTATCTCCCTTGAAAAGCTAAAATTCTTCAAAATTTTCTTGTCTGAGCCATAGCTCAAAGAGTTTTGAACCTACACTCACAATTTTTTTAGCAGATGTGTTAGGGATAGACGAAGTGTCTAAAATTTTGTTTCGACAAAATTCGGCCATATTATCCAGAGTTATCGCCCTTGAAAGGCTAAAATTTGTCAAATTTTTTATTTCTGAGCCATATCTCGAAGAGTTTTGAACCTACATTCACAATTCTTTTTTCAGCAGATGTGTTAGGGATAGACGAAGTGTCATGGTTTCGTTCCGACAAAACCCGCCCGTATTCGCCAAAGTTATCTCCCTTGAAATGCTAAAATTTGTCCAAATTTTCTTGTCCGGAGCAGATCTCGAAAGGTTTTGAACCTACACTCACAATTTTTTTCCAGCAGATGTGTTAGTGATAGATGAAGTGTCATGATTTCGTTTCGGCGAAATCAGCCCATGCTATAATTTGTCAAAATTTTCTTGTCTGGAGCAGATCTCGAAGAGTTTTGGACCTACACTCAGAATTTTTTTCCAGCAGATGTGATAGGGATAGACGATACTCTATTCCCCCTATCGGGTGAGGATAGTAAAATAATAATAATAATAATAATAATAATAATAATAATAATAATAATAGAAACAGGATGAACTCCAGCCCCCCCCCCTCCCTTCCCCTACCCATCCCAAATGAGTGAAATATGTTTACCCACCCTATGAAAATCAGTCAACAAATGAATCATGTCAAATATCTTTTTATGTCAAATCCTGTATAATTTGTTTGTTGTATGTATAATATATTGTCATAAATGTACTAAATGTGTTCTATGTCAGTGTTCCACAATCTAATAGGCATAGCCTTTAGTGGACTCTCTGTTATCATATTTGTATTTGTTACATTTACCAAGAGAAAATAAATCATATCAAATCAATTAAGTAATCCTACTATATATATAGTTCGATCTTTTGTTAGAATTTATTTTGTATTTATTCGAATCAAACTTTAATTGTTTAACGAATCAAACTGTTCAAATTTAATTGATTAATTCATGAATTGATTACTAATTCGGAGGTGTGGCTAACACGAATCCCGGACAAAATCCCAGCAGACAAAATCCCAATGAACATACTACCATCAGACATATCCCACCCGGACATAATCTAACCAGACATAATCCCACCAGACATAATAACACATGGACATAATGCCACTGGACATAATCTCACTGGACATAATCCCACTCGGATATAATCACACAATCTCTGAGCGCTTTTGTCGTCATAAGATGCTTGGTCAACACAAATGTGTCTTAAATCAACACACAGTATTAGACAATGGCTACTGTTATGGCGAGAATGGTAATACAACCTGCAACATGAGAAGAAGACATTAGAAGAGGATGATGATGAAAAAGGTCTTTAAGCTGCTTGGTCGAAGCTCATTCCAATGCACTTCATCTTAATGACTAACCTCCTGTGTGGTACAATCCACAATGCAAGGACAGCCTACAATATAATAAGGGTCTATTACCCGCACCTCTACCCAGAATTTCAGTCCATTCGTCAAACAGTTTAATCAGTTGTAAATTGCCCTTATAATGTCTCTCCTTGAATTGTGGTAAAACACCGCTGGGTTCCACTGTGAACACACTACTGAAGAACTCTGCCAGGGTATTAGCCTTTTTTTTTATCCCTACTAGCCATGATTCGAACCCCATGTTTGTTTGTGACAAGTTCTGAAATTCCTGTTTTACACTTCCACTTAGATTTGGTATATTTCCAAAAATGCTTTGGGGTTTCTTTGGCCTTGCTGGCTATCATTCTCTCCTTATCTCTTTTATCATTCCTGACTGTCTGCTTCACTTTGTTACGGGCCTTATTATATTGTAGTCTGTCCTGTGCTGCATGGGGTGGCATGTATTTATTCCAAGCACTTCTCTTATCTTTACTAGCATTCCGTGTCTGCGGTGAAATATGAGTCATCGACCTTTGCCTGTGAGTCTGACTAGGGTTTGGATTCCGTCTGGGGATGTACAAATCTTGTGCTTCTGTTAATCTCTTCATACACAGATTGAGCATGTCATTAACTGCAAGACCTTCCAGCATGCTAGTCAAGTACAGATCCATAAGCTCATTCATTTTACCATAATTAGCATTATCACAATTAAGTTGTGCAGTGCCGCGTTTAGCATGCTCATATTTACATGTGAAGTTAAAACTAATTAATGTGTGGTCACTCTTGCCAATAGGTGCCTCAAATTTTATGTCATTTACCAGACCGTCATCATTGGTTAAAATCAAATCTAGCAGGCTTGGCTTATCCGAGCCCCTGGTCCTAGTTGGCTTGTTTACTTTCTGGAACAAGAAGCTGTTGTGCACAGTCTCTAAGAAAAGCTCCCCCTTATCATCCCCGTTCCAGGTGTACCAGTTAATCCTGGGGATGTTAAAATCTCCCACAATCAGAATATGTGAGGACTTGTTTCCATTGTTAGTGACTGTCTGCATCAGTCTGTTTAATTCTTGCTCGTTTGCCTCTTCGCTGTCAGGACTCCTGTACAGTAAACCGATTAGTAGGTTATCACCATTTTGGAGATCAATTTTTGCACATGACTGTTCAGCGAAGTTAGAATCAAAGTTTTGTTCCACTGGCTTTAGCCATTCTTTTATATACAAAATTATCCCCCTTCCCCCTCTATTGTCAAATTCAGCGGACACTATCTCTTAACCATGGATTGATAGCTCTTCCTTTGTGGTAGGAATCTACATATTTTTGGACAACTTCGTTTACGAGAATTATGTCCAGCGGATTCTCCATACCATTTAGTCTCGTCACGAACTCCTCAAATTTGTTTATGAGGCCGTCTGCATTAGTTCACCTGGGCAAAAATTTAACATTGTCATTATTTTCTATTTGAGATGACTTCGAAATACAGCAACTTTTGACTGACAGCGAATATGTTTCAACTGTGGTATTTCTGATAAGCTGCTTAATTCAGTCGGTCCAGTTCGAATAAAATCGATCATCTGGTCCAGCATACAAGGCTGTATTCAGAAACGCATCCAACTTCAGGAACCATTAAATGAAAATTACAATCATGACTATAGTGTTATCGAAATTCTGTCTCAATATACGCTTTGTCTTCACATATACAGAAACATTTAAAACGACAAGGTAAATGCATAGAAAATTCCTTAAGAGCACCGTCCCCATTGATGTAGTACCTTTCAGTTTCTTGGAACATTAATACTTTGTGGAGGGTTATGTGAGATAGAGTCAGACCCTAGAAATCCATAGCGGTGGCATGAATCTAGACTTTGTAAAACAACACACAGGGTCATGCCAGAAAACATTTAAAGCAGTAATTCTAGATGTTTGTTCTTAGAGGAGACACGGATGGTCCAATAAGTTCATGTTGGAATATAGGGTGCGATCGCTGATTTGCATGCTGCATTGTGATGCAGATTTATGGTCTCAACATCAATAGAAAAAGCAACACATAGTAAGAATTAAACTGAGCAAGGTGACTCTACAATAAATTTTGTTGTGTTTGTCAATGACTCTAATAGATCATACATTTGAGCATAAGTAGAAGTTGATAATCTCTAGCGTGATAATGGAGGTGATGAACTGTATCATTTAATTCTTGTAAACATTTTGCCAAATACATTTGCTGTTGTACACCATTGGAGTAGCAAATATACTTTTGTTCTGAAACAGAGTGTCAGATGTCATTAGAATGGTGAAGGAGGAAGATGATGTTCATAGGATTTTCATAGGATAGCACTGTGGACTCGGCTTATTCAGCCTTTATGTCCGGCTCTTCATTTGTGGATGAAACATAACACTCTGGCACATGACTTCCAGGCATTTTATAGTCAGCAATAAAGTCAAATTTTATCTCCTGGTCCTTCCAAAATGTATCCAGCCCTACCTCGAACTTAACCACTGACGTAGTATTTACTAGAGTGCTTGGTAGGCTGTTCCAGACATCCACTACTCTATTTGTGAATGAGTATTTCCGTAGATCCAACTGACATCTCTTTTTCTCTGGCCTTAAGTTGTGTCCTCTTGTTGTCTTGCTTCTAGATATTTCCAGCATATTTTGGATAATTTTTGGATCGCATATTCCATTCAGTATTTTAAATACCTCTATCATATCTCCTCTTAGTCTTCTATATTTCAGTGATGGAAGTCCTAGCTTTCTTAATCTATCAGGTTAGTCTAGATCCTTCAGTGTGTGAATCAATTTTGTTGCTCTTTTCTGCACATTTTCCATCGTCGCTATGTCCTTTTTGGTGTGCGCCCGCCATCCCCCTCCCCACACACACACACACACATACAGCATAGTCCAGGTGAGGTCTAACCAGCTCTTTGAAAAGGCTAATGAACATGCCTTCATCTAGGAAGCTTAAGGATCTCCTTATCAGTCTCACTATTGAGTTTGCGTTATTTACCTGTGAATGTATGTGTTGCTTAAATGACAAGTTATTGTCCACTGTGACGCCTATATCTTTTTCTTGTGCGACATTTTCCAGGGTCACCAAGTCACCATGCCGATTTTGTAGACAATACTCATATGTGTTTTCCACTTTCTTTGGTCTGTATCTTCATAACTTTGCATTTATTTGGGTGAAACCGTAGTAACCATGTGTCAGTCCATCTTTTTAGGGAATCCAAATCATCTTGTAGCTTTTTCTTCTCTTCAAATGTCTTTGTCTCTTTGTACATCTTTGTGTCATCTGCAAAGACAAACTTTGTTGCATTGACACAGTCGGGCAAGACATTTATGTAAATGGCAAATAGTATCGGTCCTAGGACGCTGCCTTGTGGGATCCCACTTGTCACACTTCTGTCACACGAGCTTATTCCATTAACAACCACCGTTTGTGTTCTGTCAGTTAAAAATCTTTTAATCCATTTTACTACCAGACTGCTTATCCCATAGCTGTATAGTTTGCCGAGTAGGCATTGGTGGGGAATGGTATCAAAGACTTTCATAAAATCCACGTACACAGTGTCTACCATACCCCCTTCGTCCAGTATTTGTGTCCATTCGTACATCACTTTCAGCAGTTGAAGGCTTGTTGACCTTCCAGACAGGAATCCAAATTGTGAACTACTGAATAGTTCATTTCTTTCCATGTGCGTTAGAAGCTCAGCCCTGATCAATTTCTCCATTAATTTACATATGACACTTGTTAGGCTAACAGGTCTATAGTTCCCTGAGTCTGATTTGCTTCCTTTATTAAAAATTGCTGTAACATTTGCAGTTCTCCAGGCACCACACCCTCTTCCAGAAACTTGTTGAATATCATTGTCAGTGGTTTATCCAGCATATCACTAAGTTCTTTTAAAACATTTGGATGGATCCCATCAGGTCCTGGAGCTTTGTTCTTAACTATCGCTTTTAGCAGTTTTAAAACCTCTTCTTCGTTGAACACTCTTTCATGGAACTCCTCCTGGATATGTTTATCTTCCAATGTGGGTATGTCTCCAGGCGGTTCCATCGTGAAGACGCTGGTGAAGAACTCTGCAAGGACATCAGCTTTATCTGTGTCTTCACTAGCTACCTTCCCCCATCCTCTATGGTTGTCTTTAATTCTGCTATTCCTGTTTTCCCTAATCTTTTGGAATAAACATATCTCCTGGATTTCTTGGGGTCAGACTTCGCAGACTTCGCTATCTCCTTTTCCTTATCTCTTTTTGCTTATATTAATAAGCCCCTTACTTGATTTCGGAGTTTGGCATACGCCTTGTACTTACTTTCCTCTCTTGTTTCAATAAACCTCTGCCAGCTCCTATGCTTCTTCCTTATTTTTGCTATAATTTTCTCGTCTAGCTGAACATTATGAACTTTCCTGGTTCTTTCCTTGCCTTTTATTCTTGTTTTTGGGATACATTTATCTTGGGCCATGTTATAAATATTCATAAAATGGTCTAAGGCAGTAGATGTATCCAGTTCTTTCAGTTCTTCCTCCCAGTTTCTATCCATTTTGACTTTCATTGCTTCATAATTTCCTTTCAAATATTCCATCTCGTCTCTTTGTTGTGGTTGCTGTCTATATTAGTATGGAAAGTAAATTGAAATACACAGTGATCACTTAATCCAATAGGGCTTTGATGTGTTATGTCAGTTATTAACTCTTCGTTGGAGAGAAGTAGGTCAATGGTACTAGGAGTGCTGTTTATCCTTGTGCGGGTAGGTTCTGTTACAGTCTTGTGCAAGTAGCAGTCTCTTATACATTCTACAAATGCCTTTGCGTCCGTATCATTTTCAGATATCCATGTATTCCAGTTTATTTTATGGAAATTGATGTCTCCCATGATCAATAGGTGTGTAAACTCATTTCTCAGACTACATACCTCTCTGATGAGACCTCGCAGCTCCCTAAGATTTTCCTTGCAACTGCTTGACTTTTGTAGATACATCCAATCATTAGGGTTTCGTGTCCACTAATCTTTACCTTCACCCACACTCTGTCTTCGAAACTACTTTTCAGTTTACATTCGACTCCTTTTAGTTCTTCTTTTATGTACAGTGCTACACCTCTTCTGTTGATTGGTTCTGACTCATTTTCAAACAGCTCAAAGCCCTTAATCTGCAGTTCAGCTCGCGTTGGTGCAAACCTGAAGTTTTTTGGAAGTACTTCTGTTATTCCTATAATGCTGACTAAATTCTTCTCATCCATTACTCTTCTTTTTAATTCCTCAATTTTGTTTGGCAAGCTGTCTGCATTTGTATACATGCCCTGCATACCGTCCACCATGTTATTGTCTGTGTACAACGTTATGCCTCTTTGTCTCTATACATATTTACATTAGTGCTTTTGAACGTATTTACAGGTTTATTTACACCACATGGTGCTATTAGTGATCTCTTTTGACCCATTTTCTTACTTTCACCACCTTCCTTTCCCAGGGTGGTCTGGGAACTATATATTTGTAGTCCCCCGATTCATTTTCATCATTGAGTTTCTTCATTTCTTCAAATTTCTGCTTGTTGAGCTTTCTTTCTTTTATTGTCATATCATGCACTATGCTTATCTTATTGAATCTCTCCTCAGCAGTGGCTAACTTCCTAACATTGCTCATAAATGTGCCTTTTGTACCTTCATCTGCAAATGTTACTCTCATTATTCTTGGTTTCGAAGCCACATTCTTAGCACCCCTCTTCCCTAGTCGGATAACGCTTTTTATTCATTTGGTGTATCTAGTACATCGCATAGGTCTTTCATATACTGTGTATCCTCTTCCTTACGCTCTTCTGCCTTCTCCTTGTTTGATTCTTCACTCCTGTGGATGATTACATTACATTTACGCTCCTCGATTTCACGGAGGTCAGCAATCTGTTCCTCCACCTCTTTCATTCGCACTTCATCATTGCACGTGCCGCCTTTCTCTCTTTCCTGCCTATCTTCTTGAATTAGTGTCTTGACGTGTTCCATATCTGTTTTCTGTGCCACATCTATCTCGACCTTCTTCACCCGTTGCTCCATTTTGCTTAGAAAAGCTGTACATCATTCCTCAATGGCATTTTCCATTTTCAAATTTCTTACAGCTTTCCCTTCAGATGGTGGGGGGGGGGGGTGGGTGGGTGAGCAGTACCAGTGTAAATCGGATCTCTTGGTTAACAATTTGTACCCTGCGCCAGTTAAATTTAGGCTTTTTTTCATAAGTGCTCGCAACAGTACTCACACTCTAGCAGCTCCGATTTCTCCTCAGTGTACGTTACCTTACACATTTTGCATGTCCATCCGGCTTTGTCTTTTTCCTCTTCATCTTTATTTCTGGCCGATGCTTTCCTCACTTTTGGTGATCCTTTAGCTCCTGCCATTCTACTCCTTTGGGAAAGAGTTACAAACTCTGACGGGATCACCTGATCGAATCAAGAAATATTTAAGATTAATATTTATACACACAAGGTGCAGGCAATGCAAGAAGTTACGAACACTGGCAGGGTGGTCGCGACCAAGTCAACATAAATTACTATTAATGTTTTCTCTAAATTTCAGTCTCAAATTGGCAGGGTTATCCCGACCAAATGTGGTAATTCTTTTACTGCTAACGTAATCCTGGCAAGTTTCTACTAGAATGGCAGGGTAGTCCCGACCAAACTTGTGATATCAGGTGTTTGACTAGCAGGGTGGTCCAGACCAAATCAGATACAAAATAAATTTACTGGTTGAGTAATCCCGGTGAATTCACACTATTAATATATGTGCACAATATGTCAGATTAGCAGGGTGGTCCCGACCAAATCAGACAATATAAATTTGATGGCTGTGTAATCCTGGTGAAATCACAATATTACAATATATGTACAATATGTCAGATTAGCAGAGTGGTCCCGACCAAATCGACATTTAATACTAATGTCAGTTAATCAAATCAGCAATCCTATTAAACTTGTCAGAGTAGTCGCGACCAAATCAGACAACATGTGTGTAATGGGAGGCAACAACGTATCAAGTTATCCTCCTAAATTTGCACGGTATTGCAATATACACATCATGTCACATTTGCAGAGTGGTCCAGACCACATTGACAATTTCTACTATACTGGCAGGGTAGTCCCAACCAACCTTGTGTTATCAAGTGGCCGACTAGCAGGGTGGTCTCGACCAAATCAGAGAGTATAAATTCGCTGGCTGTGTAATCCTGGTGAAATCACAATATTAAAATATATGCACAATATGTCAGATTAGCAGGGTGGTCCCGACCAAATCGACAATTAATACTGACAGTAATCTAAATCAACAATCCTAACTTGGCTGGGTAGTCCCGACCAAATCAGATGATATCTATGTGCAGGGAGGTAACAATCTACCAAATCGTTCTTTTAAATTGGTACAGTACACATCAGTAATTCTGTCCCATTCACATTTATACCAGTCTGTTTTAGTAGTACTTACATATGCTTGTGCTCCAGTACAGTTGACCAGGTCCAAATGTTTTTCACAAGCAATCAATGAACACTTAGTAGCAGTCTTCGGTAATTATATCTCCTAGTTTCCTAACCCAGACTCGAGCTAGTAATGGACCTCTCAAAATATCTGACTACACTCATTTTGAAACCGATAACAAATCATGGTGGTGCATCAACTACAACAAATCACTGTTCCCCTTTAATCACTATGGCAATGATACACACTATATGTTTGCAAATATAAATCTGCATTGCAAATACAACGATATGGAACCCATGGACCAGCAAATTATAAACCAATTTACACTAAATACATGCAAAACAAACCTGACTGATAACAGAACAGACGTAAACATAACACCACCATCATGTGACTACATTCTACAAAACCATTCAATAACAATACAACAGCATCCAAGGAACAAGTCATTTGTTCACTGTTACATGCCAACATCTGATCACTCATGAAGAACATTGACAGGTCAAGCTCCCTTTTAGAACTGAGTGCACATGAATGTAGAATTATTGGAATTACTGAGACATGGCTAAAAGCAACTTCACCTACTAACCTTGTAGATATAAAAAATTAAACGTTTATGAAAAGTATAGAAAAATTTAAAAGGGTGGTGGTGTAGGCATGTACATCAAGGATAATATTCAGTACACTGAGCGTGAGGATCTTTCCATTCGGGACCCTAACTTTGAATCATTGTTTATAGTTATCCCAACAGAGAAAATGTAAAAATAAAATAATAAGCACTATCTATAGTCCGCCAAACCGTGACAAAAGAAAATGCATTGACCTATTAGGAGCAACATTAGATGATATTCAAAAAGAAAACAAAACAGTCTACCTCATGGGCGATTGCCATATTGACCTGATGGAACACAACTGCTCTCACCCACAAAGATTTACAAATTTGCTAAATGCACATTCCTTTTATCTAAACATAACTAAGCCAACCAGAATTATTGATAACTCAGCTAGAACTATTGATAATATATTCAGTAATAATATCAGGTTCATCAACAAAACACATTCAGGAAATTTTCCTAACTGGCATATCAGATCCCTGAAGCCAGTGAGAATAATGGCTGGACTGTAGGGAGTGAACAGAGACTCGAGTCCAAGTGATGTGATGGTGAGATACTGCCATCTATGTTGGCTGATATTCTAGAGAAGGAATGTGAAAAGGAAGAGATTGAGCAGGAATACAGTTCCACTGACGAAGATAGCGAAAATGAAGGAGGTGACTCAGCAGATAATAGTGACAGTGACTAATTAAGAGGAGTTCAAATATAGTTAGTGGATTTATAGTCGGTGGGTAAAACAAGCAACAATAAAAACATTTTGAATGCTCTTTTATTGCTCTACACAATTTTGATTCGATGATATGCTCATTTCAAGTTTAGTTTACAATGATTGCATTTTTCATCGATTCTGAATAATTGGCTATGCTGTCAGTTGTCATAGTAACAATAGTCTATTAAATGAGTACACTTTTACTCATTATATTTGTCAAATGGTGCCTTTTGATCAATCTTAAGCTGTTAAGACTAGAATGTTCCTTTACCAGTGCTTGGTCAGTGATAGCAACATACAGCTGCTAGATTTTAAGCTGTGGCAACGATTTGTGGCCTTTTGACCTCAGCCAACCACATTATGAAACTGATTTGCATGCAAACCATATGCAATCATAGACGATACTATAAGCACAATTCTATCCAAATCTACTTAATTAGTTTACAATGAATGCATTTTTCATCGATTCTAAAAAATTGGCTATAATTACTCATTATATTTGTCAAATGGTGCCTTTTAATCAATCATAATCTGTTAAAACTAGAATGTTCCTTTACTGGTGCTTGGTCAGTGATAGCAACATACAGTTGCTAGATTTTAAGCTGTGGTGAAGATTTGTGACCTTTGACCTCTGCCGACCTCATTATGAAACTGATTTGCATGTAAACGATAAGCAATCATGGACGATATGATAGGCAACCCTTTGAGTGGTAGATGACCAATATACAACGATTCTATTAAAAGATATGTCAATATTTGATATCCCTACCCCTTAGTATGGTAGGCTCCACTGTGGGTATTGACTCTAATATAACCCATCAAAACCATATTGAGTCCCAGTTTAACACATGTTAACATACATAATCTTAAAGAGGACATCGAAAGCTGTTAGAAAAATATACTTTCGTCAATTAGTGTTTTGGGGGGTGGGTGTATCCAGGTGGGCCCCTCCAGTCCACAGACTAATAAGTATATCTCACATTCTATGTTAAGCTGTGTGTGTAATTGTATATATGTATGTTTAATGTTAGGTGTCCGCCACCACTATAGGCAATGCCTTCGGCAGACAACCTGTATTGAAAGTATGTAAATCGTTATCCAAGAAGCAAATAAATAACAATGAATCTTGAATTGAATCTTGAATCTTGAATATCCCGAGATCGCTGACAAGTTGGAAACTATATAGTCAACATTAATTGATGCTCATGTATGTATGTATGTGGCTTCCTCTACTATTTTGAGTGTATCATGGTTGGACTTTAATGGAGTGGACATGAAATCCTGGTGTGACTCTGTCCAGTAGGATTCTGTCTGTGGGATTATGTCGGGTGGTATTCTTCTCGGGTGGGATTATATCCGGTGGGATTATATTCAGGTGAGATTATATGTCTGGTGGGATTCTGTCTGGGTGGGATTTTGTCTGGTAAGATTTTGTCCATGCACCAGCTAACATGGTTAGCATTACTATGATAACCAGGAGGACTACAGAATATAGTAACAGTAACAGAATATATAAAGTCTAAAAATGCATGGTACCATAAATTTACAGAAAAATCCCATGGGACTAGAAATCACGACATATGGTCGCACACTATATGTCCAGAATATTTCAAATATCATTGACAAATTCTAAGTAGTTTTTAAGCAACAGTGGGTTCCTACTGTATCGTTTGGGTGTATCAAGATGGCGGCCTCTGTCTGCAAGGAAGGATCATATGCTCGTTCTCGATTGTATATTTTCAGTGATCCATGGTCGCTGCCATCTAAGGAAGTTGCTTGTTTTTGTGTCAGAAAGGGAAACTTTACTAAACTTTTCGAGTAAATGTGTTATGCTTCTATCTTAAAATGTATAGACTGCATTGTGTAGGCAATTTTAAGCACTCTCGTCTTCTTTTCAAAGAAAACAGATATGCAAAAATTGTTTAGTCTACATGCTAGAACTTGCATTCTATTTTGTATTATGTTTCCGTGATTTATTATTACGCCGTGACCATGGCGTATGGTGTGAGGTTAATCTGCTGTGCCATGCATGGTTAGAAGTCCAATCAAAAGAGCCACATTTGACACCATGTTCAGGCATGCGATCAACATGTAAACAACAATGTAGCCTGATGTTTTTCGAGGTTGGTCGCCCTGCAAAGTGTTGTCAGTGTTGATAACTTTCCGGCTTTTGGCATAGGTTTAGGGAGGGGTTGTCTCCACCACCCACCTCTGTGCAGGAAGTGGTGGTGGGGTGTATGGTGGTTTGCCCAGAAAAGTTTTGAAATCTAGATAGGCTCAGGAAGTATCTGATTCTACATTTGTCGATGAAAATATGGACCTTCAGTTGTTTTGAATTGTTAAATTATTTATCCATATGGAGAAAAGAATCTTAAATGCAAAAAAGACTCAAGAGAAACTTGCAGTGTCAGAATCCCAAGGACCAGATGAAATCACCCAGAGAATCCTGAAAGAGATTAGCTGTTTCGTCATCAACCCATTGACATTACTTTTTAGTGCTACTCTATAATTTTAGCATGAATGAGAAAAACTATGGGAACCCCCAATTTCAATTTAGGACCCTCCGATTTCAGGTTGCGACCTGTAGATAGCGGTTCCTGGAACCTCTAAAATTTAAATGTCATAAGAAATACTGGATACACGTAATCGTGAGCATGCATATCGCAATTTACCGTTATAGCCCTAAAATGTAGGGGTCGAAATAAGTCCTTTTTACATGCATAAGGCTTGTAAAAATGGCTAGTGCAGCTGTGTCGATAAATTTGTCATCCTTGGTGCACAGGGTGCATGCACATTTCTGGCCAATATGCCATAAGGCATACTGTCAAGTTGTCAACTTACGTGCATGTAGATTTTTTGCTGTGCTGGTGAAATTCCAATGTTATATATTTTCACTGTGTGCATGTTGAACACATTTTTTATATCTACATGTACGTGTATGTGCACCTGAGAACATGTAAATGCAGTGCATGAATGTGTACCGACACGATCCCAACATAAATAGATTGCAATATGTCATCGAAGGAAGCTGCTTGCGGAGTTCAGGCATCTTTTCTCTCTCTTTTTTCAAGGTGTTTTTGGATTGTACCGGTTTGGATCCGATCTTGAGTGTTGACAGACGGGTGTTGTCTAAGACATACAATGTAAATATGTACAGTATATTATATGTACATATTGTATATAGAAAACCATGTATTATATGTAAATATGTGAATAATAGTAGAATAGATTGAAGGCCCCGGGGAACACCAGCTATTTATAACTGATTGGTTTACCTTCATAAAATAAAGCTTATTATTATTATTATTATTATTATTATTATAAGCAAAAACACTGAAACCTACTTTTGTGATCACCTTTTAATGTCTTAAAGGTCATATTTGGAGAAATCCCTTTTATGTACAATTTTGCAAGTATATAAGGCATTGTATAGTAATTAATAACAAACCAGCTGTATGTGTCTAACATTCACCAAATAGATAATATTAAGCCGTGAAGTCGGCGTATGATCGAATACACGAAATTACGTGATGACTTACCTCCCTTGATTTTGAGCTCTTCAGCGTCAATAATGACGTAATAGTGGAACAAGCTATTATACCGTAACGGTGAATACATGCGGCTTCGTTCAACTTCAGCAGGAAATAAGTACAGTTTGGTTGCAATTTCCCGATCAGGCAAAGATAAAAATAGCTTTTTCAGGTCTTATGCCAATAAAGATAATAGAAAGTTATATGTTGACTGATTTTAACCCTAAATAAACAACTGACCATAGAGTCTAATGCGCGCTAGCGGAAGGACAGTTTTTTTGTTGCTGAATTAAATACATGTGCATACATAAAACAGACACACGTAGGTCGGCTAGATCTTTCTTATCTGTCTAAAACAAAAATTGTGTGAGATCTCAAGGCATTTTCTTTAATTCTGACATTTTTGATGCGGCTACGTAGGCTACATGGTTTAGCAAAAACGGCAACAGCTACGAAAAACCAATGCAGCAGATTTTTCTCGGTTTTTTGTTTCCAGGCATGTTTTGAGAACACGATTGCTTCAATAGCGATTTTGGCTCGATAGAACTGTGCGTGAACAAAATTAGCCTGTAAATGACAAGATAATTTAATGTACAAGTGTGTGAATTAAAGCTAATTAGCATATACATACTCATCATTTTCGAGACCAACTGTTTGTAGGTTTTATCAGAAACCCTTTTTTGGTTTTACCTAACATGCATAGGCCTATGTTACTAGTAAGATTACAGTTGAATATGCGAAGAAAAAAATCGATATTATACCGTAGCAATGGTTGGATGGTGGGGTGGGAGGCGTATGGTGTGGGGGGGGGGGGAAGGGGCTGCCGTTGGGGAATCGACGGGCCTGCATATTTTCACATTGATGCAAAGCATATTATTTTGAGAAATTACCACCGGGCAATAAAACAAGCATTCCGTGTGATGGAAGCACATAAATAGTAGCAGATGAACGAATTCATAGGAAGACTGACATATCAGTTATCGATCGTCTCTTTCAGTTCATGCGGACATCAATGAAAGCTTATAGTAAACAAACAATTTTGACAGTCTTCGACGCGTAAGCTATCCAACGTAAATTTGTGCACTGTTAATAAATGTAGGCCTATCTAAATATGACAATTTAGTTCATCTTACCCACCTGTTATAAAATATTATTGTCACGTTTTTTGCACATCTTCACTCATATATGTGCTTTTTCAGTATACACGACAACTGTACACACTCAGGGCCAGCATTTGTCTCTAGTAGCGTGGAGTATCCAGTTTCGGGGCGCCTAAGCAGAAATTGCTAATAATTTAATAAATACCATAAATATTTTAAAATAAATTGGCTTAATTTGTTAGTGACTTTATCCCTTATCCAGCGCCAAGTTAGAAGAAAATCCCAGAAAATGAAATGTCAAAACACAGCGCCATTAGGCGATGACGTACTTCAAAACAAACAAAAACGATGGTATCCTGTTTCGGTGATACCCGTACAGGCTCGCACAAATTTCTGTTTTTAGACAATCCAGCTACCATATGGAGCAAAAAATGCGGAGGTTCTTAGTCGTCAGAATGGGGAAGTGTTTTAATGTCATTTTCTTGTTTTTTCTCGGGTGATGGTGGTGGACATTTTCCTCAGACTTGGAGCTAGTTGTGAGGGCTTGACTAAAGCATCAAATGCAAATGTGCAAAAGATATTGAATAATATTATACTATGCATATACTCCTTGATTTTGATAATGTGCTAAGAACAGGCAAATTACTCCAGTAAAAGCGTTGGAGAGTGACGTTATGCGTAATTAAATGTATACCGTAGCTACATTACATTCAAAGAATCCTCGCCCACATACATATAGGATACGCATGCATGTGTAGGCCTATGTTTAGAATCACAGGAAACATAAGTGGCAATGTGTAGGCCCGACCACAGGTATTTTTGGCAAAATTTTTGCAACTGAATGCAGTGTTATTTGCTTGTTCAAGTAGGTTAATCACATAGCCTATGAGAAGTCCACCCCCCCCCCCCCCCCCCCAGTCACTCAGTGCTGGCATAATTTATATCCCTAAATGATATTGTAATCAATGCTTGTTAAATTGATGTTTTAGATTGTCACAAATAGTTTGGCTCAGGTCTACAGGAGATTTAATTATATAGGCCTATAAAATGTATCCAATATGGGCCTAGCCTTCTACAGTCTTAGACTTAAACAAATCAATTGATTGCGATACCTTAGGCAAATTCGGATCTACCGGTGGATTGTATTTGGTTTGTGTGTGCGCGCATGCTTACGTGCTTGCATGTGTGTGGTTGGTGGGTGGGGTGCGTGGTGGCGGGGATAGAGATACATCTGGAAAATCATAACAGATTCTGCTGACTTATAGGCGCAGTTTGGATACAAAATGGATATGTTGTTTATCAAATGTATCGGTGAAAGGGTTAAGCTCGAAAGCAACGTATTTAACACATTCTATATTAGTAACCTCATACCTTATGTAGTTACTGGACGAAAGGATTGTCCTATGTGTCCAGATCCTCGCCTTCCCAATTCTCTAACATAACTGATGCGCTGTGTCTCGAAGCGTAGATACTGAGTTCCGCATCAAAATTGAACACTATCTCTTGCTGCTTCCAATGTCTGTCCAGTCGCGCTTCGAATGCCTTTACTGTTGGAGCACTCACTGTTGATTCAGGTAGGCTGTTCCATGTCTCTGCAATCCGTATACAGAAGCTGTTCTGTCTTAGGCTAGTCCTTGCTCTTAACTTGAAGATCGTCAAGTAATTCCCCCTAGTTGTTGACTCCCTGAGAGGGATCTCTGGACCGACATCTCTGCCATACACCCCATGCAGCATTTTATAGCCCTTGATCATGTCGCCTCTCAGTATACGGTAAGTTAATGTTGGTAGCCTCAGTTTCACCAGACGCTCTTCATAGCTAAGGTCCCTTAACTCTGGTATCAGCTTTGTGGCTCTTCCTTGGACATTCTCCACTGTAACTATGTCTTTCTTACGCAGTGGATGCCACACTGCATTGCCATTAGCATACTCGAGGTGAGGTCCGACTAGTGTCTTGTACAGCCATAGGAAGTTTTCCATGTCTAGGTATCAGCCCCATCATTTTTCTTGCCTTGTTGACCTTCTCACTTATGTGATCCTCGAATGAGAGGCGGCCATCCACTCCCCTAGATCTTTCTCTTTGTTGATCTTAATCAGTCTATGCTTGGGCCCTTCTTCACCATCACCTTTCATAAAATAATCTCTCGTCTCATCTCCTACTAAATCCTAACTTATCCTGTGTTTCTAAATGTCAGATCTTGTGTACCAATGCATCATAATTTAAAAGATTGGGCCCTTGAAAAGTTGACTGGGGCCCTTAAGTTTTGTTTTTAGAGGCCCAGGTGGCTACACATTTAAAAAGCTAAAGCTTTATCACTGGTACCCATGTGAGACATGTTTTTCTGAACTCCATTTTGTTGTTCATATTCTAGTCTAACAAACCTCGTGTTGTCACATCTTGATGTGATGGTGCAGAGCAGTGCTTTAAACAGGCCTGCACAATTGCATGATGAAATAAAAAATCTTGATTTTTTTTTTTTAAATCGTGACCGTATAATATTAAGAATTAAATAATTGAATAATCGTGAATAATTTCTACAGCAAAAAACATTTCAAATCCTACGTTTTATTAACATTTGGCTGAATGAATGTATTAACATTTTGCTCAGTGATTGTACGTTCTATGTCCATTTGCAGGCCAAGAGAAGGCTATTTTTGAAAATTTATCAATGGAATTACTAGCTCGGGCATCAAGCCAGACATTCCATTGATACATTTTCAAAAATAGTCTTCTCTTGGACTGCAAATGGCCATTTCTAAACATCATTGCAGCCTTCACAATTGATATGCCTTTGTTGTTATGTCTGGATAATTTGTATCTAGGCTGCTGAATCGAGTAATCACAGTTATTCTTAAATAATAGATCGTAATCACTCAAAGCACTAATCGTGCAAGCTAAAGATGTTACAATACAGCTCCAAAGTACAAAACCAAATAAAACGTATTGTTTAACATTTTGAATATAAGTGTATTGGAAACCATTGCCGCTTCTTCAATTCAATTATGTTAAAAATATTAGAACTTCTTACATCATGTTCAAAATTGTCCAAGTAACATGATTCTGGTGTTTTTTTGAAAACATGTTAACTTATTTATGAAGTGCACTAGGCTTGTGCGATTATCGCTTTAAGTGATCACGATCGATTATTTAAGAATAATCGTGATTACTCGATTGATCAGCTTGGGTACATTGTACATGTATAAATTACCAAGAACAACAAAAGCATACCAATGGCGAAAGCTGCAATGGTGTTTAGAAAAGTTCATTTGCAGATCAAGCAGACTATTTTTGAAAATGTATCACTGGAATGCCTGGCTCGACTCTCGAACCAGTCATTCCAATGATACATTTTCCAAAAGTCTTCTCTTGGCCTGCAAATGAACATACACTCACTGAGCTAAATGCCAATTTTTGTGACAGATCTCATTAAAAAGTAATTAAAAGGTTGGAATTTTTAATATTTTATTCAGTAGAAATTATTCACAATTATTCGATTATATTTAATTTTTAATCTCAAGACATATAAATTGACAATTTAAAAAATAATTGCGATTTTCAATTTAATCACGTAATCGCGCAAGTCTAAGGTGTACTGTAACGTGTGATTTGTGATATCTCATGTGTACAAGGCACATGTATCTGACATGTCTGATAAGCACTTTGCACTAATCTCATGTACCTATATATTATTATCCACGCATGTTTTATATAAATGATTGGAATAAAGAAAAATTGCATCCATCTGTTTGTCTCTCTATTGGACTGAATTCAACCAAATTTGTTAGGTGGGTTGCATGTACATGTACCCATATGATTGCGGAATGCAAGACAAATTTATATTAAGCTTTGTCTCACAACTTTGTGTGTGTGTCGGGGTGGGGTGCTGGTCTGGTGGTGGTGTTATCGTTAGGCAGGGGGAGGGATGCATAAATTGATGAAAGCATGGATGATTTGTGATGCCGTGCCATTGATTGCACATTCTATGTAGTTAACGTTTTATCACTCATATCAGCCAAAGACAGCTTCTGCAGTGGTCTTAAGAAATGTCCATTTGCAGACCATGAGAAGACTATTTTTGGAAAATTTACCACTGGAATGACTGGCTCAATAACCGTGAACACAAGAAGAATGCCAGTGGTAAATTTTCAAAAATTATCCTCTTGGTCTGCAAATGGACATTTTCTATGAGAGAATTTAAATAATTTTGAACAAATTCGAGGATTAAAGGGTTTTAATGTCTTTGATCCTTACATATCAAATATGACAAATCTTGTACAATGTACATGTAAGGAACAGTCTGTTGAATATTTTAAAACTAATTTGATTAGTAGTTGTTGCTATCTAAGTCCAAAATAAAAATAATTTTGTTTCCTGTAAACCTCTCGGGTGAGATTTTTCTCTTCACCCGGCCGGGGAATAAAATAACCTTTTTTTCTACCCAGCAGAAATGTTAACATACAATTGTCAAACTATACAAATTACAATGTTTTTAATGCCATTTGTATGCAATGGAATCCCTTTTGCTAATTGTGTCGTGAAAAATACGACATATTTGGCAATTAAAACCATATTTAATGGGCATCTAGTCAAATATCTGAAAAACAAATATTTATGACCTTTTTAAAATAAATTAATAATTGGGAAAAAATTAATTTCCTCCCTTCCTACTGGTCTTCCCCCCCCCCCCACCCCCACCCCCCACCCCGGTTTGCAGGAAACAAAATCTTTTTTCTGGATGGCCTAATGCAGCAGCAGTTCCCAGTCAAAGCGGTTTTAAAATATCAAATTTAGTCTTCCTACACTTTGGGAAATTGACATACTGGAATTCTAAGGTTTAATGGGTTAATTAATTATAGTTTTGTGCTCTCTGTTCTTATTTGTAGGATCACAAAGCTCATCTTACACAGACTGATCCACTGTATCATCAGTGATTAAGTGACGTAGTAGCTATGGAAGTTGGAAGAGATTTTTCAGAAACAGACATTTCCCATGCTCTGGCAAGCTTGCAGATCATCACCGCTGCTGAGATAGCAAAGGTCAGGGAGGAATTCCCGGGTGTTGATATAGGCCAAATGAATTTAAATGTGGAACCTGATTTGAAAGCGCCTAGCGGTGACCAGAAGTCTGAGATGGTTGATTCCCCTGCTCAGTTATCGGGGGAAGTCGAGATGCATAAGCCATGTGGTGCTTGTTCCGTAGCGGAAATGCCAGATTTTATGACACTATCTCAAGTAAAAGCAGGGCTAGAAATTAAGGTTTTTTTATTTGTGGTCCATACGGATCTGTACACCAGAAAATTCACAAATCCGTGGAATGTTGTATTGATCCATATTGTCATAACTGTGTTACTGCACAGAATATAAAAGTAATCAAATGTTTTGAATGTGCCATTTACATGATGTTACCTAGGATAATTAAACATTTAATTGTCAAGAAGTCAAATTGTTTGCTTACATAATGTGCATTTGTAGGGCAAAAGAAAACCATTTTTGAAAATTTACCATCGGAGTCATTCCAGTGGTAATTTTTCAAAGATACATTTTGTATTGTTCTCTGGGCCTTAATGGACATTTCTCAAGAACACTGTAAAGGCTATCTTTGGTCGGCTTTACCACAAAAGGGTTAAAACGCCACAGATTACACTAACTGTTTGATCAAGTAAACAGTAAGTCCTGTTTGAATTGTGTCACAAAACTACTCTTGCTGAAAAAGTGATCTGGCCGAATGAGTTACTGTCCTAAACAAGTGATCCATTATTGATCCTAGATGACAGCCATAATTGACTATTAAATGACTATATCTTGACTGGTAAATATAGAAAACACCTGCAGAAGATGAATACTTTTTGGAAAAGCATTTTTATTTACATACTATTACTCCTTTGTGTAAGGTGTTAACCCTTACCCAAAACTGAATTATAGTATGTCAATTTCAAAACAATCATACCAATAACCTGTTGACTATTTATTCCCCCGACATCGTCGATGGGTACTATAGAAACGGGCCCCATCCGGCTGGCCGCATTTAGTTTCCGTTCGATAACTTCAGTTATGAGTTTGAATGACAAGACCTCGGTGGGGATTGCATATCGGCGAAATGTGTCCAAACTCACCGGAGTTGTCCCCCTTGATTTCTTGAAAAGCCGTAAAATAAGTGGTTTCCGCTCGATAACTTCAGCTTGAATGGATTCATTTCAAATTTGAACTGTCAACTCCTTATGACATGACCTCAGTGGGGATTGCATATCGGCAAATTGGCCAGACACACCAGAGTTGTCTCCCTTGTTGGAGTTAAAAAATTGGGGACCTTGTACTAAGAAGGCGTGGTCGGGGGATGACTGTGACCAGAACTGGTCTTTTATTTTAAACTTCTTTGACTGGGAACTATTACTGCCTAAGGCTGCAACAGCTTCCAGTCAGATTAGTTTCAAAATATTCAATAGATTAATTTTTGAATTATTACATTAAGCATGTGTCATACCTGAGACTTGGGTTGAAAGCGTTAAATATCCATGAACATGCAATAATTATTGTATTTAAAATTTCAAAATGGGTAAAAAACTATTATATTCAATCATAAATTGATCATCGGTTAGTAGCGTGTATGTCACTCCAATCACCGATCATCAATCATAAAAATTGTACCAATTCCCAACACTACTTGGCGCAGTTCAATAATCACCAATTACATATACAGGTATATATAAATTAATATCCAAGCTCTTCTTCCATCTGTGCATGGAGTCATGAATGGTACATCTTAGGCTGTTGGACTTGTATCAATAATGCGGTACATTTCACTGCGCACATGCGTGTACCATTACAGGAAAATTTGTTCATGTTTGTGGCATTAACCCTTTAATTGTCATGACGGCGGAAACTGGCCTCTGTTATAGTCTTGTGAAATGTCCATTTACAGGCCAAGAGAATACAATTTTTGAAAATTTACCACTGCAATGATTGGCTCGATAACTGAGCCAGTCATTTCAGTGATAAATTTTCAAAAATTGTATTCTCTTGGCCTGTAAATGGACATTCAGTTGGCAGATATTTAATTCTTCATGACCAAATTTGACCATTAAAGGGTTAAATCGAACTAGGGCTTTTTTCGCAGGATTCCTCCAACGGTGATACTGTGCCTGATGATCTGTTATCCGCAGACCTGATTAAGGAATCATCGCCGCCCATCCTACAATTTGCAGAAAGCTCAGAAAATATTAACGATGAAATGGATATAAAACCAGCAGAAATCAACTATGAAACTACGCCAAAGCATACTGAACAAACAGCGACAAATCTTTCTGAAAAAGATGAAGCTTTAGCAACATCACCATCAAAATCCAGAAGCAGAAAGAAAGAGGATAAAGCTATTGGTAAGACGTGTAGCAAGGTTATTAATTTCGAACAGACCCCATTGCCTCTAGTAGGATTGTGTGATTATGGCTTTGATTGATCACGATCGATTATTTAAGAATAATCGTGATTATTTGATTAATCAGTCCGAGTACAAATTACCCAGACAGACAACAAATGTATATCAATGATGAAGGCTGAAATGGTGTTGAGAAAAGTCCTCCTTCGATCAATACTCACCATTCTATTACTTCTGATACAAGCTATCCTGGATAGCTGGCCCTAGGACTATAGACTTAGTAAGCTTTACCGACTCCTGAAACCGGGTACTCGGCTGCCAACTGCTGAGTACCCGTTTGCCAACAGGCGATCGCCAGATATGAAATAAGGTGTTGGCTTTACAGTGTTTTAACACGAAAATTGGCTGACGTCGTTCTCCGTAAGATCCCAGCGGGTGACGTCACACCCGTGTTGTCTCAGATTTTTATATGAAGAAAATGTTTCATTAATTCATGCATCTGATTCTTGGTGCTGCGTACTTTATTGGTACTAGAAAAACTTTGGAATTTTCAAGTTTTGCGTGTTATCACGATCTGTTTGCAATGATCGGTGGTTTCAAAATTCTTGATTTAGATGTGTGGTCTGCGGTTTTACCGTGTGCTACAGCAGTTTGTTTACATTTTGTTGTTTCTTCACATATCGTTTTGGCCTTCGTTAGGAGTATAATTTATATTGATTAGTAAATATACCCCGAATGCTATGTGATATGATTCCTGGTTCTGTTATACATCCTTGAGGATCAGTTTATGGGTGTATTATTGCTCGCTTCATTCTTGTCGTCATAATCAATGCGATCTTTGCTGTAACGTTGCGGGGTAGTGTGCAGGAGGGTTAACATTTAATTTATGATAAAATTATTTGAAAATTAATTGTCTGCCTTCCATTCCTGTTTCGTTCCGCTTGCTTATTGTAGGTTTGTGCTTATTTATAGGCAAAGCCAGCCCCGCCATCATGTGAGAAGTGCCATCAATTCGTGAGGGTTCTATACAAGGACCATGTCTGTTTCCGTTGTACCAAATGTAATCTTAACAGTAGGTGTAACGTTTGTGCAGTGTGGTCGTCCGACATGATGGTGAAGTTCCTTGCCCAGAAGGACTTGGCAGGGTCTGACGCGGGGTCAGGCGGTCCGAAAGCAAATCGTGGAGCGTCCGTTTTGGCCCTTGGAGGCGTTCCACGTCTGCAGCCGGAGGTTGCGGAGATGGCACCGCCGGCACGGTTTGGTTCTTGCATAGCGTTCTGCCTACGCTGGTGTCGTCCCTGCTTCCAAAAGTTGTAGGGCAGTCTCTTCCGTGCTTGGTTCGGACCCTGTCCTTGGACCGGGTTCTGGACTGGCCACTGAGGCAGCCGTCTGGTACGGCTCCTTGGCAGTCCCGTCGGGGCTCTGTCTCTCTGCAGCCACCTCTGGGTGGTCCAGTAGTGGTGGCCGGTCCGTCAGGCATGGGAGCCATCCGCCAGGACAGCTCCACGGTTTCCTCGTCTAGTGACGACTCTTCGGGGTCTGAAGCCGAGGAGGAGAGATTGCTGCGGCCTGAGATGCCGCGGGTGGAGAGCATGGAGGTCGATTCCGTCCTGGACGGAACTGTCCTCCATCTGTCTGGCTTGGGGCAAGCCAGGGCAGCGGCTCCGCCCGTGGTTGAGGCCACTCCGGTACCAGGCACCGGTCCAGTGATGGTTGGTTTGCTGCCATCCGACACGGTGACGGGTGTGGCTGGCCGGGCATGGTACTCACCTATCTCGCCTGGTCAGGCATGGGGTGCCGTTGGCGCCCGTGTTTGGCCACGGTTCTTTAACCGTTACGGGTCCGCACGGTTTTCTGTGCAGGGGCCTACTCCATGGACTGGTGTTTTTCATGGGGTGGCGGCGGAACCGTACGGTACCGGAGTTCTCGGCATATCAGCAATGGCTCCTAGCCGGGGTGGGTGGGGGGGGCGTTGCTGGTAGGGCCGTGAACACGTCAACGGGTGACGTGTTCACGGGAGTGTCCTCGGAGACAGACTGGTCAGAGGCTCTGGCTTGGCTAGCCAGGGTAGACCCGTCTGTGGTTTCGACCACGGGCGAGGAGGATGCACCCCGTCCATCGGTGGCATCGATTAGGATGGGGATCTTGCCTGCAGCCCGGATCCAGCCTATTGGACTGTATCCAAGGTTTATGGAGTTATTGGATGCTATTTATAGCAAACAACTCTTGACAAAGGGCCAGCTTCCTGTGGCCTCCAGGGAGGTGTGGGCGAGGTGTCGTATCCGACAGGGGGGAGTATGACAGATATGGTGTTGTCCCAACGGTCACCGAGGATGACCGCTGGGTGTCCAGAGCACAGGAGCATGTGGTCCCGCCCCGGCGCTGGTGGACAAGTCTCAGGTACACCATGAAGAAGTCCTGCCCCTATGCGATGAGGGGGTGAGGGCAGCACTGAGTGCTGTCAATCATTCTTATCGCCTTCTTCAGTCGGTGTGGGCTGAAGCGGGGGCAGGCCACCCTGTGCCACCTGTGGCGCTTTCATGTGTCAATGACGGCCTGGTGCTGTCTATGGATGCATTGACAATGGTGCAAGCGTGACTGACGAAGTCTAGGAGGCAGATGGTCCTTGACCATATGCGTCCAGCTACTGCCGTTATGGAGCGTCTTCTTGGGACGCCCCTTACTGGCCCTAGCATCATTGGTGGCCAAGCGCGGGCCATCTTAAAAGACACTGCCAACATCGCGCAGAATCGGTTGGCGGTTAATCTACAGCTGGAGGTAGTGCGTCAGGCGCACGCACTAGGGGCTGTAGCCAAGCCGCTAACCGGGCAACCTTCTAAGAAGCAGAAGAAGCACAAAAGCAAGGCGAAAGCTAAGCGTATTGCTGCTTCTGCTTCTACTGGGTCTTTTCAGCCGTTCCGGCGAAGAAGGCCAAGAAGGTTGTGGAGGCCCCTACCCTTCCCAATGTTGCTCCTGATCGCCCGAGAGGTGGGAAGGGGAAGGGTAAGTCCTCTAAGGGCGGAAAGAAGGTAGCGGATCATACCTGAGGGTACGAGGGCTCCCTTCATATCTGCCTGGACCACACCTGTGCGACAGGAACAGCGGTGCTAGTTAGACTGGCCATGCCAAGACCAAAATGGTTCTCACTCTCTCTCGTCAAGAGAGGGGAGGAGCTGATCGCGAGCAAGACACCCGCATTAGGCGTCGATGCGTCTATATGGGTGGAAGGCTCATGCGTTTCGTCGAGGCTTGGCGAGGTGTGACGTCAGACTGTCTGGTCCTGGGATGTTTATCCCAGGGGTACATGCCGGAGTGGTGGGATTTTCCACCACAGAATCTGTCTTTGGCACGTGTCTGGACACCCGTACCAAGGGAACCAGACAAGTTAGAAGCCATTCAAAACGAAGTGTTAGGTTTGCTGCTGAAGGGAGCAATAAAACCAGCAAACCGGAACACTCCAGGCTTCTATTCAAACATGGTCCTTGTCCCCAAGAGCACAGGGGGATGGAGACCCGTACTCAATCTCAGGCCATTAAATTGGTTTATCCATACACCTCAGTTTCAGATGGAAACTCCAAGGTCGGTAATGGCAGGATTGAGGAAGGGAATGTGGTGTGTATCGATCGATCTGAAAGATGCATATTTCCACATTCCAATGAACAGGAGTTGTCACAGGTTTCTGAGATTTGCGTTTCAGAATCAAGTGTGGGAGTTTGTAGTCCTCCCATTTGGCCTGTCGACAGCTCCACAGGTTTTCACCAGAGTGGTCCTTGTGGTGACAGCGTTTCTCAGAAAAGAGAACGTGCCGCTTCACACCTACATAGACGATTGGCTGATCAAAGCAGACACATCAGCCAGGTTAGAGGTGAATACTGCTCCGACTCTGAAGTTACTTTCAGATCTAGGCTGTATATTCAACAAGGAGAAATCCGAGTTGATACCCACTCAACAGTTCGTTTATTTAGGGATGCGATTCGATTTCGAGGAGGGCAGGGTTTACCCGTCAGAGCCCAGAGTGGTGTCTCTGTTAGCCATCCTCAAGAGTTTTCGATTGGGAAACCACATTCAGGCGAGGCAGTTTCTTCAGATGCTGGGCATGATGGTCTCTATGGAGCAGGTAATCCCCGTACGCTGCTCTGATGCGAAGACCTATCCAGTTGTATCTGATGTCTCTGTGGAAACAGAGAACAGAACCCCTGTCAAAGCTGGTGCCAGTTTTGGAGCCAATAATGTCGCATCTTGTATGGTGGAAAATGCGTCAGAATCTCCTAGATGGGGTTTCGCTGCACCTACCCCACCCCCAGCTGTCCGTGTACACGGATGCATCGCTGGAGGGATGGGGGCCTGCCTGGGAGAACACCAGGTCTCGGGCACATGGACTCTCCAAGAGAGCCAGCTGCAAATCAATCTGTTGGAAATGATGGCAGTGGAACTGGCATTGGAAAAGTTTCTTCCAAAAGTCAGGGGCAAGGCGATATTGATACGGGCGGACAACTCGACAGTAGTATCGTACATAAATCGCCAAGGCGGGACCAAGTCATCCACACTATGTATGAAAGTGTGGCACTTGATTCAATGGTGCAGGAATTACTCGGTTGTTTTGAAAGCAGCTCACATTCCTGGTCGATCGAACATTTTGGTGGATGCTTTGTCTCGGAGACAGAGAATTCTGCCAACAGAATGGTCTCTCAACCCTCCAGTTCTTCACAGGATCTTCGAGCATTGGGGCAAACCCAACGTGGACTTGCTCACCACAAAGGAAAATGCTCAAATCATGACTTATGTCTCGCCGATTCCAGATCCAAATGCCGTCGATACAGACACTCTGGCGATAAGCTGGAGAGGAATGCACGCTTACGCGTACCAACCCACAATTTTTCTGCCACGGATATTGGTGAAGAGCAGGGAGGAACCGTGCCTGGTCTTGCTAATAGCGCCATTTTGGCAAAGCAGGGCGTGGTTCATGGATCTTCTAGATCTGCTGGTGGACAATCCAGTGAAGTTACCCGAGATTCCGAACATAATCTCCCAGGCCAAGGGATGCTTCCTACACGAGTGTCCCGAAATGTTCAAATTGACAGCGTGGATGTTATCAAGCAACGTTCCACGTCAGAAGGCTTTTCTCGACAAGCTGCGAATTTCATCGCAGCTGCGAGAAGGAGGTCAACCTTCAAGTCATATAACATCAAGGTTAACAGATTTTCAGACTGGTGTGAAGGAAAGGGTATTGATACCTTTCAATCCACTATTCAGTAAATAGCAGACTTTCTCTGTGAGCTGTTCTTTTCAGGACTAGCTCCTGTCACAATTGCTGGATAAAAGTCAGCTTTGGTATCAGTTATCCCTTGTCTAGCCAACAGGGATAATCCAGAGGTGGCCCAGTTGAATGTGATGGTGAAGGGAATGAGCAATCTCCGACCGAGACAACCGATAGCCGCCTCGACCGCCATTTACAATGGTATTCCGTTAGAGGACATCATGACTGTGGCACAATGGCACTGTGAGTCCTCTTTCACGGATCACTATATGAGGGATGTGTCAGACTCCGCCAATCCACTCGATTTAGCTGTTTTGAAACGATAGTTACACTGCTCTTCTCCCTTTTTTGGCATTTGTAAGAAAGAATTAAGAAGCAGACATGGTCGAGCGACTGAAATCCAAATATCATGAGGTAATTCAAGATTGAGAGTTTTTTGTGTTATGTCTATATATCATGTTCATTCAACTTATATATTCATGCTCATTCCCAGGCTAATATATGCAAAGAGCATATTTGTGTTTCAGGCGAGATGCATGTTCGTGAGTTCTCTCCCTTTTCTTAAGAGAAAAAGTGTGGGTGGGTGGGAGGGGCAGTGATGCGAATGTGATTCGGTTCCGTTAACTTGATGGTGCTTTTAGGTCTCCATTAATCAAGTTTAAGTCTAGCTCTTTCTCCAAGAGGCAAAAATAGCAATTGATGACTTGCCCCTTCCCACCAGGTTACTGTCTAAATCAGAAGTAATAGAATGGTGAGTATTGATCGAAGGAGAATGAAGAAAATTTCAATTTCCCTTTCTCCGAGATCTAACAATACTCACCATTCTATTACGGACCCAGCCTCCCAGCCCCACGGAGGCAAGCCATGGGTATCTCTTGTTTGATGGCTATGCAAACAATATGAGCTTCATGGCAAATGGGTACTCGGCAGTTGGGAGACGAGTACCCGGTTCCAGGAGTCGGTAAAACTTACTAAGTCTATAGTCCTAGGGCCAGCTATCCAGGCTAGCTGTATCAGAAGTAATAGAATGGTGAGTATTGTTAGATCTCGGAGAAAGGGAAATTGAAATTTCCTTCAATTTGTAGGCCAAGAGAATATTTTTGAAAAGGTATAACTGGAATGCCTGGCTCGATTCTCGAGACAGTCATTCCAGTGATACAGCTTCAAAAATGGTTTCCTCTTGGTCTACAAATGGACTTACACTCACTGAGCAAAATTTCAATTTTCATGACTCATTAAAAAGTAATTAAAAGGTAGGATCTGAAATATTTTATGCAGTAGAAATTATTCACGATTACTCGATTATATAATTTTTAATCGTTAAATTAATGATTTCAGAAATTTTCATGATTTTCGATTTAATCACATAATCACACAAGTCTAGCCTCTAGTGACTTCTTGATAGTGATCCAAATTTTCACATTTGTCCTTCCATCTAAGAATTTGTAACATCCTATTTTCAGAGCAACCATACAGGAAAACACTGAATATGTGTATATGTAGTTGTTAGCTCACCTGGCTTGAAATGCCAATTGAGCTTATTCTGTGGCGACCATCCATCCTTCTTGCCATCTACATGTATCTGTCATCCGTCAACTTTTTCTTTAAGCGACTTCTAACGAATCATTGTGTCATTTTCAATTATATTTGACAGGACGCATCCTTAGGGCATAGAGATTCAGGTTTGTTCAAAGGAAGACGATCCACAATTTTGGCTAGTGACCATCTTGGATTTTGGCCGATTTTTAGATATCTCAATCAAACTCAGCTGGAAGAACCCTAGGCTGGTATGCTTCAGAACTTGGATACAGAATTTTGACGGCTTGATGTTGGTGGCCATCTTAGATTTTCCGAAAACTCGGAATTCATACAAAATGCTACTCATTAGTTGTTTGGGCAATTTCAACCAATTTTAGCGGGAAGGATCCTATTGTCATATCCTCTAGTAATTCTATTCAGAATTTTAATTGGTCAATGTTTTCGCAGCAATCTGTGATGTCTTGATCAAAATCAAGCAAGTTTTCCGTAACCATTGAAAAACAGAAGTCCTACAATCAGTAGCCCGATTTTAACAAAACTTGGGTGGAATGATCTTATAATGGTAGACTTCAACATATTAAACGAGAGTCCTGATTGGCCAGTTTTTGGTGGTCATCGTGGATTTTCCGAAAATCATCCATCATGTCTATTTAAATGCAAATGGTTTAAATGCCAGTGGTCCAGGTGAGTGCCACAGGCCCTTGGGACTCTTGTTGAGATACAGCTCCTGACACAGACAGACACGCACGGACGCACGCACGCATGCACACACACACATGCATGTACAGATGCACGCATGCACAAACACACACACATCACGCACGCACACACGCACATGCATGTACAGATGCACAAACACATACATGCACGTACACACGCACGCACACACATGCATGTAGGCGCGCGCACACACACACACACACACACACACACACACACACTCCCTTTGCTGGGTAAGGATAATTGATCAGATATTCTGTAGTTAACTCTGTTTTAATGCATATATCTTTAGTTTTCACATATTTAATGAGCGTCTTATTTACTTTTGAAAATTTACATATTATCTATAGATCATATTCTCCGAGCTCTGAACAGTTTACAGACAACGGAGGAAAAATTAGCAGCATTGTGTAAGAAATATGCAGATCTACATGAGGAGCACCGTACCCTTCAATCATCATTTAAGCAGACACAACGAAGATTACAAGTGGTAGGATATTCATTTACAATCCAGCTCCTAAATAAGTTAACATATTTCCGAAAAAAGAAGGAACAAAACAGAAAAATGTTGTGTAGTACAATTTTGAGCATGATTGTTGTAATTTCATTGGTAACTTTACAATAACAGTCTTTTCTTGGCCTGCAAAAATTATAATTTTCTAGAAAAATCCTAACCGTTAAGGGTTTAATTGATGTTGCCTAATAAGAGTAGATGTATGTCTCTTCAGCGGCTTGATTACAGTACAGGTCATAAATAAAATGTTTCCAAAGCAAAAACAGAAACATTGGTTGTTATGTTCTGGTAAATATTTTGAACGTAATGTACCTTTCCAAGTTTATCCATACATCATAATCAACTGATGTGTAGGATGGCGTCATAATCATGACATTATGAATGATTCGAAATAGTCCGTCTTTAGCGCTTAATAGTTGTACAAATTGTATGTCTGTCATTTAATAAATATTCTATTGAATATTTTGAAACTAATTTGACTGGATGCTGTTGCTGCCATTAGTTTCAAAATATTTAAGAGCTTACTTGTATAGTTTTTTGGAAATTGATAGTCATGGAGTTCAGGGATCGATCGATCGATCGATCCCAACACGAGCGAGGTGTGTGTGGTGATTATCTAGTGATGTGCGGGGCATAGCTAAAACTGGAAAGGTCCATTGGACTAGAAGATAAGGCAGAAATGTCTGCCAATCCTATTATGTTCAAAACATAAATCAGTATATTTTATTTTGTTTTGGAAATATATAAGTTATTTCTGAGCTGTGCTGTGTTCTTGGATACACGCTACAAGGATTGAAATACGGAATTTTGAAATGCAGGTCGAAAACGGCTGGTGACATTGTCCGTGTACAAGGTGCATGGGCATTTTCACTTCAAGAGTATACTTACCTCCCTAATACTTTTGATATTGCTAAATATTGGCTTTCACTCAATAAACACTCAGATTTAAAACAGTTAGGTGCCCCTACTGGGCAGGGAGTCAGAGCGTAGTCCGGCGGATGCCAGCCCCACCTCCGCGCATGCGCAGACTAGCACTTCCTCTTTGCTAGATTATTGGCAGAGAGATCACACATGTTTTTTTGTGCAATAGCTTTTTCGTACTCTTAAACTGTTTTAGTGGTGTTTGTTTGGAGTGTTAGTCACTTTTTTGGATGGCGGAAAGGAATACTTCGCCACAGGAGGACGTTGGACCTTTAAATCAGGTGACTTCTAGTAAAATTAGCGAGTTTTCTTCCCGGTGTATTGTGTTTCCGGGACTCGCGTTTACCGTGATAAGCGCCTTAGTTAGTTGGTTTAGGTCAACTCGGTGCTACCTAGGACTAATTTCTCTTTCTGTTTCTGTCCACAGGTCTGTATGACGCTAGGTTGTGACGTCACAGTTGCAGAGAGTTAGTTTTCTCTCCACCATGGTTCCATTTCCTACTAACACTGTTAGGTTATCTAACCAAATGAAAAATTATGTCCAGTGAGTTGGAGGCCTGGTATAAAGGTCTTCTCACTTTGCCCTCTTGATCCAATTCCTTCCCCATGAGGTGGAGAGAGTTAAGAGGCGTGCAGATGGTGGAGTTTCCGGTTCGTCACGTTGGATGGTTTGTCTATACAAAGTGTCAGGTATCTAGTTATTGATAATGTGGTGATGTTAATTATTGTAAACAAACAAAGGGAGATAATTAACATTTTTGCCAGAAAAGAGTTATCTATATGTATCTGATGGTTGTGTAGTCAACTTATCCATTCAGCATACAATTCGTCCTTGCACTTGGATGTTTTGTTGGGATCGAATTTTTCCTGTCACGGGATTAATGACGTCATAATCAGCCTGGCTATGTATTTATTAGCAATTCAAGCGCTATGCTGGTTTTTGATGTATATTGATCTTTATGATCGTTTTCCTTCTCTTTGAGTTGGATTGAGTTTCTAAGCTTAACTAGTTGCTCATACTCCTTGTCCTTTGCCCTGTTTCAGGGACCGGGTTGCGCGTCCTGTGGACGTTTTATGCATGTAAAGTTCTGGCCGCATCTGTGTTATCGATGTAGCCCTTGTGGTCCATTGATTAATTGTGACATATGTAAGCACTGGGGGGGCGAGTTAATGTCCGAATTCTTGTGCTGCTTACAGGCGACGGACAAGGTGGTAGAGGAGGAGAAGAAGAAGAAGCGGAAACGAGAGGTTGTAAGTAGGAAGGGTAAGGGGAAGGTCTCGTCCGCGGTGGATATGGAGACCTTCCGGACCGAGATGTTGGGAGAGATGAAGAGGACAATAAAAGATTTGGTTCCAGGGTTGCTTCGTGGCATGCTTCCTGGACCAGATCCTTTATTGTCCTCATCATCGGCTTCGGAGCAGGTAATCCCCGCCTCTGGATCGATTTTCCTTAGTCCGCTTCCGTTGTCCGACGATTCAGAGGTGGCCCCATTAGAGGGGGCGTTCCACGACCCTGGCAGCAGGCTTATTGCCGCGCCGATAGGGGACCGTGGACGGTTGTCGCTGGAACCCGCGGGCTGCTTATCAGTCCAGGGGTATCCGCACGCCGCGGTGGCCAGTACCTCCTATGGCACCGTTCCTGGTCAGCCCGGGTTAGCTCTCTTTGCTGACCCGGGGTCTAATCTTTCTGACCAGGGTGATGAGGATTACCTGCTAGGGTCGCCGTCTGACGACGTGGACATGGATGAAGACGTTTGTGCACCCCTCGCGGGGAATACAGGCGCTTTTTTCCACGGTATTACTCACCCTGGAGTAAGGTCCGCGGTTCAGGTGGTGGCCCAGGGCGCTGCTGATGGCCAGCGGTACCGCATACCTCGGCTTGCCGAGAGTGTAGCTGGTGCTGGCCGGGCCCGTGGTGGGGCTATATATACCCCGCGCTCTACCGCGGTGCCTGCTCCTGGTCAAACCAGTGATATTCTCATGCCGGTGCTGTCAGGCCCGCATGTTTTCCCTGGCTTGCCAGGTGTATCAGCGTACCCGCCGTCAAGCTCTACTGCTTGCGCTCAGGAGGAAGACGAAGGACCCCGTCTTGTAGAGCGCTCGCAGTTAGCCACGGAGGAGGATTGGTATGACGCTTGCCAGTGGTTGGTGAGCGTTAGGCCTGATCTGCCCGTGGAGCAGTCGGCTAGCCACCGTGTTCACACGCCGTGGTTAGCTGGGAAACCAACTGCTAACGCTATGCCTTCTCTGCCGCTGGCGGAGCATGTCGTTGACATGTTCAAGGCGGCGGAGTCGTCCATTAACACGAGTGGACGTCTCGCGAAGGCCCCTCGCGAGGTGGCCAGGCGTTGTCGCATCGTGCCCCTGGACTACCAGCGGTACGGTGTGGTACCCAAGCCCAGCGTGGATGACCGCGCGGCTTTGGGTGAGGATACGCGGCCAGGCTCCCGTTCTGACGCGGGGGTCTTGTGCGCGAACGCGTTGCGTTCGGCGAATACCGCGTTGCGTGATGCGGAGGAGAGTGGGAGGGCTTCGATTGCCGCTCTGTCCCACGTCTCCCAGCTGTTACAGGGGGTAGTAACGGCATCCGCATCGCGCCAGCCAGGCCCGCTCGCGGTCCAGCGAACCATCCAGGATGGTATTAACCTGGCGCTGGACTGTATGACGCGGGCGGTGACCAGGAGTGTCCGGGCAAGACGCACATTTGCCCTGGACAATCTGTGCCCGTCTCAGGACCTGTATAATAGGCTACTCCGTACGCCTATGACGGGTCCTGGTCTTTTTGGAGGTGAGGGATGTCGCCACCTCCAGGAGACGGTCACCCTGGTGAATAACCAGAGGGCGCTGCGCGAACAGTTTGAGGTGCTGCGTCGTGCTAACGTTCGCGCCGCGGCCCCTGCGTATCGTCCCCTGCAGGCTCGAGGTGGTGCTGGCCAAGTCAGAGGCCAGCCGCCGTCGCAGCGCCGGCCTCGGCCGCGTGCGATTCGGCCAGCAGTGAGGGGGGCGCAGGCTCCTCAGCCGCCGTCAGCCAGGCAGCCGCCCGTGCACCGAGGTGCGCGCGGGGCGGGGCGGGTCGCGCGAGGATCTGGGCGTGGTTATCGTTCCTGACAGGGCGCTTACCGCGGTAAGGACCACGCCGGTGTGTATGGCGACGGAGACAGTGCCGCTCTTGCATGCCTTGTGTCCACCGCGGTCCCTAGGTGGACCGGTGGGAGGCCGGCTAGCCGACCACATGCAAGAGTGGGAACGGTTAACTCAGGACCGTTTAGTCTTGCGATGGCTTTCCGTGGGGTATCATCCAGAGTGGATGACAGGCCCGCCGTCGCGACTGTCTCTGGTGCCAGTCTGGACTCCCATTCCGAGAGATCCAGATCAAAGGTTGTGTATCGAGGAGGAGATAAATTCCCTCGTACAAAAAGGAGCTATTCAGCCGGCACAAAGGTGTCCGGGCTTCTATTCAACCCTGTTCTTGGTAACAAAACGCACCGGTGGGTGGAGACCGATTCTCAACCTCAAGCCATTGAACAAGTTCATCGAGACGCCCAGTTTCAAGATGGAAACGGTGCGCTCGGTGTTGGCGGGGTTGGAGAGGGGGATGTGGACGGCGTCGATAGATTTGAAGGACGCTTATTTCCACATCCCCATCCACAGGAGTTTCTGTCGCTTCCTGAGATTTGCATTCCAGGGCAGACAGTGGGAATTCAGGGTGTTGCCCTTCGGAATTTCCACGGCTCCTCGGGTTTTCACCCGTGTGGTTCTTGCGATCACAGCATACCTCCGCAGGAGAAGCATAGCAGTCCACACGTACATAGACGACTGGCTGTTGAAAGCGCACACCCGGGAAAGTTTGTCCGCCAATCTGGAGATTGTTTTGAAAATTCTCACAGACTTGGGCTGGATGATCAATTTCCCAAAATCAGAGCTGACTCCATCCCAGAAGTTTGTTTACCTGGGGATGTTCTTCGATCTGGAGACAGGATATGTTTATCCTACTCAGGAGAGAGTTCAAATACTCATCTCGTTGATTCAGTCAGTGTGCGACAGTCGTCATGTCCTGGCACGGGTTTACTTGAGAATGCTGGGGTTGATGGTTTCGTTGGAACCAGTCATTCCTCAGGCCGCCTTACGCAGGCGGCCGATCCAGTTGTTTCTCATGACACAATGGACCCAGAGTACAGGTTCGCTGGACTCGAATGTGTCAGTGTTGGCGCCTCTGATTCACCACCTGCAATGGTGGTTGAATACAGAGAATCTCTTGCCGGGGGTTTTGCTAACCCCTCCCCACCCTCAGGTGACTGTGTATACAGATGCATCGATGGAGGGCTGGGGAGCTTGCCTGGAAGAATCCACGATATCAGGGCTTTGGAATCTGGAACAGTCACAGGAACATATAAATCTACTGGAGCTAAGAGCAGTAGTCCTGGGCCTGGAACATTTCTTACAGAAAGTTCAGGGCAAGATTGTTCTTATTCGTTCAGACAACTCAACAGTTGTGACTTACATAAACCGCCAGGGCGGAACGAAGTCGCCCAGTCTCTGTATGATGACATGGAAACTGCTTTGTTGGTGTCTGGATCACCAGATTACCTTGAAAGCAGTTCATATTCCGGGAAGGTTAAACCTGCTAGCAGACTCATTGAGCCGAAGGATGAGTGTTTTACCCACGGAATGGCAACTAAATCAATGTGTGGCGGATCGTCTGTTCGACCATTGGGGGAAACCCAACATCGATTTGTTCGCAACGAAGAAGAATGCGAAGATGACGACGTACGTCTCTCCGATTCCGGATCCAAGCGCTTTCGCAACAGATGCGTTAGCTATCAGCTGGGGGAGAATGTATGCATACGCATTCCCTCCAGCAATCCTGATTCCAAAAATTCTTCAGAAAATCAGACAAGAGGAATGCCAAGTGCTTCTGATCGCCCCGGATTGGCCAAGCCGATCATGGTATACGGATCTGCTGGACCTTCTGGTCTGCAATCCGGTTCCTCTGCCTCTGATGGACGATATTATCTTCCAGGGCAAGGCCCTTCACAACAATCCGTCAATGTTCAGATTGACTGCGTGGATGTTGTCAAGGAATCTAGAATTAAGGAGGGCTTTTCTGAGCAAGCAGCCATGTTTATGGCCAAAGCCAGGAGGGGGTCAACCTCCAGAGCATATAATTATAAAATCAACAGATTTGCAGAATGGTGCTCAAAAAGATGTATTGATCCAATGGATTCATCTATTCAAGTAGTAGCTGATTTCCTCTGTCACCTCTATGATGCCTATAGCCTCAAGCCTAACTCTATTGCTGGTTATAAGTCAGCATTAATGTCTGTTATTCCTTGCTTGGCTAAGAGGGGAAGTGATGAAGTAAATACATTGAATGTATTAATTAAAGGCATGGGCAATCTAAGACCAAGGAATCCTCCTGTGATTCCGTCTTGGAGTTTATCGCTAGTGCTTCAAGTACTAGGTGATAAGCCTTTTGAACCACTTAGTTCCATTTCTATGAAACTATTAACACTGAAGACTGTGTTTTTAATTGCTGCGGCCTCGGCTAGGCGTAGGAGTGAGATTCATGCCTTATCAGCCGAGGATGACCGTTTTGTGGTTTCAGGGGAAGGCCTTAAGCTGCTACCTAGGATTAATTTCTTGGCTAAAAATCAGTCGTTGAAATATCCAGGTCAACCTATTATTTTGCCTGCTTTAACTAGATATGATCCTAATTCTAAAGCATGGTGTCCCGTCCGGGCGCTGCGCCGGTACAAACAACGTACGGCGGCATGGCGCACCGACCAGTCAGCGTTATGGTTGTCATATATTGAACCCCATGGGAGGGCTTCTAAGGACACCATTTCCAGGTGGATTGTGGAATGCATTCAGTTTTGCCATAAATCCGCCACCGGGAAGCAGGTTGACGTGGCCAAGGCTCACAGTGTCCGCGGCGTAGTGACATCCACGGCCCTATTTAATGGGGTCCCTGTGGATGATATTATGTCGGTGGCTCAGTGGCACTGTGAGTCAAGTTTTACAGACCATTATCTCCGTGACACCTCTAATCCTCTCGCCTTGTCGGTTTTGAAAAAATAAATCGGTTTATATTTTTTGAGGTGATTTCCTCATTACTTATATATATCACAATTAATTTATGGAAACACCCACTTTTTTGGGCCTGCATCAGTCTTTACCGATGGGAAGATGATGTCAGCAGCCATTTTCAACAAGGTCAGTCTTGTTCATGTGTTGTCCGTTGTTGATTGTATTGTCACGATTACCCGTTATTAATATGGTGATGGTTTGTGTATTTGTGTGGTTCATTGTTGAGAGTTACGAAAATGGAGCTTTTTCGTCTCTGTCCTGTAGTACATGGCACTTGTACGTAGAGAGCGTATAGGACATTGAGGTCAGTCGACTCTTCCTCCCAGGAAGGAGGGGGGGGGGAGCGCATATGACATTCGGTCATCTCTCATACATCGGTGGTGTTATCCGATGGTTAGTCAAATCCTGACTGTTTTTTCTTACAGTTTCAGAAGTTTAAGTGCCTTAAACGCAGAAAAGCGTATAGGGATGAGCTGGTCTTTTGACCTCGCCTCCCTCCCGCCAGATTCACTTTCGAATTCTGGCAATATCAAAAGTATTAGGGAGGTAAGTATACTCTTGAAGTGAAATAAACGAAATCTAGGATTTCTTTTTTCACGAGAGAGTTGATACTTACCTCCCTAGATACGGACCCGGCCTCTCCACCCCACAGAGGCTCGGTCTTCAGGCTCTTAATAGTTGCATGTGTGTCAGCCAATAATCTAGTCAGAGGAAGTGCTAGTCTGCGCATGCGCGGAGGTGGGGCTGGCATCCGCCGGACTACGCTCTGACTCCCTGCCCAGTAGGGGCACCTAACTGTTTTAAATCTGAGTGTTTATTGAGTGAAAGCCAATATTTAGCAATATCAAAAGTATTAGGGAGGTAAGTATCAACTCTCTCGTGAAAAAAGAAATCCTAGATTTCGTTTATTTTGGCTGATACAAAGATGTACAATGTAATGAATACAATGTGGTTTTCTATTGAATATTTTGAAATTAATTTGACATTGAATATTTTCAGGCTAACTTGGTTGGAAGTAGTTAATTCCCATGGCAGCAACAGCTTCCAGTCAAATTAATTTCAAAATATTCAACAACCAATTACATGTTGTACAAATTTAACCATTTCATCCATGAAGACTGACAAAATAAGACAAATCCTGTCGAAGATTTTGGAATTAATCTGGCAGAAACATCTTTTTAATTAATTGTGTTGAAATTCTGATAGTGGGAGTCCATGGTTGTGAGCGTATGAGCGTGCATATAATTTTCACTGAAGGTAGTCGTATTACACGCGTAGAGTGCAAAGAAACCAAATTGAATTTTGACACGTGTTACAATCATTTAAAACATTCCAAATGACATGATTTTAGACAATGTTGTATGGCATCTCATAGGAATTTTATTTGTGTTTAGGTGAGTCGAGAGAAGGATCAGCTACAGACAGAGCATAATAAAGCTGTGATGGCCAAAGGCCGATTAGAGAGCCTGTGTCGTGAGCTTCAGAAACACAACAAGCAGATCAAGGTAATAAAACAAACCCAAACCCTTACCACTCTTGTGTCAAAATTAAAAATTTTTTAATTAAATTAAAAGATGAACTGGTGTTCATTTTTCAACAAATTTGGTGGAAGACGACAGCAACATCGTCCACCAAAATTGTTGAAAAATGTAAACCAGTTTCTCTGCTACTGACACAGTAAAAGATAGAATATTGGCATCAGAGTGGTAAGGGTTAACTAACCTGAAATCTGTTCAAGAACATTCCAATTTTCTCACAGAAAATGTCCATTTATAGACCAAGAGATTATTTTTGAAAATGTATCACTGAAATAATCGACTCGGTTATTGAGCCAATCAGTACAGTGGTAAATTTTCAAAAATAGTCTTCGCTTAGTCTAAATGCGCATTTCTCAAAATGATTGCCGAAGCAATTTTTAGTCAAATTGAGTGTTAAAGGGTTAACACTCGTAATGCTCAGTTGTCATGTGTTATTCTGCTCTCTTATGATAACAGAAACCTGTTGCTGAAATTGTCTATGACAGCGTCAGCTTTTAGCAGTGCTGAATATTCTGATAGTTATTTCACTGATAGTCTTTGTTCTCTTTGGTAGCAAGAATGGTCAGCAAAATTTTTCTCAAAATAATCAAGAGATGTGTTTAGAAAAGAGAGGTTTCTAGCTATGCCACACCTTTTTCTAACTACATGTAAGTTATGGCCTCGATTTTAACACTGAACACTAAATTCCCAGAATCCAAATTTCAAGGTAAGCTGTTGAATATTTTGAAACTAATTTGACTCGGGGCTGTTGCTGGCCATGGCAGCAGCAGGTCCCATAGTCAGGAGGCAGGTATGGGAAAATTTTTTTTTGCTAAACTTTTTGAGTAGAATGTGGAAACAAAGCCAAGTGTTCAGAAAATATGTCCCTGATTGTAAAAAGACCTGTTTCCACTTCGACATTTTTTTGGTATGGCGGCCATCTTGGATTTCAAGATGGCCGCCTTACGGAACACAGTTTTGACAATATCTCAGTTTCTACGACAGCTAGAAGCATAGTTCCGGTGTCTATACCAGCATTTTTGCCCTTGAGAATTCCAATGGTTCTATTTCTTATATCGTATAATGGCGGCCAACTTGGATTTCAATATGGCCGCCATTCAGAACATTGTTTTGACAATATCACGCCTTCTAAGCATGTCGCAAGCAAAGGTCTGGGGTCTATATCCACATGTCAAGTTGATGACAATCTTGGATTTCAATATGGCCGTGATTCAGAACCTAGTTTTACCAAGCACAGCACAAACATTTTAAAAGTTGACAGGACAGCGAGTAACTCACATCTTTCTCACGCCTTGTCTATTTATATCCCCAAAGACCGCGGGCACGAGCAATGACAAGACAACAAAAAGCAGCTCACCTCTTTCTCACGCCTTGTCTATTTATATCCCCGAAGACCGCGGGCACGAACAACGACAAGACAATGAAGACACTTATAACAAAGACACTAGTCGGGGAATTATGAGTCTTATATGTATGTTGTTTATCAATTACAACGGCAACCATCTATGATTTCAGGATGGTTAATGCTAATTTTGACGATGTCTTGTATTCTAAGCATGGCTAGGAATTTGGGCTCACTCCCACATTTCTGAGTTAGTTGGCTACACACTACCTACTATTGGCAATAAATTCAGTTTAGTAAAAAATAATTACTCTCATACTGATTGAAACATTTAGCGGCAGATATATCATACAGGTAGACTCTGAATGTTTCACTCATATTCCGTCATCATGGTTATCTAATGCTGTGGGATTACCGCACATGGATTTACACGCACACGCCTTTGTACATGAGAGGTTCAACTTAGTGCATTTGCATCTTAGTGTTGCGCAACGCCTCTCTGATGTAGAACAACTGCAAGTTGTCAAATCCAGACATGCTGCCGAAACTGGTTCTGATGTGAGGAGTCTCGGTATCAAATTGTTCTTGTCTGGTGCTAGAAGCCACCCACTGTCTTCTGGTAGGGGTAGATATGGGCAAGGTTCCACTGCTCTTTTCCAGATGTAAGTCTGATAGTGTGCTCTTCTGATATGTTGATGTAGTGCATCTTGTGTTGGTGGTAGAGAGTCAATGCTTCGTTTTGCACGAAATGATGCACTCCGAATTTCCTGTATTGACCTTGATGTTGTGGACGTGTCATAGAGTTTACATACAAATGCTTCTGCGTCATCGAGTACTTGATTGGTAGGAATTTTGTCATCACATAGCTGTTCAAGAAGTTGAGGACACATGAGTAAGACCTTCCAAGCTGTTTGTTTCCCGATGCCTACAAACTGACTAGTCGTGTCACATCCGGATATAGCATGGCAAGCGAGAAGTGACATACACGTTTCAGCACTTATGACAATCCTATGTATTGGGATGTATCGTTTCCGTTTGGCAGTTCCAGCTTGCATCCAAACATGTTCACATAGTCTAGGCAGGTGCGCGACTAAGAGCACTAAAACGTCCGTGTCACGGCAAATTACATTTACTTGCTTAAATCCTGATGACTTGGCATCCTGTGCATGTAATATAATGCGGGTATCCGCCTCTTCCTGGATTGAACTGAGGTTTGACGTGTCCCTACAAGTAGATGACCAAGCTTCCTTTGGGTCTGTAAATCCACCACTGAGTACGAGTTCTCTGTTAGCTACTGACTGGTGAGTAGATCTAAGTTCAGTACAAAGGAATTTCACAAGGCTTGCTTTATTCTCATCGAGTGCGATGAACCGGTCCCAGGATGAAATTTTTTGATCTTTGCTTTGTACCATGCATTTGATTCCTTTGCCCTTACCACGAGACCGCTTGACGCGAGTTCCTTCCTTAACTGACATTTCTTGGTACCTGTCGAAGACGATGTCGACCCTTTTACAGGATTCAGAAAACTGCGAATTCACATACTTTTGGAAATTATCACTCCATTCCCTGAATGTCTTTGCTTCAGACTTATTACCAAGAGATTGAATTACTGCCATTCCATCAACAATGGTACATACTGATTCAAGATTGACTGGTGGCTGATTTACGGCTAGGCCTTGCTCCAAGATTTTACCACGGTCTGCTTTATTCATTGGATATCTCAGGGTCTGATCTATATTGGCCAAAGAAAGTGGTACAGGAGACAGCTCATGCTCCAGCAATGTGTCGATGTCAACTTCGCGCCCTGATTCAAGAGCAACGATCACCCGTCGGAGAGGTCTCGGTCAGCCTTAATACTAACAGCTCTCTGTTTGTCAACACAGACACTTACTGAGTACATATTTTCAAAAGTTTTCAGCTTTCGCTGAGTGACACGATCATGAAACTTTACCGTCTTGCTGATCAATCGATGTTCCACAAAGTTATTGACAAGATCCATCCCAATGTTCTCTGCTGAGAGTAAATCATTCTTCACATCTGCACCTGCAACATCACCAGTGGTAATTGAAATGAGATCTTGAGAATCACGATCAAATACATTGAAGTGTTTGAATAAATCAACCAGTTCATTTACATCTGTCTCATCTCTTATCATGCGCTTTGGGCCAAAGTCCTTGTGCTGTGTCTCTTCATCTTCATCGGCAACATTTGATATCCCAAACATTGCCTTGGTGCTTTCTGATAGTCGTGCTCTCTCACTGTATGTGAGACACCAATGGTCTCTTGCTGAATCGGTTCGTGTGATGCCAATCAAACCTCCAGCTATCATCCCAACTCTGTTCACGTGTTCTAGTGCTTGGTCATCCGAAATCTGATTAAACTTACTAGATGTCTCTTTAGTCACAAAGTCACCATTCAGGAATCCTTGGTAAACTTCTGGGGCTGTATGTTGCAGAAGTTTCATATCAGCCAGGAAGATAGCACCTCATCTGAAGTAATTTACATGATCAAAAGCAGCAAACCATGGCAACATCTCGGCAAATGCTGACAGATAGAGCAACCAGTCACCATCTCGAATAGCACGTGTAAATCTGAGCAGAATTGCCACCATGTGCATGTACGTTCTCCAGTACTTGAAAGTGGCATTGTCGCATATTTCTTTGTCAAATTCTTCAAGAAGAGCTGTTGCCTGTTCTACTCGACACAGAAATCCATCAAGAGATGCTTCAATCATGTCGTTATCATTTTGCATGAAACCTTCTGCTATTTCACTAGTGAACTCTGTAAGCTTCTCGTCCAGGACTTTGCCATTCTGTTCCACCCATAAAGTAAAGTGAGGCCAGAGAATTCGCCACAAAGCATCAACTGTCAACTTATGAGCACGGATAACTCTGTTCCATATCTTTCCTTTAAGAATATTCTCAGCTGTATTCTCTCCATAGATGCCACTCTTTACCCAGATGTCTGTGAGTCCTGAACTTTCCATGTACTGACTGATTACTTTTGAAAAGTTCCTTTGTGTGTGGAAACCTCCAAGCATAATGACAAAATCCTCGCAGTTGTCAGCTTTTGCCCATTGCAACATCTTGGCCTTACTGTAAAGTTGTTCATCGAACGTGATAATTGTGTATTTTTCCTGCAGTTGCTTTGTCGTTGCTTCAGTTCTCTTCATAACTGTCCATATAGCGTCAAAATCATGGGCTGGTGCATTAATTATCGGTAGAGGATGAATCTCAGTTTCGGGTGGATTATTCTTCACAATATGTTGGTTAAATCCACTCCATCCAGGAATTACTTGGTTATCAGGATTTACTTGACAAGAAAGTATCCATGCCATGTCCAATGAAATTGCCTTTTTAATTTGTTCTTTATCAGGCTCATAGAAAGCATGTGGAATTGTTAACTGAAATGTTGGTTCTGGATTATCCGTACTCATGTGTGCATCTTGAAGCTCATGAAGTTCTGATGGTACTTTCAAATCAAGTACCCTAGATGAACTCAGCTCTATCTGCATCTGGGCAGTTGGTTCTTGTGGCGCCTTTCTCCTCAACGCAGCATACAGGGTCGCATGGAATGTTCCCATCCCACTCAGAGTCTCCTCATTTATGTCAATATTGTCGTCGGAAAATCTAACATAACCCAGATTACTAGTCGGAGTGAAGTTACGAGGGATAAAGATTTCCCCATGATCTCGATAGCTTTTAAGTGTATCATTGGCAATGGAATTGTCTATTCTATGAACTGTATCATAAGACACACAATGTCCGGCTGCATGGAGCAACTGAATAAGTTCTTTGGATCGGGTAGCTTGATGAACAGTTAGAGCCAGACCAATATGCTTAGGTGTAAGCTTTCGGCCATCAGATACCATGTAAACTATGTCTTGGCAGATACTAAGGATTCTGCCCCTGACGCGATTTCCCGTCTCACTGTCTTCCTCCAGAGCCATTTCTCCTTCGCATAGAAGCCGAATAAACAGGTACAAGCTTTCGGGAATGACTGCCTTAGCATGATCAACGTCAATACCACCGATATATTCATGTCCTGTTATATGTTTAATGTCACTGTGTACTTTGACTGCTACTCGGAAGAGCCAGCTTAACATCTCATTCTCGTAGTCTACTTCTCTGGAGATATTGTCTGTTCTAATTTGTTGCCTCGCCTCTCCGTCCAGAAGATCTGCTACTGTCGAGTGTAATGCTACATTTGCTAATTCTGATGGAATTATCAACTGGGACTCTGTAGGATTCAACGGTTGGACAAATGACACTTGGTCTCTTAATTGGTTTTGAATACGCTCTTTGAACTTATTGCTCCTGTACACGTCAGGTTCTATATCAAAATCAGAGAACAAATCTGTGTACTTGCTCCATATAGTTCTTAATGAGTAAACATGTCCTCGAGCAATATCCCTACGTAGATCAGTCATTATACTGTCAAAGCAAATCACATGTGGACTAGTTTCCTGGTCGTCACTGCTGTCTTGTCTGGAATGGTCTCGCAGAAACTTGGAATAGCATTTTAGATGGTACTTCCCTTCAGCTGCTATCAGGTCATGTATACCAGTGAATCTGCATCCCAACAGTCTATCATTCTCGGCACATTTAAGTATTCTGGCAGATGTTCTCAGTGTTTGAACCTGATTTAATTTAACACCAGCAATGTGCGCCTGGCAGAATATACACACTTCCCAGTCAACTGACGATTCAACCGATCTTCTCGAACATCTTTCGGTAGATGTTTCGCCAGCTGAAGTGTTTCCTTCTACAGTGGACGCTGGAGGAATATCTCCCGGACATCGTTTCTTTAGTCGGTCTATATGTCCCTGGTTTGTGAAGTCACTATAGCAAGATCGATGCCAAAGGGAATCTTTCTCACACGCTTTGAGGTCCACTATTTTCAAACGATCTAGAGTATCTAAATATTTAATATCATTGAACTTTTCTCGCTGACTGGCACATTCAAGTAAACGTGCACTACCATCGGGTGTCGCCTTTGATAGTTTATTGTTCTTCTTGGGGTACTTTGTTTCTTGACAAATGAAGCATTTTCCCCATTCAATGTCAGAGGGAGTCACCCGTTCCCTGGTGCTAAGCGTTGTTGCAGTTTGAATCGTATCCATATTTTCATTCATCCTGAAAAACAAACATAGTACATCTGAGTTAAATACTATGAAAATATCCTCAAAGACTGTAATTCGATATTAAACAAGAGTTCCTAGGAACCAAATGTCTCGCATGCCGCTCATTGTCAATAAACCTAGACTTTCAGCAAGGTCATCATGACCTTTGACATTTTGACCACAAATTAATTGTGCACCTTCAGAACATTATAGGCAACCATGTATCCAAGTTTTGTTGAAATCGGATGAAGGACTTCTGAGAGATATTCAGTAAAGCACAGCTAAATGCAAAGACTTAACATTGTTGTCGTTGTTGTCATCATCGCGGTCGGAAAAGTGATACCTATGTCTCGCTTTCTACTTCGCAGGCGAGACAAAACACAGCACAGATTTTTGCTAAACCATTTGAGTAGAACTTAGAAACTGACCCAGATGCTTAGCAGGTAGATCCGCTGTCATAAAAAGTACTGTTTTCTCCTAGGCATTTTTGGCATGGGGGCCATATTGGATTTCAAGATGACTGCCGTTTGATACAGAGTTTCGACTGTAACTCACCTTCTAGACAAGATAGAAGCATGATGACATAAAGTTGGAGGCCGAGGGGCTCAGTATTCATATTAGTTATCCAGTAGGATGGTGACCCACTTGGAATACAAAATGGTCGCCGATTATGAAATTTTTTAATTATTATATATTATCTATTCAAGACAGTGTCAAGAGAGTCACCATCCTACTTGATAACAAATATGAATGCTGAACTCTCAGGCCTCCAATATATGGGATTAAACAGTAGAATCTTGCTTCTATCTTGCCTAGAATGACAGTTATAGTCAAAATTCACTTTCGAAAGGCGGCCATTTTGAAATCCAAGATGGCCGCCATACAAAAAATGCCGAGGTGGAAACAATGATTTTTATGATCGCGGACCTATCTGCTAAACATCTGGACCAGTTTCCAAATTCTACTCAAAAAGTTTAGCACAAATTTTTCCAGGCACATTTTCGTCAATGTGCCTCCTGACTACCAGACAAATTAGGTTCAAAATATTCAATATAATGTTTATTGAATTGTAGATTCATCAAAGTCCTACAATTCAGGGTCTTTCGTGATGAACCATTGCCACTTTCATGATGCATCTGCGTCATTTTGATTGTGCTGTCGGTTAACTATTGACGTATTTGATCATGACGTCAGATACTTAAGTTACAGATCAGAACCCTCAATTATAATGTGATAAATATCATCCAAAAAACATAGAATGAAATAAAATGCTGCTGATGTTTTTACAGGAGGAGAGTATAGCACGTGCTAAGGAAGACGAGGAGAGGAGAAAGGAAGTTTCAACCAAATTTCAGGTGCGTATTCACATCTTGTTTCTAGCTCGACTTTACAAAGTAAAATGAGCTATTGCAATACTGTGCGCAACATGGAGCCAGCGAAGTAATAGGTATTGTTGTCCAATCTGAGTTTAAGCTCAATATAGCTATGCATATACCTCATGTTTCATTGATCATACTGGATCAAACTTGGACACATTGCTTCATTGTAATGAGCGTGGATGACACAATTACCTCTGGGTGAAAGGTCAAAGTCATTGTGACGTTGGTAAAAACTTCACCATTAACATTTTGTTGCGTGGACAATTGCTTCGTTGTCTTGTAGTGAGAGAGGATTGCATGATGACCGCGTGGGTGAAAGGTCCATGGTCACTTATATCTGTACTTGGCATTCTATATTTAGCTGTCCTCTATGTAGGTAGGATTATATTTGAAATCAAGCTTCATAGCGTATTGCAGCTTCGTAATTTCGAGTTTCATTGTTGCATTTCAACCACATATCTCATTTTCTACGATAGATTAGAGAATTCTATGTATTCAGGACTGTATCAGGGTAATATGTAGCATATTACCCTGATACAGTCCTAAGTACATAAAATTCTCTATTCTGTTTTAGAGCTATCTTAGGGTAAAGGATGTGTTGCATGTCAAACATATTTTATTTTCACATCACATTGACTATAAAAAACTTTTGTCAAAGGTCTAATTGTTTCAGGGTTTCATCTTTTCTCACCAAACATTGTAAAGCCACATTCAAATGTATTAAAAAAAGCTGGTCAGATCGAGCTACATGTTCGTGTACTTTTCACTGTTATACTACGTTACTGAACATCTAACGAAGTGTCTGACCTGTAGTTTAAATGTATTGTCAGTGGGTGTATTGCTGCACCAGGATGTACAGTTGTGCCCATGTTTAAAAGGTATGCCAAGGTGACTTACATGTACTATTCATGTATCACTGAATCTTAACCCTTTAACACTCATATCAACCAAAAACGGCTTCTGCAGTGGTCGTGAGAAATGTCCATTTGCAGCCCAAGAGAAGACTATTTTTGAAAATTTACCACTGGAATGACTGGCTCAATAACCGAGCCAGTCATTCCAGTGCTAAATTTTCAAAAACAGTTCTCTTGGTCTGCAAATGGACATTTTCTATGACAAAATTTAAATTTTCTTCCATAAATTTGAGTGTTAAAGGGTTAAAGAGAGTTCTCTTCACAGTGGAATGAGTGTATCATTTGTAGTGCGATGCATCACTGAAACTGGTTATATCACCTATGCCACATAACAGGGTATTACATTTGAGTGTGGGTGCGTGCGTGTATGTGGTTGCCTGTCTCTGTCTGTCTGACTGCTTGCCTGCCTGTCTTGCTGTCTGTCTTGAACTGGTGACCAAATTTGGCTCAAACTAAGACAAGAAGGCTGCCCAACTTTGGTCTTGGTCCTGAAAATCGCAAATTAAAATAAATCTGGCAGCAATGCGAGGGTGGGTGGGGAGAACGGTATAGGTTGGGTTGTATCGTCTGCAATCTCTGATTTCACTTGTTATTCATTCAAATATGTATTTATCTATGTTCTACATATTTCAGACAACGATCGGTGAGATTCAGAGTCAAATGCGAGAGAATCATGATCGTAATGTGAAGCTAAAAGAAGACAATGTTGATTTAGCGCAAAAACTGAAGGAGCTTATTCAGCAGTATGATCTTCAAAAGCAGGTACTGGCTCTATTTCATGCTGCAGACACTCGCCGCATACCCCTCCACCCATTGCAAACAAATGTTCATGGATGCTCTTGTAACATATACACCTTATCCCGGTTATAATCATCATCTGTTTTAACACTCGTATCAGCCAAAAACGGCTTCTGCAGTGGTATTAAGAGATGTCCATTTGCAGACCAAAAGAAGACTATTTTTGAAAATTTACCACTAAAATGACCGGCTCGATAATCGAGCCAGTCATTCCAGTGGTAAATTTTCAAAAATAGTCTTCTTGGTCTGCAAATGGATATGTTCTATAATTTTCTTGAATAAATTCGAGGGTTAAAACGGTGAAAATGAAGGGCTTCAATACCATAAGAAGGGACTCAAATGATCAGAACGCCCAACAAAATACCGTTATTACTATTATTATGAATAAAATCCCACACTTGCAAACACTGATTCTCTAGGCCTATGTATTTATAATATACAGGCACTTTGTTATTATCCACTTTTTTGCTGATCGGGAAATGTGTCCAAATTGCCTGATAGGTTACGCCAAACATTTAGCTGATGATGATGATGGTGAAGATGATGGTTAACCCTTCTTTATCCCTTGAATTTGTTCAAGAAAATTTAAATTTTCTCATAGAAAATGCCTATTTGCAGACCAAGAGAGAACTATTTTTGAAAATTTACCACTTGAATGACTGGCTCGATGATCGAGCCAGTCATTCCACTGGTAAATTTTCAAAAATAGTCTTCTCTTGGTCTGCAAATGGACATTTCTCAAGACCACTGCAGAAACCGTATTTGGCTGATATAAGGTTTAAATGGTTATGTAAAAATTGTATAGAAATTACTGGTAAATACAATTTAAAGACAGTATTTTGTCAAATTATTAAATGTTGCAAAATTCAAGCATAAATATTAATTCAATTAATATTTATCATACAATTTTCCAAATTACAGTTGGAAAGTATATTTCAGATGTCTAGAGTTTCTCTTCTCGTTCATTTGACGGGAGTATATAATTGAGTGGCTGGATTCATTCTTGCGTTTTTGCCCTCTGCATAGGCCTATCGTTCAGCAATCAACACCAGCTTAAAATACACTGACGGATGTCACTTTTATTCATGCCAGCTGCTGTTGATATTCATTACATATTCATTGACAAAATGTTCTTACACATTGTTTCATTTTTAATCACACAAGGTATGATTTTGTCATTGGTTTTTTATTTTGAGAAAAAAATAGTGTTCCGGTAAACTGTAGTTAAAGCAATGAGATTTGACTACAGTCACCTACAATTGAACACTGTTTCGCAGAACATGACCGATCATAGACCATATTTTTTAGGCCATATTCACTAGTCTACTTGCACTGTGAAGTGGGACCATATGGCGCATACACGTGTACATGTAGATTGCAATGCATCATTGGAAATTATGTTGTCCGGCCATCGATGTTGGGTGATGGTAGGAAGGTCATTGCGGTGGCAGGTATCCAGCTTACCTAGTATTTAACTGCCTTTGGAGCTTCCAGCTGTTGCACTTGTACAGCATCAGTGATACGCAGTCGCGTCATTAAAGCATTGTTCTTTGTCATGAGATTTCTTCGATCCGCGGATCCATAGTTATCCTGTTGAGTGCCATAACCCTTAAATTTGTTCAAGAAAGTTTCTCTTAGAAAATGTCCATTTGTAGACTAAGAGAAGACTATTTTTGAAGATTTATCACTGGAATGACTTGCTCGATTATCTTTTCTTGTTCTGAAAATGGACATATCTCAAGACTACTTCAGAAGCCGTTTTTGAATGATATGAGTGCTAAGGGTTAACACAATGTGTAGCATTGTCAGAGGAGCTGCATATCAGTGTGCTGAGGATATTACTCCTCCTACATTCCTCCCTGCCATGCAGCACCGTTGACATTCACTTTATCTGTATCAGATAGGTGTACTTGGCTATACTCAGTCTTTGGCTTCACTTTGATCATGAAGAGAGTCTCATTCTTGAGGTGTTCCGCAGCTATAGAGAAAGATGTAATTTAACCCTTTAACACTCATATCAGCCAAAAATGGCTTCTGCAGTGGTCTTGAGAAATGTACATTTGCAGACCCCCAAAAAGACAATTTTTTTAACAATTTATCACCGGAAGGTAAATTTTTAAAAATAGTCTTCTTTTAGTCTGCAAATGGACATTTAAACCCTTAAAGGGTTAAAAGAGTTCTTTTCTTCATCTACACTCTCTATCTCTAGTGAGAGGCCCAGAGTCGATCCCGGGGGTGGGGTGGGGTGTGTGTATTGTCTCATGGAGTGTTCCTGCACTGATAACAGATTTGCATCATGGTAGCATAAAAACTGCACTGGAGAGAGTCCATCTCCCTGCGGTCAATCGTTCGCGCTCTCAAACTCTGCTGACTGTATATATTTTTCTCGTACTCTCAGCGTGATGACTCAACAGTAGTCAGTATCACATCCAGCCATGTCAGCGTAGTTTAGTGTGTCGGGATCTTTGATCATTTCACACTGTAGATATATTTTAGTTTTAACCCTTTAATGGTCATTCAGACCAGAACCAGCTTCTGCAATGGCAATGGTCCGGAGGAATGTCCATTTGTTGGCCAAGTGAAGACTATTTTTGAAAATCTATCACTGGAATGCCTGGCTCGATATCTGAGCCCGTCATTCCATTGATAAATTTTGAAAAATAGTCTTCTCTTGACCTGCTAATGCACATTTGATTTAAGCAAAGATTTAATTCTATATTCTTGAAAAATCGAGACCATTCAACATATAACGTAAGCATGCAGGTAAACTGTTATTATAAGTAAGTTGAGGGTGATCATTGCTACAGTGTTATCATACAGTATTAGTTTAACCCTCACAACTCTAATGTCAATATTGTATCTTTTACCCTGTCAATAGCAAAGAAACGGGTATACATTTTTCAACAAATTTGGTGGACGATGTTGCTGTCTTCGACAGCACCATCTTCCAGCAAATTTGTTGAAAAATGTACACCAGTTCATCTTTTAATTTAATTTTAAAATTTAAAATTCTGACATCAGAGTGGTAAGGGTTAAAGATATTCACCATGCTATTTTGTAGTACTTTCTAAGGCATGTGTTATAACTGACCTGTAAGATTGAGAGGTTTAATCTATATAACAAGTCTCAATCCAGAATATATACATGTGTCTATGGTTGTTACCTTCACGACGTAAGTGGCAGAGGGTATTGCTGTGTGTCTGTGTTTATCTGTCTGTCCGGATCTGTACAAAGTATATCAAAAACTGCTGATATGATTTGGCTCAAATTTTAACACGACAAATAATCTTACCTACACTCAGATTTCACAACTGTGGTCATTATTCAAAATATCCTGAAAATCTGAAAAATGCAGTTTTTACAATCTGACAAAAATGTTACGGTCAGGGTGTGCTATCTTTGATTGCGCTTGCATGTCTTGCTAAGTCTTATTTCACCTCTGCATATGGCCATCTTAGCAATACACCAGCTTTAGTATCGACCACTATCATCTAATGTTAACCCTTTATCCCTCGAATTTGTTCAAGAAAGTTTCAATTTTCTCATAGAAAATGTCTGTTTGCAAACCAAGAGATGACTATTTTTGAAGATTTACCAGTGGAATGACTGGCTCGATTATCGAGCCAGTCATTCAAGTGGTAAATTTTCAAAAATAGTCTTCTCTTGGTCTGCAAATGGACATTTCTCAAGACCACTGCAGAAGCCATCTTGTGCTGACATGAGTGTTAAAGTGTTAATCTACCTACTAGTCTGTTTATCCATGTGTTTTTCAGCAAGTTGATAAACTAAAGCGTGCATGTGACTTGGAAGGCCAACTGAATGATACTAAACTTCAACAGGCAGCTGTTAAATTGGAACAGGAGAGAGAGAAAAATAAAAAAGAAATTGAAATTGTAAGTAACTTGCGTTATGGTTCTATGATTGGTACTCTATGGAATTACAATTCTATTAGGATGTAGTAGAAGTTGATGGTAGGGTAATGGGATTTAATTTTCAAAATGGCATTGTTAAAAGCTGTTGCTGTCTAACACAATACCGATAATCTTTTAATGGTCACATTTGGTCAGTGAACTTTCAATTTTCTTATGGAAAACGTTCATTTGGAGAGCAGGAGAAGACTATGGCCGGCTTGAACATTAACTCTTTAACCCTTGAATTTGTTCAAGAAAACTTTAATTTTTTTATGGAAAATGTCCATTTGCAGACCAAGAGAAGACTATTTTTGAAAATTTACCACTGGAATGACTGGCTCGGTTATCGAGCCAGTCATTCCAGTCGTGAATTTTCAAAATAGCCTTATCTTGGTCTGCAAATGGCCATTTCTCAAGACCAGAGCTGAAGCCGTTTTGGGCTGATATAAGGCTTAAACAATACCATTTAACTCTGATTGCTTCAAGCTACCAGACAATAATTTCAATGTGCAATAACTCTGAACTAGCTGAATATTTTGAAAACAATTTGACTGAAAGTTGTTGGTGGCTTAGAAAGTTTATTCTGCAGAAATTCAGCAGGCAGACAGTTAAAAAATGAAAAGTATGTATCGAATAAAAAGAATCGAGGTAATAGAAGTTTTATCAACTGAACTGTAAATGGGTTAGCATATTTCAATAATTGGATTTCCTAGCTTAGGCATACATGTAGTTAGCATTTAGCATTGAAAATGTATTCATGGATATAGGTGTATCAGTGTTTATGTATCACAGATGCTGTAAGGACTACCTCTTCAAGACAAACCTGTATCAAAATCACACACCGTATTGAAGAACACATGCCATAAAGCAATGAACCTACATGTACCAATTTCTTTGGTCCCGAAAGTGGCCCTGTTAGAGAGGTGTGGCTTATAGTTATTTTAGCAGCGATATACCAGTTCTAAACTGACCAATGTTATATTTAAGGTATGTTTTAATTCTTACTTCTTTTGGGCATAATTGTTGTGGGGTAAATATTTTGTAATTGGTTTAATTCATTGCTTTATTACACACAGTTACTGCTGCGTACAGCTGAAGCAAATAAGAAAGCTGAAATGCATGAAGCCCAGGAAAAACAGTTCCGGGAACAGGTACGTATCGTTATGATGTTTTTTAGCTTTGTAAGTTATCATTCAATTTTAAGTGACATTGTGAACAAAATTTACCACCTTCAAAACATTTACTAAACATAGTTTTGATTTTAATCAAAACATGATTGAGAACTTTTTCAGGAAATAAACATTTGATTTGCATCATTCTGTTCAGATACATTGTACTGCCTGTAAACATTTATATTCTCAAATTTGGTCAAGAAAATAAAGATATTTAATGTCCATTTGCTGGCCAAGCGAATAATTTTGAAAATTTTCCACAGTAATGACTGGCTCATTTATTGCGCCAGGTATTCCAGTGCTACATTTAAAAAAAAAAAATCTTTTGGCAGCAGATGCACATTCCTGAATACCATTGCAGAAGCCATTTCTGCTCAGCTCAATGGGCTAAAATCATTAAAAATTGTTGTCAATTTCACAGCTTGCAAATATTCTCACAGTTTACATATATGTATCAAAACTACTGAATATTATGAAAGGAATTTACACTGAAGACAAGCAACTATTTTCAGTTTTAATGCTTTCAAAATACTCGGGTGCTACTTGCTATTACATGTATATTCATAAGCAGGTGCAAGTACACAAGTATTCTTGTGTTATAGGCGACTTTGTCAAAAATTTGACAGACATACAAACTTATACTAGTTGCGAGTCGCAACTAAAACTGATGACAATGTATATTTGTTCTATACAGAGAGAAATAGATTTTCATTGCTAAATGAATAAAAGTTTTCTTTTTACAATGTTATGGCAAAATGTATTCTAATATGGATGAAAGCTACTGCTGCATGAGGGAACGGCAGCGTTTATCCGATTGGTTTAAAAATATTCAGCAAAATTTGACTCGAATACCTTGAGATATCTAACCAGTAAATCTTGTTTCTGTGTGTATTTCTAGCTTGCCATGTATACAGAAAAGTATAAAGAGTTCCAGTCTGCCTTGAACAAAAGCAATGATGTGTTTTCCAAGTTTAAAAGTGAAATGGATAAGGTTGGTAATAGAATTAAATTCCAATCGTATGACTTACATTATAATCTTCATTAGAACATCTGTTGTACACTATCAGTATGTAATCATATATTATTTGTTTTTGAATTAAATTAAGTAAACTCATGGCGACAGTTCTCAATTAAGTTACTCTTGTCATTTGAATATTAATGAAAAACAAGAATTTCGGTCATTCATTCAAGCATGGATCTGAATTTCTTTTCAGACCATGATCTTGAAACATCAGCATGTTTTCAACTATACCTCATGACAAAACCCGCTTTGAAGCTGTGTTTCAGCAAAAACGAGACCCATTCCAGTGATAAATTTTTTAAACTTGGACTTCTTGGTTCACTAAGCAAATATTGTGACTTTGGTAGAATTTTACCACTAAAGAGATAAGTAACTCTAAAGCCCGGACAGCTCATACTGTTATTCGTCATTTAACCATTTATCAGTCATATCAGACAAAAATGCCTTCTGCAGTGGTCTTGAGAAATGTCCACATGCAGACCAAGAGAAGACTATTTTTGAAAATTTACCACTGGAATGACTGGCTCGATAACCGAACCAGTCATTCCAGTGGTAAAATTTTCAAAAATAGTCTTCTCGTGGTCTTCAAATGGACATTTCCTATGAGAAGATTTTCTTGAACAAATTCGAGGGTTAAAGGGTTAAGCATGATTTTATCATAGATACAAGATATCATTCATGATCTCATATTAAAGCAAGTTTATACAGTTCACTAAAAGTAGAATACAGATTAAAATTAATGAAATTTTAAAAAACCTGCAGGAGTAGTGCCGTGGTGGCGTAGCTCTGCTACAGTTTTTTTGTGCTGTGGTAAAATTGTCTGAATTTCAAGGACTGCATAGATTTGCTACAGAATAAGATGTTGTTTGTGTTTGTGTCTCTTATATAGATGACAAAGCGCATCAAGAAGTTGGAGAAGGACACGTTAATGTGGAAAGGACAGTGGGAGAAGAGTAACAAAGCGCTTATAGAGATGGTAGAAGAGGTATGTAGAGCCTTGTTTCGTAGTGGTATAGAGGGGTCCAATCTGATGTCATGATCAACATGTGTGACTTGCTAGATGACATCATCAGGGGTAGGTTTTACGGATTTTTTTTACTAACCCAAACAGGATATTGTATCATTGATTTTATTATCCCACAGCAATTTTCACTAACCCAATGTTTGTAAGCTCAAAGCTGATCACTTCTTTAATCCATTCACTGATGGATCCCTATAAAACTCATTTCTAAGGCAACCATACAGAGAAGTTGTTGTATATTTTGTAGCAGAAAATCTGTTCTTTTGTCAACTTTTGGTGGGTAGGCTGATCATAATGACATTATAAGTGGTTTTTGGTGTTTCCTCTTTTGAGAGCATTACTAACCCAGACGGGTTAGTGCAAGTATAGTTTTACTAACCCATATGAAATTCTACTATCAAGTGGGTAGTGTTAAAATCGACCCCTTGTCATAATCAAATGGTGTAGGTCCGTCTTGAAGGTGACAATGGTGTTATGAACTATTTATGAATTGTATATCTTTCGTGAATTTATAATTTAATAAACACTCCTGAATATTTTGAAACTAATTTTACTGCTAATGCAATTAATTTCAAAATATTCAACAGCTTACCTGTATAGTTACCTTGAAATAGACATTCTGGGAATTCAGTGTTTATAGTGTTAAAATCGAATCAAGTATCTGTACAAAGTGGGCAAAGCTTCGCTAGAAATGGATAGGGAATACCTAGTAAAGCTTGATACACACTTACAATATGTTGTATACAACAAAACGTTGGCTGAATAAAAGGAGAACAGTGTTTTATTTTCATCCAATTTTTCATCTAACTTTATCATCCAGCAAGTTGTATATACAACAAGTTGGGCTGTGTGTATTGGTTTCATACGACTTTATCATCAAAAATTTTTATACAACCAATCAATTGTCCCAAATTAGTACATGTCATTTACGTCACCGTCTCCATGTACGTCAGTTGCACATCATATGGCAACAACAATGGCTGCCCATAGCAAAGGTACATGGACGATCAATGAAATCAACAATTTAGTTGAGCTTTATGAGGCGTACAATTGTTCTAATACTATATGCCATAATCGCCATCATTCCGCATGCAGTGTAGTCATTCGTCTGCCATTTTGGAAACTTAATTGTCATGTGACTGCAACATGCTCTGCCACCGACAATTTGGCATTTTGCACAAATGATGTATGCAACTTGTTGGTGCATGTGTACTGTCAGAACCAACGTGTTGTATGCAACTTGTTGTGTCGTGTGTTGCAGGCTTTAGAACCCATCTGATCATAGTCTTACTAATATTACCGACGTTATTGTGGGAACATCAATTGGCAGAATTGAAAAATGTGAAATCAGAATGTTTTGTGTGTACGTGCATACGTGTGTGCCTGCATGGGTATCAGACTGATTATGCTTGTATTTCAGATATATAGTATAAATGCCTATTAATCCTTATCGCTCTGATGTCCGTATTCTATCTTTTACTGTCTCAATAGCAAAGAAACTGGTGTACATTTTTCAACAATATTGGTGGATGGACAGCAACATCTTCCACCAAATTTGCTGAAAAATGCAAACCAGATTATCTTTTAATTTAATTTGAAAATTTCAAATTTTGTCATCAGAATGGTAAGGGTTAAACCTGTGTGGGCATATATACTTTTTAAGTAAGTTCCGGTTATGTGTATTGTAAATGAAAGAATTCTGTTTTTCTTCTTACAAACAGAAACAGAAAGCTGACAAAGAAAAGGCGAACTATATAACTAAGATAGAGAAGTTGGAGTCATTGTGTCGAGCATTGCAATCTCAAAGATATTCACCTCAACCTTCCTCAAACCCACCTACAGCACCACCTGTCACATCCTCACCACCTGAAGCCTCAACGGCACCATCTTCAACAGGAAACCAACCCGATATCTCACCACCAGGTACAATCAGGACTCTTAGACTGTAAAACTTGTCTTATAGGAATGGAAACTGGAACTGCCAGATGATCATTAGTGAGCACTAGTTATTTATACCAGCGGGACTAAATGCTCCGGTGTGCAAGGAAATACTATTTGTGCAAACACTTAGGTCCCCTGACATCACTAATGGATAATTCCAGTGTATCCATCAATCATATGATGTCATAATCAACTAGGTGATGTGTATGATGATGTCATAATCAATTACATCATCAGTAACATAGATAAGTTCATCACGAACGCTTAATTGATGACGGACTAAGCGGCGGTGTATGAATTGTATGTCTTTACTATTTAATAAACATGCTGTTGAATGTTTTGAAACTAACTTGGCTGGGCGCTGTTGTACATGTAGATAAGATCATCATGAATGCTTAATTGATTACGTACGAAGAGGCGGTGTATGAATTGTATGTCTTTACTATTTAATAAACATGATGTTGAATATTTTGAAACTAATTTGACTGGGCAATATTGCTAAACAGCACCCAGTCAAATTAATTTCAAAATATTCAACAGCTTATCTGTATCGTTTTCTGGAAATTGAGATTTAGAGAGTGCAAGGATCGATCGATCCCAGACCGTTGAAAGTGTGGTTGGAGCTTAGCTAGAGGTAAATTGGGAATAGATAAAACGGGCTTCCTCCATTGGTTACAAAATGACTGCTCTGATAAGTTAAATAAACATGATTTAAATAATGGATGAGAAACTTTTAACCCATTAACACTCATATCAGCAAGAAACGGCTTCTGTTGTTGTCTTGAGAAGTGTCGATTTGCCGACCAAGAGAAGACTATTTTTGAAAATTTACAACTGGAATGACTGGCTCGATAACCGAGCCAGTCATTCCAGTGGTAAATTTTCAAAAATAGTCTTCTCTTTATCGGCAAATTGACATTTTCTATGAGAAAATTGAAATTTTTTAAAACAAATTCGAGGGCTAAAAGGTTAAGTGACCGGCCACTATATAGACCACAAAGCACTCATCATTATCGACAGGTTATCTCTTAGTGTAAGTTGCTTACTATAGGATATGATTTTCATGGCCACAGAATAGTCGCTCATTAAAGACCAGAAAATGAGAATTAGATTACATAAAAACACAAAAGGAAAGATTTTATCATATTTTATAAATTAAAAAGAAGACAAATTTTTACAAATTCTATCATTGTTTAAAAGTTCGGTTAGTCATGAGTTTTAACATGCCATAATATTCATGTTATGATGGTGTAATGCCGTCGCATAATTCGTCTACCGCATAGATTCAGATTAGGCAACACATGTTTTTAGATTAGAAGAAACTAGCGTCTTATACAGTTATGAAGCATGACATCCGCTTGAACTCCAATTCAAGTTTTAGTTTAACAAACACTCATGTTTCTATTGCATCTCATTAAGATGGGCGTGCCAGAATGAGCTGTGATGAGCTATCCCTCATCAACAACAAAATATCATCCACGCGATGACATCAATACGTGAAATTGAAGAAAATTTATTATAAAGGAATTCGAAAATATGCAAATAATATATTTTATTTTATCTAAAGTATGCAAAAGCATCATTAAGCATTCTCTGTCCGGCCAAAATGGATTCGAAGTGGTCTTGTAGAATGTCCATTTGTAAGCCAAGAGAAGGCTATATTTGAAAATTTATCACTGGAATGACTGGCTCGATAATCGAACCAGTCAATCCAGTGATAAATTTTCAGAAATATGCTTTTCTTGTCTTGCAAATTGACATTCAATAAGGAAGTGTTTAGAATTTCTTGACCATTCTCGATCATTAACGTGTTAAAATGGGTATCTAAAAGAACCAACACCATCTGTCAGTCAGGTTTTCTGTCTCTGATCAATCTCTGTTTTCTTATGGGACATTACTCTGCTATATTTATTGTATACTGACAGAGTTATCCCCCTTGAACTAACTTTCAAAGATTTATTAAGGCATTGTTAATGTCCTCTCATCAAATTCGACAGTACAGCACTTTATTGGAAAGAAGACAGTTCTTTGAATTTGTATGGCCTAAAAATTATGTTCAAATGGTGTAAGGCATATTGAGGTGCTATACAAAGTCTTCAAAATGTAAAAGGGATTACATTGAATTAATTCTGGACATTGTTGGGATTGAGTACAGGTAACAATGCTTAAGCGTAGGTATGTGAAGGCCACAATGACAACATGTACCTGTACTCATGACTTCACCGGATCATGTCAAAATGACTTCAAACGTGGACGCAGTTTCGCAGACATTGTATGGGCTCAACGCATGCTTGTGTTGGTAGTCATGCCCAAATACTGGGATTTCCACAAAATGGGCATTGACATGTCCCGAGCCATCGACACAATTAAACGTTTGAAGATCCTAGATGTGCTATGCCAGGCCAGTTGCAATGCAGATGAGCTAGGACTAGTGACACTGCTACGTGTGCACACACACACACGCACGCACACACACACACGACCAAATACCCCCCCCCCCCCCCCCCCCCCCCCCGCTGATGTAGACTTAATACATGAGGAAAAGAAACCCCTTGACAAACTCCCAATAGCTGCAAGCAAACTAAAAATTGAGAATCTCTTTATGAATGAATCCAAAACAGAGTTCACCCACATATACTTATCTACAAAGCATGAAACAAGAAAATGACGATCGAACGGTGGCGAACCATGGAGGAAACGTAAAATCCTGGGCTCACTGCTTTGCAGTACTGCTTTGCAGTACTGCTGACATTGCTGCACGCTGCGTCATGGGGATCAATGCTTTCTAGCCCTTCTGGAAGATGCCGTTGATAAAAAGACTACGCTTATGCAATGCAATCTGCATATCCTTGATGCTGTTTAACTGTAACAGCTGGCCAACTCCAAAGGCAGCTCTAGACAAACTTGATGCCTGCCACCGCAAACACATACACACCATCACTGGACACCGATGGCCAGACAGCATAATTTCCAATGATGCACTATACAAGATGTGTAATATCGCGCCCCTGTCGGTAAAAGTTGGCTAGCAAAGATGGTCCATGTTTAGCCATGTGCTAAGGATGCCAGAAGACACATCAGCACAGAGAGCCTTGGAATTTGCCCTACTCGGAGTCGGCCGATACAAAGCCAGGAGAGGACGTCATTGCATAAATCTGCTAAGCGTGCTACGAGGTGACCTCAAGAAAGCAGGACTCGTTACACTCAAGTTAAGAATGGACCTACGGAAGCTAAGGATTTCGGGTGATGACAAAAGCGAGGATGGACTGATTGCAGCTGTAGGATGTTTCTACTACTACAGCTGCAGAATACAGTACTAGTGTTGTTCCGAATAATCGATTTGATCGATGATTGATTGGTCTGCAATGTTCAACCCAACCGATCGATCATGATTTCAGAAATCAATTTTGGTTGTTTATAAATTGACTTTATTATATATTTTAACTGGTCAAGCTAGAAAACCAATACTTTTTGGAAAATAATTTAAATTTAATTGTTACAACTATATAGTATTAGTCCTTAGTCTAAGACATTAATTCTTTCAGCACTGAAATAGTATGTTAATTTCAAAGCAACCATACCAATAACAGCAACAACTTCCAGTCAAATTAGTTTGAAAATATTCAACAGATTATTTCTTAAATTATTAAGAATCTGTCATACCTGCGACTTCAGTATATCAGACATGTGAAAGCTGGTCTGCTAACCTGAGACTTTGTCTTGGTGCGGTGGTCCAGTGGAAAGATGCCTGGTTGCTGATGCTATGCGGAGTTGCAGGATGGCGGTTCGATCCCCCGACCGGGAGATGGTGATCAACAAATTAAACTAATGGGTGCATGACTGTCGGCTGGTTAGCACATGGAAATTGAAGCCGCACGTTGCCAGTGCGTCAATAAAATAAAATACATACATACATACATACATACATACCTGTACTTATTCAGGAAATGGACTAGCCTTGTCTGAGCTTTATTTAAAGGTGGAGGTGCTATGCCTTCTCATCAAATTGAGGAATCCAGTTTCTCACTCAGTCATATGACGTCATAATCAACTACATGTACGTGACGTGTTGGATGACATCATAATCAAATGCCTCATGAATGACTTGATTTAGTCCATCTTATGCGCTTACTAGTCTGTCAGGTTGTACTAATTGTGTGTCTTTACTATTTAAAAAACATGCTGTTGAATATTTTGAAACTAATTTAATTAGGCGCTTTTGCTGATAGGCAGCATCAACACCCAGTCAAATTAGATTTATCGATCCCAACATGAGCAAATTGTGGGTGGAGTTTAGCTAGAGATGGGCATAGGCAGGGCTCGCAAAATACGTGTAGCTAGCCCGACGTCCCAGGACAACTACAATATCTTGTCGGACAACCATGACTTGTGTAATATCCATCCGATGGGCAAGTACAAAATTTGGGAGTTACATGTACTGTATCAAAACTGCTGGTACCCATTTCCTAAATGTCCAAAATAAAATATTCTATATGATGTCATCTAGGAAGCATTGAACAAATGCTTTTTATGGCAAAACTTACGACATAGCTATTTTTTGGTGGAAATTCAGGATGAGTTTAGGCTGTAAATCTCTGGTTGCTTAACTAGCACCAAAACACCAGGTTTTATGCTCAAGTAGGTGCTCTCGTCAAAACATGTCAATAGTACTTACCTACCTAAACTCACCCTATGAAATATCCATTGGCGCATGTGTCACCAGTAATTGACTTCCTCACAATCATTTGTCCCTCGAGAGGTATGAATAGTTGCTAATTCTCTCAAGGATATGCTAAATCTGACATTAAAAAAAAATATCTATTTATTACTAACACTTCAGATATTTCAAAACTATTGTTGCAAATAGATTTTGCCACAGCCATCTGTAATAAATGGTTTCAAAATGCTATTATTCCATTACATAGTATTTATTAATATATGATAATGATGGTGTTATTTTACATGTGATGAATTTATGGGCAGGCTAAAATACTGTTCAGGCAACCAAGTTCATATGAGCACCTGCCCGATGGGCACCCAGAATTTTCACAATTCTGCAAGGCCTGGATGGGCGGGGCATAGCTAAAACTGGATTCCGCGATTGGAATGTACAGAACATTAACCCTTTAATGCTCAAATTTTTTCAAGAAAATTTCAATTTTCACATAAAAATGTCTGTCGATGAAAAGATTATTTTCAAAATTTACCACTGGAATGACTGGCTTGATTATCAAGCCAGTCACTTCTGTGGTAAATTTTCAAAAATAGGTGTCTCTTATTCTGCAAATGGACATTTCTCAAGACCACTGCAGAAGTCCTTTTTAACCCCACATTGAGTGTTGAAGAGCTGAAAGGAAGGCTAGTTAATTTGGTTTCGCATAATTTGTGTTAAGCATTTTGCTTTTTGATGGCTATTTATATATATATATATATGTTTATTGTTGGATTTGATTCAGAATTAAGTTGACTTGTGCTTTTCATTGTTACCCGCTGCCTGCGTGTGTGTGTCTGTGTTTGTGGGTCCGGAGCCGTATTGAAAAAAATACATGTACAGATTCAATTTGCCTCAAATTTTAACACAATAAATTATCTTTGGCCGTGATCCGGAAAAAATCCTTAATCTTGATTGGTTCAAAATCTTAATAGATTAATATCTCAGAAGCTACTTGTCTGATTTGAGTAAAATTTTAGCACAAGAAAACATGTGAAGGCACACTAGGTTTCCACAACTTTGGTCATGGTGAGAAAAAAATCTGGAAAAGTCCGTAAAATCTGTACCACGTGAGAAAAATCGGATGGTAATGGTTTGTAATTTCTGATTGCTCTGGTTTGATATTGAATTATTGTTAAGGTATTGTTGTTTGTTTGTTACAGAAATAGAAACCACTAACTCAGCCAAATCATCAAGTAATTCAGAAGAAAATCAAGGTAATTATGATGCAACAAAAACACCACCTAACACGCCTAATGTGCCATCTCGGACTAGTCCTGAGACGATACAGGCGGCGGCGCAGGGCACGATAAATGGGCAGGCTGAGTCGGGGGAGACTACCGAAGCATCTCACCAGTCGGAGCAAGGCACATCTTGTGAATTAATACACCATCCGTCACAGGGGAAATCGGGTGCATTGTTAGAATTACCAGATATTCCAAGTCTAAATGTAGGTGCTGACCGAGCCAACACGCAGCAGCCACGAAGTGATGCCGCCGATAACGGCACACAAGAGAATGTTGATATTTCTGGTGCTGCTGCTCCTGTTGATGCTGCGGATACGTGGACAGGGATTAATATGTCATCGGAAACGATTGCTACTGAGGTCGCGGCCGCACTAGATTCATTGCAGAATTTGCCTGTGGGGTCATCAGAGAGTGACGCAGCCAGGGAGGAAAGTATGTAGTGGGCTGTAGCGATGTTAGGGAGTGTCCACAGCTTGTCAGGTCATTATTATAATGATCATCTTTTCTATGATAAAACATGTGTAGCAAAAAGATAGTGGTTCTTTAGACAGGTGGTCGAGAGATGACATGTTTTAAAGAATCACGGTTTATGGAGGGATCTGATTTGTCACTCGAGTAGCTGATGTCATAATCAGTTACATCACTTGGTAGCTGACGTCACAATCATAATGATGTCTCTAGCTCCGTCATGAAGATCAAATAGTCTGTCAAGTGTACGTATTGTTTGTTTTTGATAAATTTACAATATAAAAAATACATCCTGTTGAATATTTTGAAACTAATTTGATTTGGAGATGTTGCTGCCATAGGCAGTCAAATTAGTTTCAAAATATTCAACAGCTTTCCTGTCATTGAAATTTGGATTCTAGTAGTACCAGGTTCAAAGTATATAAATTGATTCCAGCACGCTTAGGAAGTGGGAGGAGCTGGGTTAAAAATGGGTGGGGCATGGCTAGAAATGGGTGGGGCCTAGCTTGAAATGGATTCCTCTGTTGGTTCCACTATGCACGTCCCTCCTACAGCTGTCCTCTATCAGGCTTTTAATGGTCAAGATCGGTAAAGAAAATCAACATCTTTCCTTATTGAAAGTTTTGAAAACTTATCACGAGAATTACTGGCTCGGTTATTGAACCAGTCATCTTAGTGGTAAATTATTTTTGGAAATATATCACTAGAATGACTGCCTCGATTGCCAAGGCAGTCATTCTAGTGGTCAATTCTCTTGGTCTGCAGATGGACATTTATCAACACCAACATCAAGGCCAGTTTTGGCCATCTTGACCATTAAAGGGCGATTGACCACCTGTGTTTAGTGTCCACGTTGGGTGCTCCATAAAGTGGCCGGATAAGACAGGTTTGACTGTGCACGAAATAAATGTAAACTATGTGCCAATTAAAAAATACTAAAGTAAACTAGATTATCTCCCTTGAATCTCTAGCATTTGTGTACAAGTATTTTAGCATTATATTGACATTTGCGAAGAAATGGTGCTTATTTAGTTACTCTCCACCAAGGTGCACGCATGTGTATGGGGTATGTTGATGGTGAACGAGGACTGCTTACTGTAGAGGATCACTCATGTACTTTCGATTACCTACCTTTTGCCGATAAATAATTGTGGTTCAGTGAAAACTTTATGAAACAAATGTGTATCGAAGCTTAATTGTATGTATTTTTGTGTGCGTAGAATGAGATTCGAGGTTAATCAATTCTTGTTGCGCTCCATCATACACACACACGCACGCAAGCAAGTATGCACACATGCACACACACACGCACGCATACCTTAGAATATTATCACAACACATTGGCATGCTTTAACCCTTTAGCCCTCGAATTTGTTCAAGAAAATTTGAATTTTCTCAGAAAATGTTCATTTGCAGACCAAGAGGAGAGTATTTTTGCAAATTTACCACTGAAATGACTGGCTCGGTTATCAAGCCAGTCATTCCACTGGTAAATTTCCAATAATAGTCTTCTGTTGGTCTGCAAATGGACATTTGCCAAGACCACTACAGAAGCCATTGGGCTGATATGAGGGTTAAAGGGTATAAATCTAAGCATATTCAAGGGAGATAATCCTTGATTGTCTATTTTAGCGTAAAGGGAGGTAATTGATATTAAAATTGACTATCACACATAAATAATTATTTGATATTAATGTTCTAATACATGTAGTTTAAACCTACAGGCCTGACACAAGCAATTTGCAATGTGAGACATATTTAGCTGAATATCACGTCCAGCTTTGCAGATACACGGGGTGGTTGGGTGGGATGTAATTATACTTTTATTTACGTGTCCACCTGTGTAGTTTTTAGTAAGACCTGCATTGGCAGACTTTGATGATGGTTGCCATAGCTACGTGATACTTTCAATATGCCATACTTTGACCTGTGTGTCATCTAATAACATGAATAAACTAGAGACTGCAGACCCTTGCCTTTTTTGTCAAATTGTAAAAAGTTTTCAGATTTTCAGGATTTTTTTAGTTATCCAGATTTTTTTGGATTTTTGCATATTTAACAGATTGTTTCACATTACACCCAAAGTTGTGGAATCCTAGTGTATGGTCACACATTTTCCTGTGTTAAAATTTGAGCCAACTCAGACCAGTAGTTTCCGAGATATCTACAGATCTCAAATTTAATAAATTTTTGATCTTGCACAGCAAGTTTGGTCATTATTTTAAAATTTGATCAAAATCGGATCACTAGTTTTTTAGATACAATTCTGGACATACAATTAGACAATTCTGGACATACAATCAGACAGACAGACACGCGTGCACGCAATACACTCTACCCCTTATCACTATCTGCCAGATTATGATCAGATTCCAATAGTTATGCATGTACGTGGGTTTTTATTCTTAGTGTTGTTTCTTTTATATTTTCATATTTGCTATTAAATTATTGATCCATATATGTGTTTATCTATGCTCTTGGCATAAATAATGGCTTGAGGAAATAACAGATATGGATGTTTTTTATTTTTAAATTCTTTAATATATTGTAACAAAAGGTAAAAAAGAAAAACTGAAATAAACGTCTCTGCTGTGATTATTAACCATTTACCTGTCAAGTCGGCTAAAAAGTCCTTCGCAGTAGTCTTGAGAAGTGACCATTTACAGGCCAAGAATAGAGTATTTTTTAGAAAATTTACCACTGAATGACTGGCCAGTCATGCCAGTGATAAATTTAAAAAAAAAGTCATGATGAATGTCCATTTGCAGACCAAGAGTAGACTATTTTTGAAAATTTACCCCTGGAATGACTGGCTCGGTAACCGAGCCAGTCATTCCAGTGGTAAATTTTAAAAAATAGTCATCTTGGTCTGCAAAATGGACATTTTCTATGAGAAGATTGTAATTTTCTTGAGCAAATTTGAGGCTTAAAGGGTTAATGTTGCCACTGGAGTGACTGATTAAAAAAGAGACAAAGTAAAGGCTGGTCTTGGCTGGTTTGACGAAGAAAGCGCTAACACTTTAATACACATGCCAGCTTAAAATAGCGTACTGCAGTCGTATTGGAAAATGTCCATTTGCAGACCAGGATTTCAGATAAGCTTATAACAACCTTTATAACAATCTAAGAAAATTTAAATATTCTAGACTACATTTGAGGTTTAACCCAACCCATTAACCCTTAAATTTGTCCATTTTCAGACCCAAGAGAAGACTATTTTAGAAAATTTACCAATGGATTGATTGGCTCGGTTATCGAGCCAGTCATTCCGGTGGTAAATTTTCAAAAATAGTCATCTCTTGGTCTGTAGATTGACGATTATCAAGAACACTGCAGAATCTGTTTTTGGCAGATATGAGTGTTAAAGGGATTAGGACCGGTATGGCTGTATAATAGATGAATGCGATCTGTCAGTCAAGTTTATGATGACATAATCAATAATGTCATGCATAGGTTGACGTCACAATATGTAATGAATGACGTAGCTAAGTCTGTCATGAACTTTTAAAATTCTGTCAGTTGTACGAATTGGTTGTCTTTACTATTTATTAAACATTCTGTTGAATGTGTTTAACCTGATTTGAACCCCAGTCAAATTAGGTTCAATATATTTAACAGCTCGTCTGTATAGTTATGTTAAAAATGGGCGGAGCTTAGTTAACGATGGGCGGGGCATAGCTAAAAGTGTATTCATCAAACAGGGATAGATTTTAAGGATTTTTTCTACTAACCCAGACGGGATTGTGCATCATTAATTTTACTATCCTGCAGCAAATTTCACTAACCCAAGGTTTGTAAGCTCAAAGCTGATCACTTCTTTAATCCATTCACCGATGGATCCCTATAAAACTCATTTCCAAGGCAAGTATACAGAGAAGCTGTTGAATATTTTGAAATTAATTTGTCCGGAAAGCCATTGCTGCCTAAGGCAGCAATGGCTTTACGGACAAATTAATTTCAAAATATTCAATAAAGCATTGAAGGTAGCAGAAAATCTGTTCTTTTATCAATTTTTGGTGGGTGCTGAACATAATGACATTATAAGTGTATTTTTTCGTATTTTTTCCTCTTTCGAGAGCATTACTAACCCCCACGGGTTAGTGCAGGTGTAGTTTTACTAACACGTATGAAATACTACTATCCTCAGGTTAACGAGTTAGTGTTAGAATCAGGCCCTGTCCAGTATACAGTTATACAATGGAAATAGCAGTGCTTTCTATGTTTTTGTGTGGGAATGTTAAAGCTTCGTGAATAACTATGGTTACTAATTTATTATCCCATATGCTACTCGCTAATACGCCTGGAAGCGAGAAACGCTGAACGACTTGTCTAAAGATGCTGACCAGTGTTTCTTTGGAAAATAATGTTGCTTTAAGATGTTGCTGATTTTGTCGTTATCTTTTCATTCTAGGTATAATGCCCATCTACATGCAGAGATAAGAATACTCGTTAATATAGATTATTGACCGACTCATAGGTGGAGATCGTAATATTTTTGATAACCCGCCAGTTGTATTGCTGGCACTCGCACAGCCAGCAGCTGTATGAGTGGTGGATTTTCAAATGTATTATCCCTGCCTGTCAATTGATATTTTCTGTGGTACTTAGTTCACCAACAAAAGGAATTTTTATTGAATAAAAAAATATAAAATAAAAAAATATAAATAATGAGTGGAATTAAACGTGATTCTACTTGATACCAGAGTAGTCTTGTGATAAATGTTATTATAAGATACATTGTAACATAACCTATCTCTAGCAGTGACCTGCCTTTAGAGACAGGCGGTGGTGATGATTCTTGAACCCTTTGACTATTACAGCCCGAAACGACAAATTCTTTAAGATGTCAGGAATATTCTGTTGAATATTTTGAAATTAATTTGCCTGGGAGCAGTCCTCTGTTTATGGCAGAAACAGGTTCCAGCCAAATTAGTTTCAAAACTTTCAACAGTTTACTTGTGTAGTTTTCATGAAATTTAGACACCAGACTTTCAAGGGTTAACCCTTTAACTGTTTGCTCAGTTTCTGCAGACTAACTTTTCCATAGGCTTTAACTCTGGATATCCTGAATATTTTGAAAACTATTTGATTGAAAGTTGTTGTTGTCACCAACAAGTTCAGTGAAATTGTTTTCAAAATATTCAGCAGGTCCAGAATTTTTGCCAGCTTGCAGTAGTCATATAGTTAATGGGGAAGCTTACATCTGCAGTTGAAGAATGTCAATTTGCAAGGTAAGAGAAAACAATTTTTAAATTGTCACAACTGGAATAACTGGTGCGATAACAGAACCAGTCATTCCAGTAGTAAATTTTCAAAATAGTTTTTATTTTGGACCGCAAGTTTAATGGGTTATTGTATATTGAGTTCTAACCAGCTAGTGCCAGATTTTTATTGTCTTGTACGTGTCTGCTTAGGACATTATTAGGCGATTATTGCATATTTCCTGTATATATATATCTCCTCCCCCCCCCCCCCCCCTTTAGAGTGCTTAGCTTTAGCTGTTCGCTAGCTATATGCTGGTGATATGTTTGCATGCTTGTATGTGGTGATGTGTATTTAAAAGATGCCTAATTTTGAACAAGCGTATTTCGATTCTGTTATTATAATTATTATTATTATCCTAAGTTAATAATAAAAGAAATGACATTCAATAATGAGTCGTGTTGTGATTAGCTGATTTTATTATAGAACACAAATAACAACAACAGATTTTGCCCATTGGTACAGAACCGTTAACTCCTTTATGTCAACAGCACCTCAAAGTGACCAAGATGCAGCTCGTATCAATTAACCATTTAATTGCCAAGGTTTTTCAGTAAAATTATAATGTTTGCAGGCTAAGGGAAGACTATTTTTTGTAAATTTACCACTGAAAATTACAAAAATCACTGTCCTTAAGACAACTACAGAGAACGCATTTAACCAGTTGACCGCCAAGGGGGAAATTGTTAAGAAAATTCGAGTTTTTGATTAGCCAGCGTCCATTTGCAGGCCAAGATAATAGTATTTTTGAAAATTTACCACTGGAATGACTGGCTCGGTAACCGAGCCAGTCATTCCAGTGGTAAATTTTCAAAAATATTCTCCCGACCATTGCAGTGGGAGTTTCTTGCTGGCTTGACTATTAACGGTTATGATGACACAAGATGGGTTAACTATATCTGGATAGCGCCGATCTGTCACTCAAGTATATGGCGTCGTCATCAATTACGCCACAAATAGGCTGACGTCACAATAAAAATGCGTAATGAGTAATGTATCTAGTTCCATCACATTGAATAGTAGTCCATCAGGTATATGAATTGTATATCTTTGCTATTTAATAAACATTCTTTTGTATATCTTGAAACTAATTTAAATGGGCGCCTTTGCTGCTATAGCCAGCAACAGCCGCCAGTCAAATTAGTTTCAAAATATTCAACAAGTTATCTGTATAGTTACCTTGAAATTGGGATTCTGGGAAATGAGGATTCAAAGTATATAAATCTATCCCAACATACGCAAAGCGTGGATGGTGCTTAGCTAGAAATGGGCGAGGCATAGTTTGAAATGTTTCATCTGAGTGAGCTTATATCACGGCGGCTGTCCATCGTCTGCACGTCTATCTGTCCATCAAATCGCCTTTTCTTAATGTTTTGACCAATTTCAACTAAATTTGTCTGGAAGGATCCTATGTTGTACCCGCCAGAACATCTATTCAGAATTTTGAATGGTCAATTTTTTGGGTGAAAATGTTAAATTTTAAGAAAGATTTACGGGAAATTGTCAAAATGCTACTCCTTGTTTGCTTCACATAATTCAACCAAATTTGGTTAGACAGATTCTATGATGATAGGCTCTAGAATTTTTATTCAGATCAAATTTTTGGGTGAAAATCTTAGATTTTATGAAAAACTTACCAGAAATTGTCAACGCTACTTCTTAGTTGCTTTCAATCAAATCTGGCTAGAGGGACCATATTGTGGTCGACTCCAGATCTTCTCTTCAGAGTTTTGATTGGTTAATTTGTGGGGTAAAATTTTTAGATTTTATGAAAACTTTACTGGAATTGTCAAAATACATCTCCCTTTTAACCAGCTTTTAACCAAATTTGACTTGAGTGATCCTACGGTGGTAGACTTCTATTCAGAATTTTGATTGGTCTATTTCTGGTGACCATCTTGGATTTTCAGTCAATTTTCCATCCTTTTAGAACGCTAAGTACTTAATCGATGGCTGATTTCATCGAAAGTCGAGTGGAATGGTCTTATCGTGGTTGGCTTCAGCATATAAAATGAGAATTTCGATTTCTAAATTGTTTTCGTGGCCATCTTGGCTTTTCCGAAAATTATGCAGAAATCCTTTAAAACATACCTTCTAAAACCCTTTGTGGATTTTAGCCAAATTTGGCCTGAATAATAATAATAATAATAATAATACAGCATTTGTATAGCGCCATTTATCAATTTGACTAATTTTCAAAGGCGCTTCGGTACATATGTGTTTTTAGTTTTTCTTTAAATTTCTCCCTAGAGCTTATCGTTTTAATATCCAGTGGTAGGGTATTCCAAAGTTTTGGCGCGGTGATGCTGAAAGCTCTGTCTCCACATGACTTCAGATTGGATCGTGGAATGTTTAGCAGGTGTTGATCTGTAGAGCGAAGAGCACGGTGCGGATGGTGGGGCATAATGAGATCCTTCATGTATTCTGGAGCTTCATCGTGCATGCATTTCCATGTTAGGAGGATAAGTTTGAAGTCAATTCGTTGACGGACAGGTAGCCAGTGGAGGTGTTTCAGTACAGGGGTTATGTGATCACGTTTCTTGATCTTCATCAGGACACGGGCTGCAGAATTTTTAACCTGTTGTAACTTGTTCAGTGACTTTGCCGTTATACCATATAGTAGGCAGTTACCATTATCCAGACGTGATGCTATAAATGCATGGATAAGCGTTGCTGTTGTTTGATGTGTTAAAACAGTTCTTATTGAATTAATGTTTCTTTGATGGTAATATGCCGCTTTGCAAATAGATGTTACCTGCGCATCCATATCCATAAACTGATCAAATATTACACCTAAATTTCTGGCCGATGGATTTGCCGTAATCAGACTGTTTACTACTGAAGGATCCTATGGTGGTAGGCTCTGGAACTTCTATTCAGAATTAATTGGTTGCTTATTTTTGGTGGAATTCTTGGATCTTCCGAAAATTATCCATCATGTCTTTAAATGTAAATGTTTCAAATTCTAATGGTCCAAGTGAGCGTCACATACCCTTAGGCCTCTTGTTTATATAAGTGCGATAGGCCATAGGCAGAAACAGCAACTAGTCAAATTAGTTTCAAAATATTCAACAGCTTACCTGCATGGTTTTCTAGAAATTGATAGTCAGTGAGTTTAGGGATCGCTCGATCCCAACACGGGTGAAGTGTGGGTGGAGCTTAGCTAGAGATGGGCAGGGCATAGCTAAAACTGGATTCCTGCATTGTCAGAAACAGCCTCTTATCCTGCAATTGAACGTAGCTCAGGACCACTGCAAGGTCTATTTTGTCAGCTTGAACAAGTTTGTTCAAGAAAATTTCAATTTTGAAAAAATAGAAAATGTCCGCTGCCAGACTAAAAGAAGACTATTTTTGATTGAAAATTTACCACTGGAAGGACTGGCTCGGTTATCCAGCTAGTCATTCCAGTGGTAAATTTTCGGTAAATGGACATTTATCAAGACCACTGCAGACGCCGCTTTTGGCCGGTGTAAGTGTTGAAGGGTTAATTGTGACAAATAATCAATAGACACACCCATAGAAGATATAGATGAATTCTGCATATAGAGGCTGAAACAGAATAATTTTTACAGGTGTACTTGACCAAATCCGTTGCATTGGTACATTTCGACAACAGGATTATAGGCGTTAACATACTCAGGCGATGTCAGAGGGGGCATCGAGGTGACACATGTCCCCAACTTGGCCAACTCCCATTTAATGTAGGGTATAAATTGTCATTGGTATAGTTTTGTGTAGTTTTGCCCAATAGCAATAGTGAAATTGTGTCTCGGAGCATCTAATTTAAAAAAAAAGGATTTCATGATGGCACCGCCACCGTCTTCCAAATTCCAATCCAATATTATTTATTAATATACAATTAAAGATATGGGGTAGTCTATCGAAAAATTATGAACCGTCCTTCGAAATATTAAATAATAATACTGATTTATGTTTCGAATTGTTAATGATTAAGTCAGAGACACTTCAACTTACGCAGCCACGCCCTGAATCCCCCTCCCCCAGTGTCGCCTCCACCAGTTCACAAATTCCTGGGTTCGCCTATGCGCACGCACGCACAATATATACGCGCAGAATATTGTAGGTTTTGCGTGGGCCAACCACTTCAGTCTTGTTGCTAAAGGGACATGTCTGGTACAGACTTAACATTTTTGCTGCTGCAGCCCAATGTTAGACCATGTCAGAACCGAAGGCTTGAAAGATGACGTTCACTTTTAAATGTGTTGTTGAAATGTGGTGGTGTTCTGTCTTGCAGATAGCAACAACTTTCATCGAGTTTTTTAAATGAACACGAAATTTAGCTTCAACGGAAAATTACAATTTAGATAAGAACATGATAAAACACACTGTATAACATCGTCTAATCAACACTCGCGGTAAGACTAATTGTGCCCCAGAGCGGATGATGACATTTTCCCTGCTCCACGCTCAGACTCGTATGTGGCTTCTTTCATTATGGTTGATGGCTTTCACATATCATGCGACAAGCTAAAAGACACAGCGAGAAAGAGACCGGTGGGCTCCTGAGATGTCATCCTAACGCCTGAGGTGTGCGGGGACCGACGCTGAGTAATCTGTCTAACAGACAAGAGATTGCCAACATCAAAAGTGGATCACTTAGATTGTGTAATCGAACCACTGATAGAGTTTGGGATGGTTATTTTTATACCAACGACAAAGGGTTACCGTGTCTTGACTGAGAATATGTGGATACATACATGTCTGGCTTGGATTTGAATCATTTCATAAAAGTTTTCCAGCTGAGAAACGTGTCACTTGAGCAACGTTCATTTCCCACAGTTCAGTTTTAGGCGACAAGCAAGAACACATGGCCCGAACAGATATCAACCAAGTATAGGTTCTCCAGTGCAGAGAAGACCATCCCCAGCCCTGCCCACGTTTATCCCACAAACTCCCTACACCATCAATGTTTTTATAACCATTTAACCCACAAATTTGTTCAATTAAAGTTTTTCATAAAATCGCCATTTGTAAAACACGAGATTACGTTTCCAAATTTATCCCTGAATCGACATGAAGAATATAGGCTGACCGTAACGTTGCGTACTAACTTGTATTGCTTAGGAGTGGAGGACGTGTAATCCAGTAATCTGACTGGCACCCCTTTGGCATCATTGGGCAACTTCTTTTAATGACGTCATTAGCCACGCCCCTTTTGCGAATATCGAATATGAAGGTCAAATGCATTGCGGAAACATGACTTAAAATACGAGTAAACGCTATTAAATATTCAATTTCCGTTTAAATAGTACATAGTACAGTGGCTAAAGACCATATATTAGAGGAATTGTGCACTTTCTGACAAAAGTGTAAAATTCGGCACAGAATCTCCATATCCTATGTCGTCGTCGTAGTGGGGGGTGGTAGGGGGTGGTAGGGGGGGGGGGGGTGAGTCGCGAGGAGGAGGATGATGCAAGGGAGTACATTGAGTAACGGTTATACGTGACATGCACTGTTTTTGGCCTACCTGACAGAAATATACAACCAATGTCATTACCAGCCCACTCTTCATCATAGCTTACCTTAATTGCAGGGTCAACCATTTAACACTGTATGCATTTAGCGCCACTATTATTTCTGTATCCAATGTGTGAATACATAAAGTTTCATACAAAATTGACATGTTTAACAGTATTTAAATTTCTTACCTCGATTGATCTCAGCTGACCGTTCATGGTCTGAAATTCACGTTTCAGCATGATTGTTCTTATTATCAAGCTAGGAATTCCAGTGATAAAAGATCTAGGATACTTTTCACGACCACTGCAGACGCCGTCCCAGATAACGCAGCTTACTGGGATGATGCCGGGCCGATACTGTGCCAATACTTACAGTATCGGCCCAGCATCAGCCCAGTAATCTGCGCTATCAGGGATGTATGCCCGCCCATCTCTAGCTAAGCTCCACTCACACCTTGCCGTGTTGGGATTGATCGATCCCCGAATGCCATAGCTATCAATTTCCTGAAAACTATACAGGGAAGCTGTTGAATATTTTGTAACTAATTTGACTAGGTGCTGTTGATGGCAGCAACAGCGCCAAGTCAAATTAGTTTCCAAACATTCAACAGAATATTTATTAAATAGTTAAAGCAAACAATTTGTACAACAACACATAGACCGTCTTCAAATATGCGTTCGTGACGTACTTAGCGACGTCATTCATGACGTCATTCATTATGATGTCATTGTACACATCACGTAATTCATTATGACGTCATATGATGGATGGGTACTCTGGAAAGGTGAATTGGATTAAAATCGTAAAATCCCCATGTAGAGTGAACAGGAAAGACATGTTCAGTAGCTGGTTCTACTGGAGGGATCTTCTTCAGCGACAGCTTTCAGCAAACCTGCTTTAGAAATGGTAAATTTTAGCGCATTTTTCAATAACTCAGATTCTACCGGAGCGATCCTCTCCACATATCCCGGTGAATGTTTGACAGGGAGGTCCCGAAGACGTGTGGTCAAAATCTAAAACGCAACTGCAACACCTTTCAGCAACATTGTTTCCTGACACTTCTGACCTCACGGCGGAGAAATTGAAAAATATATCAACGCGGGATATATTGAAGTATTGGGCAAATCTCTCCTCGTTTCTTCCGTTTCTATGGAGAAAATTCGGTCTAGTGGCCTATACAATTGAATTCCCACCATAACCGAGTCGATCAATAGTGTAACGCGTGACCGGTGCTTTTTTCTAGCAGAGCGTCCAAGAAACAAACCCTAGTTCTGGCTAACCCCGTTTGTAAGTCTAGCTTTCTTGTTTCTTCATAAGTGACATTTCTCTTTAGTTGGTTAGCCACTGTTATTTCTGATAACGGTGTTGTCGTTTCGGTCAATGGGAGCAACAGCTTTCACCCAACAACGTGGTCAGTAAAAGCAGACGTCGTATAACTCGTCAATGTCCCGCAGATTTAATCATGAAAATTTCAATTTTCTCAGAAAATAGTCATTTATCGGCCAAGAGCGTTATTCTTGAAAATGTATCAGTGGAAAGACTGGCGAGCCAGTCAGTCTAGCGATAAAAACTTCAAGTGTGTTCTCATTGTGTGCAAATGGAGGCCGTTTTTTACCAGCATTAGCGTTAGTCGGGTTTCCATATGAAGCTGCTTTAGAGGCCAAAACTAACGCCATATTTTGTGCCAAGAGCAGATGCCCTCTTTATAGGCCTACAGATTAGCCTATGCTGACTTCTGCATTCCGCAAGATTTGTGTTAGTAAAGAAATCAATATCTCACATACTCATAAATTTCCATAACTCGCACCAACTTTATACAACTCGTTTTATCAAAATAAACTTCAATCCTTATTCCTGCCTTTGTGCAGCCAATTATCCAAAGTCACATTGCTTTGGTTTGTTGCGATTTTAACATTTACGCTAGCGCAGGAATAAAATTGGACGGACCCAATCTGTCGCTCAAGTATATGACGTCACAGTCAGGCTGGGGTCACATTCATAACGAGGTGTTTTAATTCCATCACGAAGCGCGAAAATTATGTCAAGTGTACAAATGGTATGCCTTTAACGATGAATTTACAATTAAATAAACATTATGTTGAATATTTTGAAACTAATTTGACTGGAGATAGGTAGCAAAAGCGCCCAGTCAAATTAGTTTCAAAATATTCAACCTCTTAGGCTTACCTTAAAATTGGTTTGGGCCTACTGCGAATTGAGGTTTCAAAGTATATAGGCCTAAATCGATACCAATGCACGCAAAGTGGGCGGAGCTTAGCTAGAAATCTACCCTTCTATTATGTCTTTTCCAGTGCTAAAAGCAAGGTAAACTTGCCAGTTTTATTCGACATGGCTGGAAATAAAGATTATTTATAGAATCACGTATGTCAATCGCAAGATATAAAGATGTCATATCTAGAATTTTAATCATGCAAGGATTCCATCTCCGGATATTGCGGTGACAATATATTATCTGACCAGCCTTGGAAACCATAGTAATTACCCTGTTACGATCACGCTTGGTATTGAATTCCACAACTATTATATGGCGTCTTGTAATAAATTGTTTTGTAGCCTGTATATTTTCGTGGTTGTCATAATTCGTCAACATATATTGTTTGAGTGGGTTTCATCAGTGCCAAACAATCAGTCCGAGAATCTCTGGAATCAAAGTACAAGATCCATGTCGATTTTATGTCACCTTTGAATATTTTGGAAACTAACTAACAACACCAGCTTGTAGTTGAATTAGTTTCAAATTATGTTTACACCATAAATGTATAATACATCCACTATGGGGCCTAATGGACAGGTTCTTGACCATAAAAAAGCAGTCACCAAGGACAGATTATTGACTGATGCAAGCCTGTTCCATATTTCTTTTGTGGCCACATGATGTCTGTTATTTAACACGTGTGGTCCTACGACGATCCGCATTAAAGAACCGCCATCTTGTGGTACCAAATCCAGGCGACCGCTATATACAGGTGTGACTTGAATGTGGATAGGCCGTCTACTTGATTTGGCCATATTTAGTTTTGTGTTGTTAACACTATGATCTCTAGAATTCTATCCAAAGTGAGATGGTGAGTGGTTGTTAGCGCTGTAGTGGCGGTATCTGATCTGTCACTCAAGTATCTGATGTAATAATCAAAATACGTCACTTGTTACGTGACGTCACCCTCAGATTACATAGATCTGTCATGAAAGCGGTAAATACCTAACAGTAAATGTCTGACTTGCATGTCTTTTTGTGAATTCACAACTTAATAAACATTCTGTTGAATATTTTGAAACTAATCTTACTGGGAAATGTTGCTGCCATAGATGAACGCATCTGATTTGTTTCAGTCGCCTATTATGCGTCAAGGTGTAAGTGACGAAAAGAATATTCTCTCAAATTCTGAAGGATATCATCAAATGCGTGTTGTTGTGCGTGTGTTGTCTGTATCCTGTCAGGTAATCCCTTAGAACGCCAGATACCTCGATCTTCTATATTTTCTCGCAGAAACAGCTTCAACAATTCCTCTCAGAGACAGAATGCTTCCATGGCAAGAATGTATGATCTCGTCTTCGTCTAAGATGCAGCATTCTAGTTGAACCGATTGTCGACATTGTCAACACCGCCATTAAGTCTGCATTAGATGGCTTGGCCTGAATGAGCTCTTTGGTATGAGAAACTATGGACCTTTCCAGTTTTAGTTATGCCCCGCCCATCTCTAGCTAATCTCCACCCACACCTTACTCGTGTCGATCTCTGAACACCCTGACTATCAATTTCCAAAAAACTACACATTTAAGCTGTTGAATATTTTGAAACCAATTTGACTGGGTGCTGTTGCTGCCTAAGGCAGCAACAGCGCCCAGTCAAATTAGTTTCAAAATATTCAACAGCATGTTTATTAAATAGCAAAGAATTACAAAGACACAATTCATACCACGTGTCGGAGTATTTGAGATTTGGTGAAGGTCTATATGGAACCCTTTATGACGTAATGATTGTGACGTCATCATACATGCGCTGAGCTTATTATGACGTCATACGAGGTCAGATGATAGATGGATACGGTGGAAAGGTGAATTGGTACTGGGTTTATTCTACTGAAGCTGATGCTGAAACATCAATGAACTTAATCACTGGTGCTGGAAGTTGGAACATGTGCAATCCAATGCTGTATTACATTGGGTGTGTGTGGGGGTGGGGGGGGGGGGGGGGGGGGGTGTGTGGGGGAGGGGGGGGTGTGTGTGATCGAATGACAACTTTCTCTATGACTCGCTTTCAGATTTGTGATGATTTTGTGGTGACGGTTTAAAATTGTTTTTGAAAACTGGAGGTCTAGTTGTAGTTCTGATATTACTGTCTGGCATCTTCTTTGTGGCCAGACCACACCACATTAAAGATTGATATTTATTTTTGTAGCGTCTAATGGTGAGTTGCTGAACAGCACTGGGAAGATACTGATTCACGATGGCAGGGGGAATTGGCGGAGTGGTCGTCGAAGAATCTTTTCAGGCATTCATCTTAATCTTGACTCTGACTATATATAGTGTATCATTCCCAGATGTTATCTTTTCTTATTTTACAGCAGTTCCTACAGCCAGCTATCAGAATTAATTCCACGGATGGTTATTCTACTTATGACATACGTTTGGAGTCGAAAGGAATTAATGTTGGCTAATTCCTTGAAACTTAGTACATGCTTTGGCCGAAAAAAACCCACCACGAAGATCCAGATGAGATTAAATTCTAGATCGGGATATTCTGACTTAAATTTTAAGATCGGAAAATGTGTGACCATACACTTAGGATTCCAAACGTTCGGCGTGATAAAAAAAAATCCAGAAAATTAAAAAAATTCCAGAAAATCCGAAAAAAACTCGATAATACGAAAAAGACGACAAATAAAAAAATGTTTTACAATGTGGCAAAACTGAAAGGGTGAAGGTCTACAATCTCTGATTGCACTTGTGTGATACTGGGTCAGTGATCATGATATACTGTGTGCTGTGGCTGCAGTAGCTTAAAATTATCCGACAGCTGCACTCAATCCTTGTTGTTCTTTGACCACAGTTTCTTGTCCTGTACTAGAGTCCTTATCTTCCTCAGGTTCATCTCGGTCGTCAGTGTACCGGCTTCTTAAGATCAGGACGTAGCACATATAGCAGGTTTGTGCCGTGGCGTCATCTATGAGTTTTGTGGATGTTGGGGCCGATTAAACCAACTTCATGTCTTTCTGTGCATACGTGTCTTGTTGCGTTCTCAGAACATGACCAAACATATATCATCTTTGTTAAACCACCTTGACAGGGACTGCATTAAACATAATGCATAATACATCATTGGAGTTTATTATGTCCGTCCAGTGATATTGATTTATAGCATGGATGTGTCTGTGGTGACAGCCCTCACGCATATCTAGAACAGCCTTCGGAACTACCCAGCTGTTACTTACGCAGACTGCGTCATACAAGCATAGTTTCTTGACCAGAGGGATCCGTGATCCACGGATCCACATTTGGCAGAAGGATTGGCGGGCAATGTTTCTATAACGTAGCGACTGCATATTAGTGTACCGAGGATTTTAGTCCTCCTCATTGCTGCATTCCGCCCAGGCACGCAGCGGGATGCCTTGGTCACTGACTTTATCTGTCGATGATCAGTGTGCATGCGTAAACTCGGAGAGAGTGACATGCTAAAGTTGTTCTGCAGTTATAGACAGAAGAGTATTGAGTGGATTCGTTTCCTCATCTATGAAGTCTACATTGCCTGCGCACTCCATCTCTAGTGGGAGGCCCAGTTCAGATGTCAATGGGTTTGGTCTTGTGGAGTGACACAGTGGCACGTAAACAGCATTGGAGAGAGACAACATCCGTGCGGAGAATCAATGGATGTCTCAAACGCTCCAGACTCCACATTTTACTTGCACTTTCTGCCAATGGACCTTTTCCTTTTTAGCTATGCCCCGCCCATCTCCAGGTAGACTCCACCCACACCTCTCTGGTTTTGGGATCGATCAATCTCTGAACTCCATGACTATCAATTTCCAGAAAACTATACAGGTAAGCAATTGAATATTTTTGAACTAATTTGACTGGGCGCTGTTGCTGCCTATGGCAGCAACATCGTCAAGTCAAATTAGTTTCAAAATATTCAACAGCATGTTTATTAAATAGCAGACATACAATTCGTACAACGTGTTGGAAAATCAAGAGTTAAAGACGGACCAAATAGAATCATTTATGACGTAATGATTATGATGTCATCCTACACGCCGCTTAGCTGATTATGACGTTATATGACGTCAGATGATAGCTGGAGTAGCTGACACATTCACACCGGTGTCCTCCACATGTAACAAACGTACTTAGATGGGAAGCCAGCTTTGTTGAGAAACTAACATCACCAAGGCGTGTGTGTGTGGGCTAACAACCGTATCCAGAGGCAACGCTGATTATATCTAACCTTCAAAGAAACCGTATCTGGCATTCTCAATCATGGCAATCTCCCCCAATGAGTTTGCAATCACAACATGCAATATAAGTTGTCTGATAGCTGCATCTAAGCGACAAACATTAGGATCAGACTGTGAACACTAACATCGACGTTTCGCCCATCCATGAAACAAAAGTATCTACTATTCAGAGCAGCGACTTCAGACTGGTTACAAGCTAATCCTCACACAGCAGACCCATACATCATACTGTGGTCTGGGCTTTGTAATCAAGCCGAGGCGCTTGGATGGCATACTATGTTTCGGATAGGTCAGCGATCATGTTCCATTCATTGACCTGACAATGCCACTACCAAATGGTACCACAACCAAGTGTCACAATGTTAATGCATATGGCCCAACTGCCGAAAAAGCCAAGGAAGATCCTTTCCTGATTGAGTCTTTCTGAATTCCACCATCACCATTCTACCCAGATAGCAATGGACCTTTCCATTTTTAGCCATGCCCCGCCCATCACCAGCTAAGCTCCACCCACACCTCGCCGTGTGGGGATTGATCGATCCCCGAATGTCCTGGCTATCAATTTCCTGAAAGCTATACAGGGAAGCTGTTGAATATTTTGTAACTAATTTGACTGGGTGCTGTTGTTGCTTATGGCAGCAACAGCGCCCAGTCAAATTAGTTTCAAAATATTCAACAGAATATTTATTAAATAGTAAAAGCAAACAATTTGTACAACAACGCATAGACCGTCTTCAAATATGCGTTCGTGACGTATTTATCGACGTCATTCATGACGTCATTCATTATGATGTCATCGTACACACCACGCAGTTCATTATGACGTCATATGATGGGTGGGTACTCTGGAAAGGTGAATTGTTTATGTCTGGGTAAACGCAGCAAAAGAGATAAGGACGTAAGACTCAACATGTCCATGGGGGTCATATGTTATTGGCAAACCTACCAGCAATGGAGCTCATGGCATCTTCGGTACAAACAGTTACACTATCTTCAAACACCCATTCCGTCACCAAACAACATGGACACATCACAGACCGCAGAGCAGAAACAAGCTCCAAGGCCACCATAGCTGTTTTCAACCAAAATTGATTATGTGATGTGTAAACTCAGTGCAAATCCACAATTTCAGGACCCCCGTTGATATGGAGGCACATACTTCAAATTTGACCACAAGTCAGTGGTCACCTACCTTCAAATGAAGCGCATTTGGCTGCCGCATACGCACCATGCCAATCAAATGTGGTAAAGTCAACCTTGTTCTAGAAATCTCTAGCCGCGTATTAACCTGAGTTATCAGTGTGTTGTGTTCAGTTTATTTGCCACTGAGGTCTGGGGAGAGCAATAACTTGCTTACTCAGCATTGCTCCCTTCATTCGTTAAATATTCTGATTGTAATGTCATTGTCATACCATATCTTACCATAAGTAGCCATAAGTTGTTACTGGACGTAGGATTTTCCTATATATTCAGATATTCGCACGCTTCATCTGTATCTACAACTACTTGCATGCTGCGCCTCGAAGTGTCAACCTGCGCCTCGTAGATGTAGATGTTGCCAGTGCGTGTCTAGCCACTTCTCGGTTTTTACAGTTGGCGCATTGATCATGTTCTCGGGCAGGCTGTTCCATGGTTCAGCTACTCTGATTGCAAAGCTGTTTTGGCGCAGTCTTGTCTTGGCAATTTTCTTGAAGGCGTTTTGGATATGCCCTCTTTTTGCTGAGTCTCTTGGTGGGATATCTGTGCTTACTACTTGGTCGTATTTGTCATGTAGAGTCTTATATGTTTCTAGCATGTCGCCTCGTAGTCTCCGATAGGCAAGCGATGGCAGCTTCAAAGTCCTCAAGCGATACTCATATTTTACCTCCTTTAGCCAAGGAACTAGCTTTGCTGTTCTTCTTTGCGCATTCTCTATTATGATCACGACTTTTCCCGTAATGGATGCGACACATTACTTGCATATTCTAAATGGGATCTGAGTACCGTCGAACACCATAATAGAATCCAGGTAGATCACATCAATGGTACATCCCTCTTCCAGCTACTCCGACAATTTCTCCAAAACATTCAGTAGTTGTATGTATGATTAGTGTAGTCTGCGGCTGTAGTAGTAGAAACATCATACAGCTGCAATCAGTCTTTCTTCGCCTTTGCCGACCATGTCTTGTCCTCGCCCAAAAACCTTAGCTTCCTCAGGTCCATTCTTGACTTGAGTGTACCGAGTCCTGCTTTCTTGAGGTCACCTCGTAGCACGCTTAGCAGATTTATGCAATGGCGTGCTCTCCTGGCTTTGTATTTGCTGGCTCACAGTAAGTAGGGCGAATTCCAAGGCTCTCTGTGCTGGTTTTTGTAAAGATGTCGATCGTCCCGAGATAACCTGTATTGTCTGTCACAGTTCCTAGCCAGCTTTCTGCTACCCTTCTTGAAGATTGCTGTTATCGCGGCTGTTTTCCACACTGCTAGGATCTTTCCACTAATTATCGACGTATTGAAGATCATTCCAAGTGATCCACTCAGTACATCTGCAAATTCTTTTAGTATTCTTGGGTGAACTCTGCCTGGCCCTTGAAACTTATCCACTTTCAGGTTCAAAAGCTTCTTTCTTACGGTTTCCCTATCTGTTTCAATCTGCTCTAAGGGTTGGTCACATTCTATGGTTAGTGCTGTTGGTCCCTATGTCTCTGGTTCGATGGTAACAACACTTGGAATGAATTTCAGCAAAACATCGCATTTCTCATCATCTGTTCTTGTCAAGACCTCTTCTCCAGATTCATTTGATATTACTAAGTCTGCAATCGTGGTTGAAGTCCTCCGCTTACTCTTTCCATACTTCCAGAAGTATTTCGGGTTAGATTTTGCATTTTTGGCTATAGCCTTCTCCTGATCTCTTTGGAGTTTCTTGTTAGAGCTCTCACTATGTTATGTTCTCACTTGTATGATCGGTACTTCTTTTGGTCTCTTCCCAGCAGGCACATGACGCTGTTTCAACGTTGAATCCACGTTGAAATTACGCCATGACGTGATTTCAACGTGGATTCAACGTTGAAACAACGTCATGTGCCTGCTGGGTTGTTTCAATGTAGCGCTACCAACATCCCAGTTTCTTTCTTATCGCCTTTATGGTTGTCATCTCATTTGGTTTTTTCTGCATGGAACAGCCGTAGTAGAATATTATACAATTGAGATGATTTCTTAAGATTCTTGACCAATCAGATCTGCAGACTACCGCTTGGCTTTCCCTACTATAATTCAGCATTGGTACACATAAAAATACTGAGATAAATAAAGTTACTAGGTCAACATCGGGCCATATTGGCCCGGTATTGGCCCAGTACAGGCCCGGTAATCTGCGATATCTGGGTAGAGGCCTAAACATTTAATCATATCTACCGACAGCTACGAAAAATACTGTAGAGCTACAAATGTTGATGAATATTTTGAAACTATAACATTACTTGGAGACTACGACAGCAACACCTCCCAGTCACATTAGTTTTGTCATATCCAATAATTTTCCCTAATATAATTGATTTGAGACTGGGTAGATTCAGTAACCTTGTATCGACAAAAGTTGTCCCCGTCAAAATGTTTGGTAAATAAGAGCATAAAAACGCCCGGCTTCCTTAGTACTCGCAATCGATAGAATCAATATTTACCCGATTTACAGTAGATTAAGGGGCTATTGCCGGGCAGCAAGATTCTTTCACAAACGTCTGTAGTGTTTACATCGAAACCACAGATCGATCATCAGTATATCGATCACGGTAATTCATACTACACTCTGAGCCCGGAAAAACATAAAGAAGCAATTGTTATATTTATAGAATGCTGGCAAGCACACGCACACAAAGGTTATATATATATATATATATATATATATATATATATATATATATATATATATATATATATATATATATATATATATATATATATATATATATATATATATATATATATATATATATATATATATATGCTTATGCTAATGATGAAAAGGCAGATCTTCGTAATGAATATTTTACTAGCACTGCCAGACTGGATGATTCTGAAATACAACTACCTCCCATGTCAACATATATTGAAGACACGATAGATACTATAAGGATAACATCAACTGACATGCTGGATATACTTACTAACTTGGATACATCCAAAGCAGTCAGTCCTGATAAACTAAGCCCAAAGATATTGAAAGAGTGCAGCGATATACTAGCCCCAACCGTGGCCCACTTCTTTAATCATTCAATTAACAGCTCTCGATTTCCCACACCTTGGAAAACAGCTAATGTAACCCCAATATTTAAAAAAGGTGACCCAAACATATGTTCTGATTACCGTCCAATCTCACTGTTGAGTTGCTTAAGTAAAGTATTGGAGAGAGAGTAGTATTTAAGTATATATACAACCACATTAAACATGCTATTATTCCATATCAGTCATGGTTTCTCCCATCGCGCTCCACAGTAAATCAACTTTTAGAACTCTTTGATCGTGGCCGTCTCCAGAAATTAAAGAAATTTGGCATTACTGGAAGCCTTCTTTCTTGATTCAAAGATTATCTTTATCGTCGTCAACAGCGAGTTGTCTTAAATGGTACAGAATCCTCACTGATGAACCTACTAGCAGGAGTGCCCCAGGGCTTAGTCCTTGGACCGCTCCTATTTCTTATTTTTATTAACGACATGTCGAGTAATGTATTAAATAGCATTAGATTATTTGGCGATGACACATGTTTTTATGTAATATCTGACAATTTATAAGCACAGTCTCCAACAATTAGCCATGAGCTTCAGGCGATAACTCAATGGGCAACTACCTGGCTTGTAGAATTACACGCTCTAAAAACTACTTCCTTGTTTATCTCCCTTCGAAATAATCCTACTGATTTTCTAATAACTTTCAAAGATTCTGAAATCCACTCTTCACTTTGTCATAAACATCTTGGGATTACTCTCGATAAAAAAAGGTCAATGGAAAGACACTGTGGAATCTCTTTTAGCAAACGCCCAGCTTAAGTTGTCGCTACTTAAGGGCCTTAAGTATATACTAGACAGACAATGTACTGAAATCATGTATAAAAGTTTCATTAGACCGTCGCTAGAATAGGCCGACGTTGTCTGGGATAATATACCCGAGTATCTTGTCACCAGATTGGAAAACGTCCAGAAGGACGCTCTTAGAATTATAACGAGTCTTACGCGCAGTATTCATACTGCTGACCTGTATACAGAAACGGCCATGGAAACACTCTCCCATAGGCGAAACATACAGTAACTAGTGATCTTCTACAAAATTAATAACGGTATGACTGGTGAGGCGTTGTACGATTATCTACCTCCTTTATCACAAACAGGAAATCCTTACAATATCCGCCACCAAAAAAATTACATCCCATTTAGATGTCGTACTGAGCTTCACCGCGGTTGCTTTTTTCAGGCTACTGTACGAGAGTGGAATATCCTTCCTGCTCCTGTCAAGATGTCCATCACACTTGCAGAGTTTAAAAACAAATCGAAAGCTATGTCCCCTACTCGAGTGCCTCCCCCATGGTACTATGTAGGTACCAGACCGAACAACATAGCTCTATGCAGGCTTCGAAATGGTTGCAGTAAACTGAATAGACATCTCTATGATAAATTTCTGAGGCTCTCTTGGCTGCCTATGTGGTCATATTGATGAAAATAGTGGCCACTACCTCTACCACTGTCCACTCTATAACAACCAAAGCGCCTATTTTCACAATGAACGTGTTTCCAACAATGTTCCTCTTACATCATTAACCGCTACACAACTCATCCACGGCAATGACGATGATACTCCTGAGATTAATCTCCAAGTAACTACTATATGCTTTACAATTATATTGCCGAAACTAATCGGTTTAAATAGCATCTGTTCTGCTCTGAACTAGCGATCTGCCCAATGCGAGCCAAGACGGTGCTAGCAGTCAGTGCGGGAGCGGCGTCCTAAGCCCATCTTTTCTTCTGTTCTATTCTATTATATTCTGTCCTGTCCTGTCATATTATGTTCTATTCTATTCTATTCTGTCCTGTCCTGTCCTGTCATATTCTATTCTGTTCTGTTCTGTCCTGTCCTGTCATATTCTATTCTATTCTGTCCTGTCCTGTCCTGTCCTGTCATAATCTATTCTATTCTATTCTGTCCTGTCATATTCTATTCTATTCTGTCCTGTCCTGTCATATTCTATACTATTCTATTCTTATTAGTTTTAGCTTAGTTTCATTTGATTTATATTCTTGTTATACTATTATAATCGTATATATTTTTTCTATAGGCCTATATGTGTTATATATTATATTATATGTTATATTATATGCCGTCATTTGAAGTATTTCAACCGCATGTGAGTGGGCGACACGGTAATAAGATAAGTCATATATATATATATATATATATGTTACAATGGGAGGCTACTCTTGCATTTAATTCTTAAATATGTTTTGGATTGTGTCCCCATGCTGAAAATTTATGTATTCCAAGGTAACACCTGTGCGCTGTTTCCCCTCCAACACCTACACATAATAGATATTTTTTGGCACTACGGAATCTTTGACTAATGAATTCACCTTTCCAGAGTATTCATCTATTAATCTGACGCTATATGACGTCATAATCAGCTAAGCTGCTTGTAGGATGACGTCATAATCATTACGTCATAATGATTATATATTAACGCTTAACAGTCCGACACGTTGTACGAATTATATTTAATAAACATGCTATTGAATATTTTGAAACTAATTTTACTGGGCGCTGTTGCTGCGGCAACAGCGCCCTGTCAAATTAGTTTCAAAATATTCAACAGCTTACCTGTATCGTTTTCTGGAAATTGATAGTCAGGAAGTTCAGAGATCGATCGATCCCAACACGAGCGAGGTGTGGGCGGAGCTTAGCTAGAGATGGGCGGGGCATAGCGAAAACTGTAACGGTCCGTTATCCACACACCCTGAGACTCAGCCAATGGAGTATGGTATGAATAGTTCATTGCACATAAGCCAGTAAGAGTACAACTGATATTACTTCCAGAAATCAAGGAAACGCATTCTGAAGGCATCCACAATGTTTATATAGTAGGATCTGTGTGTGGTGAGACATTTATCCTCGAACATCTTCACATATCTTAGTAAGGTTTCGACTGATATTACCTCCATAACTCCAGGAGAAACACTCTGAGACTATCTAATTTCAAAAAATCGCACAGGGGAGACATAATCTGATGGCATGGCTCCTAAATCTCCAACACCTACACGCGTTCCAGTAAGATTTCTACTAATATTACATCCAGAAAATGCGCGAGGCAATTCTGATAGCAGCAACATTTCACACGTTCTCCCGGGGTGTGGATAATTTATTAATAAAAAAATTCCGTAATACCAACAAATTATCTATTATTAGTGGATAATGTGTAGGCGTTTGAGGAGAAAGGGCGCTCAGATTGTACCTTAGAAAACTTCTGAAATGTAGACGCCATCAGCGGTGGTCCGATGTATTTCTCCGGGTAAGGCCATACCAACTTATTTTTTGGTTTTAGAAACTCTCCTAAATTAATTTGTCCATATCTAAAAAAAACCCAATGCTTGAAATTTAAGGCATTATTTTCAACGAACTTTCCATCTAGCGATTTTTCGCAGCTAAATCCTTATCACTCGGAATTCCTCAGAATTTTCTGTAACATTTTTTGTTCTCTGCCAGCCATTTCAGTACCGTGGTAAATTTTCAAAAAATGGTCTTCTCTTGGACTGCAAACGGACACTTACTGAGAAAATGTTTTGGATTTTAATTTTTTAGACCAATCTTGAAAATTAACATCATGAAAAGATTAATGCTGTAACCGCTTAAATTTTCTGAGCTTGAAATTATGTATTATTTGTATTTATTTTTCTCCCATCGTGTGTTTTCGGTGGGGATTTTCGTAAAACAAATCATTAAATTGGTCTGGCCTAATATCAGTTCACATCGTACTTGAATATGTGTTGGTGTTTGGAGCGAAAATGGAAAGCACATCTTCAACCAACCCACACCGTCAAAAAAATTAAATCTAGATGTCTTAGAATGCGCATCCGGCATTTCTGGAGGTAATATCATTTGAAAGCTTACTGGAATATGTTTCCAAACATTTCTTTAGGTAGTATTAGTTGAAATCTTACTTTAAAATATGCATAGGTGTTGGGAAGAGAAACTGCACACCAGGCGATCCGGAGAAGCTAGGGGGTGGGGGTAGGGGGGGGGGGGGGGTGGTTGCGTGAGCGTACGTTCACCTTCGTTAACCGCCATTGAATTAGGCTATTGATAGCGTATAGGAATTAGAAAGACATGATTTATAATTTTAAAATGATTGATGTTACGCAGTCTTAATTCAGTCACGCGCTGGTTACGATACAATAAATATACATCCATAAATATCATCAATTTGCTATCGAATGGAGGATTCCAGATTATCCATCAATCATATGACGTCATAATCAACTGGGTGACGTGTAGGTGACGTGATAATCAATTACCTCATGACTGATGTAGATAAGTTCGTCACGAATGCTAAACCGATGACGAACTAAGCGCTGTTGGACGAATTGTATGTCCCCCGCTTAATAAACATACCATATGCAGCAACAGCACACAGTTAAATTAGTTTCGAAATACACAGCAGCTTACCTGTGTAGTTTTCTGGAAATTAATAGTCAGGGTGTTCAGAGATCGATCATTCGATCTCAACACGGGCGAAGTGTGCGTGGAGCTCAGCTGAAGATGGGCGGGGCATATAGCTAAAACTGGATTTCTCCATTACTTCGTGATAACGCAGGTTATTGGTCCAGTACTGGCCCAGTTGTAGGCCAATACCTCGCGTTATAATGACTATTTTTCAAATCATTGACACATATGTTTATCTTCCCTCAGTGGTTCAGTGAATGCGCCCAGTAGGTACGGTATGATATGATATTCCCTGCTCGGCAGGCCTATAGACTGGTTACAGAGACATATATATATTATATATATGTCTCTGGCATATATTGACCTAAGTAACGAGATTCAGGATAATGGGCCGTGTCACGGAAACACAGCTTGCGTGATCTTTACATTTTACATATACGCGCACACTTCTTCTAAAAATAGGCAATAATTTACTCAACTGACTACGCCACTAGATTACAGAGCGGTCAGCATTTATCAGCGTGTGATCTACAAGATAAAATCACTACCTGGCGTCTATGTTATAAGAAAACAGATGGATGATATTTAATTGTGAAGTTCCAATCTTACCATGCTCCAAGCTACACTGGAGCTTATTGTGCTACTGTCCACACCCGGCCCACCCCACCAACTGCGCTCCATTGCGATTTCCAGGCGCGACGTATGCTACGTACAACAAATGTTTCTATGGACAGTGAGTAATCAAACTAGTGTCTCTCAAATTCAGTTCTACACTCACCTGTTGAGAGAGAGAGAGAGAGAGAGAGAGAGAGAGAGAGAGAGAGGCGGGAGGGGGGAGACGGGAGAGAGAGACGGGAAAGAGAGGCGGGAGAGAGAAAGGGAGAGAGGGGGGGGGGGAGAGAGCGGGATGGGGGGAGGGAGGGATGGATGGAGGGAGAGAGAGAGAGAAGAGAGACGAGAGAGAGAGGGGGGGGGGCGTGAGAAGGAGACGGGAGAGAGACGGGGGGGGGGAGAGGAAGGGGATGGGGGAGGGGCAGGAAGGATCCCATCATACCAACATACACCCACTCGCATAGCTACGCTGTTAGAGGTACTCGATATGGGAACGTAGTGGGAGGGCGAGGATCGTAAAATAGGACGCTGGGAGGATCCAGAAATCCGTGAAGGGTTGGGTTCTGTCGGGGTGGGGTGGGGTGGGTGGGGAAGGTGACAATACCCATTTCTCCTCGCAAAATGTCAAAACTTAAATTTTACAAGAGGAGCTGAAACTGCCCTTGTAATATTAAACCTTTGGAATTAATTTAACTGACATTTGTTTGACAACAGGCCAACTGAACAGTACTGCAGTGATAACAATTTTCAGCATTATAGTCTACAGTTACCAAAAACAAATCGATTAGGCCTATTATATTATCATCCACAAACAAACATCAGATAGAACACATTCTTACAGTACTATTTATGGCGAGACAGATAATAAGGTTGTGACGACAATACATTAACTTATCATTTTATCCATCTATATTCATAACTCAGTAATGCAAAATACCAATACAATTCACCTTTCCAGAGTATCCATCTATTGTCTGACCTCGTATGACGTCATAATCAACTCGGTGCGTGTATGATGACGTCAAAATCATTACGTCACAAAGTGTTCCATATAGACTGTCATCAAATCTCAAAATGGTCCGACACGTTGTATGAATTGTATGTCTTTGTAATTCTTTGCTATTTAAAAAACATGCTGTTGAATATTTTGAAACTAATTTGACTGGGAGCTGTTGCTGCCTTAGGCAGCAACAGCACCCAGTCAAATTTGTTTCAAAATATTCAACAGCTTACCTGTGTATTTTTTTTTTAAATGATAGTCAGGGTGTTCAGAGATCGATCGATCCCAACACGAGCGAGGTGTGGGTGGAGCTTAGCTAGAAATGGGCGGGGCATAGCTAAAACCGGAAAGGTCCATTGTGAAGCGTACATTGGAGAATTCTAATCTGATGCAATTTTAGTGCTAGTATTGTGAAGGTGTTGTTTTCAAAAATATTAGAGAACAGTTGTCCAATTTGATTCTTCAATGTTCACTTTGACACCCCTTTATTGACATTATGCACTACTTATAACATAAATAGGTGGATAGATTGGTAGGTGGAGGGATGAATGAATGGATGGATGGATTGCATTGTTTCACTTTTAAAATGTTAGTGTGCAGCAGTATCATATAGACTACACATCATAGTTTGCTATATAAACTAAGATAGCTGGGAAGATTAGAAACTTAAAATGTTAGTATGCAGCAGTATCATATAGGCTACACATCATAGTTTGCTATATAAACTAAGATAGCTGGTAAGATTAGAAACTTAAAATGTTAGTGTGCAGCAGTATCATATAGGCTACACATCATAGTTTGCTATATAAACTAAGATAGCGGGGAAGATTAGAAACTTAAAATGTTAGTGTGCAGCAGTATCATATAGGCTACACATCATAGTTTGCTATATAAACTTAGATAGCTGGGAAGATTAGAAACTTAAAATGTTAGTGTGCAGCAGTATCATATAGGCTACACATCATAGTTTGCTATATAAACTAAGATAGCTGGGAAGATTAGAAACTTAAAATGATCAATAAAAAACTTTGCTCCTCATGAGCAAGGTTGGGTCGGAACGGGTGGACCCACCCACCCCGGATCCTCCCCTGGAGAGGGAGGGATGGAGGAATGAGGGGAGGGGTGGGTGGAGGGGTGGGGTGGGGGTGGGGGTGGAGGGAGATATGAAAAGCACAGCAGAGCAGAGGAGTGTGACCTGTGCTTTGAAAATATTATTGTCATCACCATTTTGATGATGACAGTTTGCATTATGTATGTTATTGTTGGTGAGTGCTCTAAAACTGATAGAGCGGGTTACTGGGTTGGTACCGGGCCGTATTGACCCGATATTGGTCCAGTACCGACCCAGTAACATGCGTTATCAGCGAAGGTTATTATTCGCACATCGACATGCACAGCGGCCTACAGTAGGCCGATATGTGGATATCAGTGGTGTTCTTAACTCCTTGCTGTACAGCAGAAAGAGAGAAATTGTCATAAAACACATTTGATTGTCTCTGGCTGCTGATGTACCCATCCAGCTTGATGGAAGAAATTTGCGATCCACCCATTTATGCATTCAGTAATCTAATCTGGCGAGCTTTTTATACGTTGTCCAAAACTGAAGTCGGAGAAAGCATGTGCCAACTTCTTGGTTCACTGGCAAGGCCCTCTCCGTTTGTCCGTGAAACAAAAATGGACAGGTCAACTATAAGAGTTGTATTTAACAGTGCCGCTGATAGCGCAGGTTACTGGGCCGGTACCGAGCCAACACCAGACCGCCGTGTCTCGGTACCGGTTCAGTACCGGCCCAGTAACCTGCGTTGTCAAGGGATTGGGCACGGTAACATATTACGTGAATAACTGACAAATATGAGAAATTAGCGGTTGTTATATTCGTTACTTATTTCATACTATTGCCATATATCTGCGTTAATACGGACATTTTGCAGGGCCGAACACCAGGGCAAATACTATTAGTTACACCAGTGTTTAGCGATTGGTGCAGGCTGTTACCACACGCGCAAGCGTTGTATTTCCCGAGCGCAGAGAGGGAAATACATTTTATATTTCCCCGAGCGTAGCGAGGGAAATATAATTGTTTGCGCGTGTGGTAACAGCCTGTACCCACGACCAAACACTGGTGACGCGAATTTATTACCCCTCAGGCGTCTGAGGGAGAGATTTCATAATAACGTGACATTTAGATAAGCAATTCTTGAATTAGACATCGTGACAGCGAAGTCAAACGCGGTTAAATCTGTTCATAACTGACGCAGCATGGACCATTATAATGTAGACAGTAAAGACTAAAACCGCTAATATCATCCAGTTCATGTGACGTGTCAGTGTCGGATTTGTTGGTGTCATTAGCAGCTGTATGACGTGTGTTTGCTGAAGCAGAGGTGTCCTCGTTGTTTGTAAACATACCGTCACCGCAACTGTCAGCTGATCTAGATTTTCTACACGGATACGCATAATCCATTTCATATCGATATGTTGATTAATGTAATTGACACGCTCGTCATACTTTAAGATGGCAAATTGTTGGCAGATCAATATTCTCGGGTTGTGATGAAATATGCAACAGTTTGATGGTAATTAATTCGCCGTTTTGATAGCTATGATAAATTCATCGCTCTGTTGGGTATTAAATTAGGTCCAAAATATACAATAGCTTTCCTGTATAGTTCTTTTGAAATTGAGACACTCGATTGTCATAAATGCCGAATCGGGCACATATCTGCCATTTTAGAAATGAAATGAAATGATTTATTTCATATGAGCTTTATGGCTAACTAAGCAGTAAAGCTAAACTACGCTTTTCGCGCGGGGTTAGGGGAGGAGAGATACCGTGCGGTATTGCCCTCGCGTGAGGTAAATACCAGATCATCCATCTTTGATCTTAACCAATCAAATAACAGCATTTGGTCTCGTGACATCACTGAGGGGTAGGTAATAAAGCGGCATATTCCGCCTTCCCTGAGAAATTTGGCTGCTGCTAACCGCTTCAAAAACCAATCTGTTAAATAAAGAAATATGTACTGTAATTCCTCTTATTTGCTAATAATAATATTTTCGAAATTTATTTCTGGTTAATTCAACATTTAGCCAAATAAACGACGATATTATTTCTATTGTTATTATTAGAAGCCCATAAAATAAGCTTGCTTGATAAGTTTTTGAACACTTGTTAGCAAATGACAAGTAATAGACATACGATATGAAATAGATTAGTAATTGGCATTTTGCCTAATTGCGAGATGAGTCATTGTCAACGAGTTATTGCAATGCTTTAATCCTTAATCTGCTCAGTGTGACATTATGCTGCTAAACGTTAAACAAGAGACCCAATGGCCTATGACGCTCACCTGGACCATTATCAGTTGAAACATTTGCATTTTAAATATAGATGATTCTTTACATTAAACAAGATAGAAAAAAATTCTCACTGGAAATTTAACAAGCAAATTTTGAAAGGAAATTATGGCGCCTATGATCATAGGATCATTTTATCCAAGTTTGGTTGAAATTGCTCGAGAAGAAGTAATTTGACAACCTGAGGTAAATTTTTAATAAAATGTAAGATTTTTGCCAAAAAATGTGATGATTCAAAATTCTGGATTCAAGTTCCAGAGCCTATGATCATATGATTTTTGGACACATTTTTTGACAAATTTACTTGAAATCAGCTAAGTTGAAGAAGAAGAAGAAGAAGAAGAAGAAGAAGAAGAAGAAGAAGAAGAAGAAGAAGAATCAATTTGACAATTTCCAGTAAATTTTCATAAAATCTAAGATTTTCACGCAAAAAACCTGATCAATCAAAATTCTGAGTAGACATTCTAGAGCCTGCTATCATAGAATTCATCTAGTCAAATTTGGTTGAAACATGTCAAACAGCCAAGGAGTAGTAGATTTTGACCATTTCCTGTGGATTTTTCATAAAAATCTAAGATTTTCACCCAAAACATTGATCAATCAAAATACTGAATAAACGTTCTAGAGCCTACTACCCATAGAATGCATCTAGTCCAATTTGGTTGAAATATGTCAAGTCGCCAATGAGGAGTAGCATTTTGACCATTTCCGGTAGATTTTAAAATAAAATCTAAGATTTTCCCCCACATAATTGACCAATCAAAATTCTAAAGTGATGCTCTAGAGCCTACAACCAGACAATGCATCTAGTCGAATTTGGTTGAAATATGTCACGTCGCTAATGAGGAGTAGCATTTCGACCATTTACAGTAGATTTTCTAATAAAATCTAAGATTTTCACCCACATAATTGATCAATCAAAATTCCCTACTACCATAGAATCCATCTAACCAAATTTGGTTGAAATATATCAAGCAGCTATGGCGAAGTAGAATTTTGACCACATCCGGTAAATTTTTCATAAACTAAGATCTCCAACCAAAAAAATTGATCAATCAAAATTCTGAATTGATGTTCTAGAACCTACCACAGTAGCACCAGTCTAGGCAAATTTGGTTGAAATATGTCAAGAAGCTAAGGAGGAGTTGCATTTTGACACTTTCCGGTAAACCCTTTACAAAATCTTTAGATTTTCACCCAAACAATTAACCAATCAAAAGTTTGAATAGAAGATCTATAACCTACGTCCATAGAATGCTTCAAACCAAATTTGGCTGAAATCTCTCAAGAAGCTAAGGAGGAAATGCGTTTTGATACTTTCTGGTAAAATTTTTTTTTTTACAAAATGAGAATTTTGATTGGTCAATTTTCTTGGTGGCCATCTTGGATTTTCCGAAAATTATCCACCATGTCTATTTAAATGCACACGGTTCAAATGCTAATGGTCCAGGTAAGCGCTATAGGCCCTTGGGCCTCTTGTTCATAAAATCAAGATTTTCATCCAAAAAGAGAAGAATCAAAATTCCGAATGGATGTTCTGGAGCCTACGACCATAGGGTCTTTTCAGCAAAATTTGGTCGAAATCGGTCATGGTCATTTTAAAGCAAACGCTGCGGGACTTAGGAGCTGAATTCTACTATTATTCAGCATCCACTATGTCGGAAAACAGCGCTGAAAGGAGGATTTTATTTTCAAGTTAGTAAAATTTAGGCGATTTAGTCGGTTTCTGAACCTTCCTTACTGCTAGGGTGTTTCATTCGACTTGTACGTTTGCGTAGAGAACATTTTGGCCACTGTGCGAGTAAATTTACTCTGCGGAAAAGTCCCTGTCGAATACAGCCAGTGGCTTTCCACTATCCATCCATGATATGATGCCATAATCAACTACGTGACGTGTAGAATGACATCACAATCAGTGACATCATTATGACGTCATGAATTACATAGATAAGTACGTCACAAACGCATAATTGAAGACGGACTGCGTTGTTGTACGAATTGTATGTCTTTACTATCTAATAGATATCCTGTTGAATATTTCGAAACTAATTTGACTGGACGCTGTTGCTGCCATACAGTCAAATTAGTTTTAAAATATTCAACAACTTACTTGTATAGTTTTCAGGAAATTGATGGTCAGGGCATTCGTCGATCGATCAATCCCAAAACGGCGAAGTGTGGGTGGAGCTAAGATAGAGGTGGGCGGGGCATAGCTAAAACTTGAAAGGTCCATTCAGACAGATTCCTGACGGACCATTGCCACTTTTATGACAGACCTACGTCATTTTGATCATGACATCAGACATGTGACGTATTTGATTATGACCGCGAGTGACAGATTGGATTCCTCCATTGCTATAATTTCATTGCCACCTCTCAATATTCACACCACCGAGACACGCTGTAATGGATATTTTGACACCGATTTGGCCGAAGCTCTGAGATTCCATAGGCAAATTGCTGGCAAGATTTTCAGTTGTTTTCCCTATTACACCTTTCGCTGTTGAATTCCCTGTGGAGAGTATTTTGAAGGCAATCATACTGGAAAATTGTTGAATATTTGGAAATTAGTTTGACTGGAAGCCGTTGCTGCAACGTCTTGCATTAAAATTAATTTCAAAATATTCAACAAAATAAGTTTTATGGCGTAAATAATTTACTTTTTCAGAGATTTGTCGGTGAAAGGGTTAAGAAGTTGTCTCTTTACAAGCTGGTTAGTTGTTGTTGTTGTTGGTGGTGGTGGTGGTGGTGTTGTTGTTGGTGTTGTTGTTGTTGTTGGTGTGGGTGGTGTTGTTGGTGGTGTTGGTGTTGATGTTGTTGTTGGTGGTGGTGGTGTTGTTGTTGTTGGTAGGCTGGTGGTGATGGTGGTGGTAGTAGTGGTCGTGGTGGTGGTTAAACACCTAGATGTATTTGAGCCATGACTCACTCTGAGAGGTGCTTCCCGGAAGGGTTGCGTTGCTTCCCCGAAGGGTTGCTCAGTTGTTTTTGCTGTGATAATATAATATTCTCCTGATAATACGGCTGTGTGAAGAATACTAGACCTAGTTTATCTTTGTCACACTGACGGTTGGCACGTAGGCTTGCAAGAAAACGAGAAACAGAACAAAATGGCGTGGCAGATAATCCGGAAATATCGATTGGAACATACGCGTCAGTTTGATCACGACGTAAACAAGTATTCCGGTGAATGGAGGTATCCGATCTCTCACTCAATGATATGACGTCATAATCAATGACGTCACGCGTAGCAAGACGCCACAATCAGTATGCCGTATTATAACGCCGTCATGGAGTTCGAAAAGTCCGTCAAGTTTACGAATTAATTTGTATGTTTTTGATTAATTTACAATTTAAGAAATATTCTGTTGAATATGTTGAAACTAATTTGACTTGGTGCTGTTACTGCCACAGACCTGGGCTGTTACTGCCACAGACATGGGCGGTTACTGCCAGAGACTTGAGGCTGTTTCTGCCAGAGACATGGTGCTGTTACGTCAAGCGACTTGGTGCTGTCACTGCCAGAGACTTGGAGCTGTTACCGCCAGAGACTTGAGGATGTTACTGCCAGAGGCTTTGGACTGTTACTGCCAGAGATTTTGTGCTGTTACTGTCAGGTACTTGCGGCTGTTACTGCAAGAGATTTGGTGCTGTTACTGCCAGAGACTTGGAGCTGTTACTGCAAGATACTTGGTGCTGTTACTGACATAGACTTGGGGATGTTACTGCCAGAGACATGGGCTGTTACTACCAGAGACATGGCGCTGTTACTGCCAGTTACTTGGAGCTGTTACTGCCAGAGACTTGGAGCTGTTACTGCCAGATATTTGGGTCTGTGATTGTCATAGACTTGGTGCTCTTACTGCCAAACACGTGGTGCTGTTACTGCCAGAGCCTCGGGGCTGTTACTGGCAGAGACGTGGTGCTGTTACTGCCAGAGACCTGGGGCTGTTACTGCCAGAGACTTGGGGCTGTTACTACCAGAGACATGGTGATGTTACTTCAAGCGACTTGGTGCTGTCACTGCCAGAGACTTGGAGCTGTTACCGCCAGAGACTTGAGGATGTTACTGCCAGAGGCTTTGGACTGTTACTGCCAGAAATTTTGTGCTGTTACTGCCAGGTACTTGCGGCTGTTACTGCAAGGGATTTGGTGCTGTTACTGCCAGAGACTTGGAGCTGTTACTGCAAGATACTTGGTGCTGTTACTGACATAGACTTGGGGATGTTACTGCCAGAGACATGGGCTGTTACTACCAGAGAGATGGCGCTGTTACTGCCAGTGACTTGGAGCTGTTACTGCCAGAGACTTGGAGCTGTTACTGCCAGAGATTTGGGTCTGTGCTTGTCATAGACTTGGTGCTGTTACTGCCAAACACGCGGTGCTGTTACTGCCAGAGCCTCGGGGCTGTTACTGGCAGAGACGTGGTGCTGTTACTGCCAGAGACCTGGGGCTGTCACTGCCAGAGACTTGGGGCTGTTACTGCCAGAGACTCGGGGCGGTTACTACCTGGTTTACTGGCAGGGCTGTTACTACCAGAGGCTTGGGGATGTTACTGCCAGAGACTTCGGGGTATTACTGCCAGAGACTTGAGGCTGTTACTGCCAGAGACTTGGAGCTGTTACTGTCATGGACATGGTGCTGCATGGTGCAGAGAGTTGCAGCTGTTACTGCCAGAAGCCCGGTTTTGTTACTGCCAGAGATTTGGAGTTGACACTGCAAGAGACTTGGTGCTGTCACTGACATAGACCTGGATCTGTTACCGCCAGAGACAGGGGCTGTTACTGCCAGGGACACGGGCTGTTACTGCCAGACAATTGGGACTGTTACGGCCAAACATTTGACTGTGATTTTGAGCTGTTACTGCCAGAGATTGTAGCTGTTACTGCCAGAGACTTGGGGCTGTTACTGCCAAAGACTGGGTGCTGTTACTGCCAAAGACTGGGTTCTGTTACTGCCAGAGACGTGGTGCTGTTACTGCCAGAGACTCGGGGCTGTGACTGGCAGATATGAGGTGATGTTACTGCCAGAGACTCGGGGCTGTTACTGGCAGATATGAGGTGCTGTTACTGCCAGAGACTTGGGGCTGTTACTGCCAAATACTTGGGACGATTACTACCTGGGGCATGGGCTCTTACTGCCAGAGATGTATGGATGTTATTACCAGAGGCTTGGGGATGTTACTGCCATAGACATGGCGATGTTACTGCATTGTGCAGAGAGCTGGAGCTGTTACTGCCAGAGACCCGGCTTTGTTACTGCCAGAGACCTGGAGCTGTTACTGCCAGGGACCGTTACTGCCATGGACTTGGGGATGTTACTGCCAGAGACTTGGTGCTGTTACTGCCAAAGACGTGTTGCTGTTACTGCCATGGACGTGCTGCTGTTACTGCCAGAGACTTGGGGCTGTTACTGGCAGAGAGTTAGGGCTGTTACTGCCAGAGACTCGGGGCTGTTACTGCCAGAGACTTGTGGACCGTTACTGCCAGATATAGCAACAGGCCCAGTCAAATTAGCTTCAACATATTGAACAGCTTAGGAGCCTACCTGTAAAGTTACCTTGAAATTAGAATTCTGGATTCAAAGTATATTTAAATAGATCCCACGGCGCGCAATGTATTGTGACGTTAACCTACATGTCACGTAATTGAGTATGAGGCCATATGCCTGAACTACAGATCGGATCCTTCCATTTTCTTATCGAGTCTCCATAGCCTTGACGTTTAGACAAAACAAACGTATGCCTTAAGTTTACGAGAAAACTCGTAGCTATTCTCGGGTAGACGAGTTGATGTATTATGTGACATGACAGTTTATCACGGATTTGATCTACATTTAATTCAATTGAACCACGTGATTTACTCGATTAACCCTACCTCAGGTCAGAATTGATGAGTAAAAGTGCAAGTTCCTAGTTCCTGGCTCCAACCAAAATTTGTGAAAACTTCTGTGGTTGAAGCTCATTCTTGAGTTGTCGGGTTGCACAGACAGATAGACAGAAAAAATAAGACAGCTGGATAGAAAATAAGAGATACGGACGGATGGATGGACTGGAAAATGGCCAGTTGGACATGCAGACGGATGAACACCACCAGTACTGTATCGAAGAGCAGATGCAGCTAAGCGAGCCTGGCACATGAAGAAAAGAAGATAAAGTGAGTACTCGCCCATCCTAAATCAAATGGGATGACTAGAGATGACAGCCGGGCCTACAAGATTGGGCCTACTGTCATGTGTATGACGATATGTCAAAGCCAACAACTCGCAGGCATGCATCTCCAACACGCCACATTTGGCACATCATATGCTTGGATACCAATAATCTTTACAACTAAGCGATGAGGCGACACATATCAACTGCGCATGTGCATGCGCGTGTGTGTGTGTGTGTGTGTGTGTGTGTGTGTGTGTGTGTGTGTGTGTGTGTGTGTGTGTGTGCACGCACGCGTGTGTTTGTGCGTACATGCATGTGTGACGAACATCCCAGAGATTACATAGCATCCAGACGGCGCTTAGAAGGGCTGGATCCTAGAGGAGGACCTGGAATCCAAAACATGTCTTTGCAAGACCATCCTGCTACTGCATTGTCCTATCTATGTTGGCATACCTAGCATCGACCTGTCTAAGCACCTCATGCGTGATTTCTACGACTAACAACAATGGTTCTACGGTCAAGCTCGTGTACGATGATACCGACAGCTTCCTGATGGAAGTCCATACTGAGGATATCAATCTGATATGGATATGATAAGTGAACTATATGATACAAGAAACTACACATTAGAACACCCGTATCGGTATTACCACTAAGAAGATGCTAGGCATGCAAGATGGAGGGTGTATGTGCATGCGGTTTCCATCCATGGGTTCTTTGGCTTCCACTCCAATATGTACTCCATCAAGAGTTCGGATGACAAAAAGATTTAAAAGAAAAAAACAAACGTATGTCTGTATTAAGCTGTTGATACGTAGATTCAACAAAACCAGTGCCAAGAGTCCCTTTTCGAGCAAAAGTGGGTCCCATTTCTATGGGATCAACTATCGCACACATGTTTATCGGACACCAAGTGGTGGATCTCTTAAGATGGTGTTCATACTATAGCATATGGGTACAACGAAGCTGCCACTCCACTAGATGCTTCATCATGGGGCTGCTTCACAGTTGAGCACCCTATATCTATGCAGACACCGGTTGAAGCTCATCCACAAATGTATGTCAATACTGTAGTAAGATAGAATAGACTGACTGCACCGTCGTCTCCATATCGCTAGCGAGTGTGTGGCCATCTATTGGCCAGCTGAAGTCTGTCACTTATCTGTGCTCACCTTCTATCTTGCTAGGCTCGTATAACTAGAGCACCAACGCATCGGATGGATGTTTGTTCTCCATATCTGTGTGCTCCAGTGACCTTAGCTTTGGCCGAGTCAACCTCTTAACGGCTGCAGTGGACCGCCCCACTACAATATGTATGTCTCTCATCCAGACTCTACAATGATCACTGCCCACTGTTGCCCAGCGTTCCCATCCCTTGAGCATGTTGCTGTGAGAACAGCCTCTCTGCCCATGTCCTGCTTCATCACTTGATGATAACTTGGGCACAGTTATGCCCCATGTTCCGTTTGTGTGACGATAATTGACCAGGGGGGTCACGGAACTGTGCCTTTGTCTGTAACATTTCTTCTCAACTGGCCATCAGCCCATCATCTTACAGTACGGTCCTATCTTGTAACACCAAAAGGCATATATTATATGGAAAATTGTTTACACTAAGGCTTAATTATCACCCCGATGTTAATATTCTATCTTTTACTGTGACAATGTCAAGAAAACTGATGTTTGTCTTTTAAATTAATTTGAAATTTTTTAATTTTGACATCAGAGTGGTAAGGGTTAAGAGACCACTCGTCACTCGCATTTTTCTTTATTAACCACTTCATTGATAATGCATGTTACTGGGCTGGTACCGGGCCAATATAAGGCCCGGTATTAGTTCCGTCCCGGCCCAGTAACGTGTACTATGAGTGTCTTTGATGGGCCTAGAAACGTCCGTTATGGACGGGTTGATTAGGCCTATACAAAGCTATCTATATCGTGCTATATCGAGCTATAATCTCAGATTTGGATAATTGTAAAGATGCGACATAATCTACCATGTCGCGTTGACATTGAACGATAGATGACTTTAAAATCCCAGAATAAACCCAGCCATCGAACATGTAGGCATAATCAACACGAACGAATCCAAAACCGTTTTTAAATCATTTTGCTTCTGACTTGGTTGCTAAATGTGTCAAGGAATACTTCCAAGCAAGGCGTAAATTTTACTTTAGGCTGTTGAATATTTTGCTAAAAATTTGACCATCAATTACTGCTGCCCTTGACAACAGCGTCAACAACTTTTAGTAAAATTATTTCATATTAATCAATAAGATGGCTGTTAACTATGTATATTAGAGCAAGTATTACACGCGAGATAAAATATCGGGGGGAAATACAACGACAACGTCTACCTGGTTCGTTACGGGATTGATATCTGATTCGATAACTGACGAGTCCGATATACAGATAACCTGACGCCATGTGCTATTATTATGAACCAAACAGAAACAGATCATATCTGTATACCTCAGATTATATTTCATTTTCCAGGGACCTCAACAATTCCTTTTTGATAGCTAGCCTACTCATCGGACGTGATCTTATCTCCGGGCGATAATCATAATAATAATGACAATAGCGGAAAATCTGAAATGAAAGATCCCAGATTTATTTATAGAACAACCCCGGCGATTGGCATTACCTATTCTATGTAAGATGTTGAAAATAAAATGTGTTCACATAAAAATGTCTTTGGTCTATTATGTTCGGCAGATTTTCTTAAGCAACACCAAGGTCCGCTATTGATAATGTGTTCTACTCTGGTCTCTGTGAAGCTACGCTTCGACAGCGTCCGTCTTTCTATTGAGACGTGAACAATTGATATTACGTCAAACCTGCATAAAGCGGCCACCTGCGCTTGGTGCAAATATGATGGCGGTTCTTTAAGGTGGGTGGTCATATGACCACTCGTCTTAGCGACCCACCATCAATTGGCGCCAAAAGCAATTTACATAAAATGAGTTGTAATAAGCGAGGCCAGTCTTTACCGACCGACTTCGTTTGCAACTAATTTACAATATGTGGAATGAAACGGGTTATTAAAATGAGTAAACTTACAGCACAAATTTTCTGAATTTTAAAAACATTCAATTTCTTTCATTTCTATATTTTCTATAAATAAAGTTTCTCTTGCTTTATAATACACCGGTATGGAGAATGAATCTATAAATATATACGCGTGATCCGATGTGCAAGGAGAATAGACCTATTACTGATCACCTGTAAATAGTTTTCTGGCAGACACAAGCTCTATATTCTTTCAGGGTTTAGTTTTATAAGCCTCTTTGGTAGATCAATAATTCAGCAAAAAAAAGGTATTCGGTTGAATATTTTGAACATAATTTGTCTTGGAGCTGTTGCTGCATAATATATGTGCAGAATTATATATATATATATAATATATATTAAGTCATCACTTAACCCTTTCACTCATGAATTCCCCATGTCTCAATTTCAAGACAATCATACAGGAGAACTGTTCATTTTGAAATTAATTTGAATGGAAGCCGTTGTTGCCCTAAAGTCGTTACTGCCTAAGGTAGCGCATGTTTTTAGTTAAATTAATTTTAAAATATTCAACAGAATAAGTTTTATATCGCAAAGGATTAATTTTTTCAGGGCTTTGTCGGCGAAATGGTTAATAAGCCCATGGTAAAGCAAATAATGTGTCAGGTATGATCTTCTGGCTTCAAAGGGTTATGGGCGATGGACATTTCCAAGTTTATACATCCATCATATGACGTCATAATCAACTACGTGACGTGTATGATGAGTGAATTCGAAATAGTCCGTCTTTAGCGCTTAATATTCCGACATGTACGAATTGTATGTCTTTACCATTTAATAAATATTTTGTTGAATATTTTGAAACTAATTTAACGCCCAGTAAAATTAGTTTCAAAATATTTAAAAGCTTACTTGTGTGGTTTTAGGGAAATTGATAGTAAGGGGGCCTAATTCTATATGCCTACTCCTTTATATTATACTTTTACCTCTCTCCTCTTACAAAGTTATTTTTGCCATAGCCTATAAATAGACCCACTTACTTCCGGTGTTTTCAACATACAGGCATATTCTCCACACTCCGTTGTTCATAACCAAAATGCGCAGTGACATAAGCCTATATCTATTACTACTCATTGAATTTTATAGGGAAGAACGGGTCAAGGCGCAAACCGAGGTAAAAACGTCCATACATTACCGAAGTAAAGGAACAAATCAAATTCGTACAATTGTACGGTGTTTTTGTTGGAGTTATCCCCCTTTTTAAATGGCGAAAATCTAGCTTTAATTATTTTGGTCATATTTCTTATAATATTAATTCATATATGACATGATGCGTGTAATGGACCTTTTCAGTTTTAGCTATGCCCCGCCCATCTCTAGCTAAGCTCAACCCACACTTTACCGGTGTTGGGATCGATCGATCTCTGAACTCCTTGATTATCAATTTCCAGAAAACTATCCAGGTAAGCTGTTGAATATGTTGAAACTAATTCGACTGGGTGCTATTGCTGCTAAGGGCATGTTTATTAAATAGCAAAGACATACAATTCGTACAACGTGTCCGGCGGACTGTTAGGCGTTAAAGACAGGCTATATCGAATCGTCATGATTAAGGCGTCAGCCTACACGCCACTAGTTGATTATGACGTCATGTGATGGATAGATAAACTGGAAAGGTGAATTTCATAACGTGGCATTAGCAACACTATGGTGTATTATATAAAGCATCGGTAGTACATCTCTCTGGATAGCCCCACAAAAGTCATGTTTGACTTCTACTCTGCGCATGCACTCCATGCGCGAGGCGAGTAGTTATGGGCACCACCCTCTCCCGCCTCATCTCTCTTTGAATTTCAAATGGAGCATTCTGATTGATTGAGCGGCCTTTCAAACAATCACAATGGTCGAGTTCAAGTTCAGGTTCACTTTTTTATACTCGAGGTATACGCGAGGTATTACGGCCGAGGACGCTGACTTAGTAGTATATGCGGTGCATGATTCGTCATGAGACCTTTCGGACGTCGAACATCTCGACCAATCAAAACAATCCTATGGAATTCGAAAATTGTATTCAGATCAATATGGCCTGCTTTGTGCACTTCCGAGCCACTAGCTGGAGAGTCTCCCTATATAGTATATGTAGTAAAATACACCTCCAATCTAAAAATAAAGGCGTGGCTTTTACGAGAATACACCTCTAAAGTATTGACCGGCCATCTTATTACGTCATCACAACGACTAGTCTGTTAAACAGACTCCACTTCGGCGACCATACATATCGGGACCCAGTCCATCTCCGTAGCGGACTGTAAAAGGAACACTATGGATCGTGTAGATTTTGGTATCAACTGAACCTCTGTATGACTAGCAGACATTAAAATGGACTTGATCCACCCAGTGGTTCGTGTGATGTCAACATCCACGCAACGTCAGCAAATGCTTGACCTCATTTGGTGTAAAATTGTGTGCGACAGACGTGCGACAGATTTTAATTTTACGACGAATTCAGAGGGAATATTTTTCTGTTAACTACTTGTCATACAGGCTACTATAGGCTTTATATCATCTCGTTTTAGGTGAATTAATATTGTCTGGTATAAAGAGAGTAGCGCTCGTGTCCTTTTAAGTTTCAATTCGCTCTACCGCCATATTCTGGTGGAAATCACTACGCCAATGGCTACTCAATACATACGAGATACTTTTCGCGATCTCGAATCGAAGGAGATCTCGCGAGATAAGAATGATACACATCTAAAAAGACAACAACGCATAACACTCTCGCTGAAGCGAACACTAAGATTTTCAAGAAAACTCAACCCAGTCTTCGCGACTACAGGGACCGACCATCATTGCCGTGGCTACGTTCTCTCTTGTTGGAACATAGTAGCAGTTCCTTGGGTCGACAGTTCTAGTTTTCTCACAGTCTTTTTCCATAGATGAATCCAGTCTATCGATCAATCATATGATGCCACATAACCAATTACAACTTTGAATGACGTAATTAAGCTCATAATAAACGTTTAATAGTCCGTCAAGATGTAAGAATTGTGTGTTTTTACTATTTCATAAACATTCTGTTGAATATTTTTTAAGCTAATTTGACTGGTTGCTGTTGCCAATGGCAGCAACAGCACCCAATCAAATTAGTTTCAAAATATTCAACAGCTTACCTGTATAGTTTTCTGGAAATTGATAGTCAGGGGGTTTATGGTTCGATCGATCACTACACGGGTGACGCATGGGTGGAGCTTAAACTGGATTCATCTATTTTGATGGCTTCATCTACGATATCTAGGCATGCCATATTGATCAGGATACATGTAGCGAGACATGCATACTGGGGATTAAAGATCGTGACTAAAGGTCACTTTGCTGCCCTTGCAATCATTAAGGCAATGGTAGGCCAGATAGTAGTACTACTACCACGAGTCATCAAACCTTGCCCTTAGGAGAACTCTATCTGGATGGGCTTTTCCATGGCGGCATCGCGCTTACTCTGATTCATTGTAGAGATTGAATTCCGTATCATACCACCATCACTTTACGAGACCTCTGGAAGTGGATGTGCATAGGTATCGCAAGCATTGGGCAGTATAATGTCATCACTGCGGACACAACCATTTGATTAAACTGGCTGAGAGCAGTCTGAAGGAAGTTTTCAACTGCTTTGTTTTTATCATCGGGATTGAGTTCCTCGACAACAGAGCAAAACTTCAGTCTATACATAGATTGTGACATGTCAAAGGTACACTTGTTTATAATTTGGTCTAAATTGAGTGTTTTTGATTTCAAACACAACTTTCAATGGTGTGTTTGAATTGATGTCAGGAATCGGTTGGTTCAGTCAAGTTTCTTCCGAGCAAACATACTACATACTCAGCCATGATCGCGGGCAACTGCAAATCATCAGGTGCCACACTACCGCACTGAGTTAGAAACTGAAGTCTCATAAACCGCTAGCCATTCTTGTGTCACCATAACATTTAATGGCCAAGCCGGGAAGAAACTCCCATTGCAATGGTCGTAGGAATGTCCAGTTGTAGGCCAGGAGAATAGTATTTTTGAAAATTTACCACTGGAATGACTGGCTTTCAAAAAAATATTCTGTTGGCCTGCAAATGGACGCTAACTAATCAAATACTCGAATTTCCTTAACAAGTTCACATTTGGCGGTCAACCTGGTCAGACACGTTCTCTGTAGTTGTCTTGAAGGCATAAAGCGATTTTTGTAATTTTCAGTGGTCAGTTTACAAAAATAGCCTTCCATTGGCCTGCAAACATTATAATGCTTGGCATTTAAACGGTTAATTGATATGAGTTGCATCATGGGCGCTTTGAGGCGCTGTTGACATGAGAGGGATTCATGAAGTCTTCATGCTCAAACTCACCTGCAATTTGAATGTGACGAGTGGTCTCCCGTCATAATAAGTCCCCAACAGCATAGCTACTCGCGATTCTTGGTAAAAGAGACTAGCGCTACCAATTCGCGCAACTCAGTGTCGACTACGGAGTTCGAGTAAAGAGGTGTAGCTACTGATATGAATTCGACCACATGGAGCTTACCAATTAGATGTCAAAGATTAAATCTTCAGGACTATGATGAAGGTTGTTTATTAACTTAGTTTGCATATAGGGGTTAACATGAAAATAATTTGTTTGTTATTTCCTATAAAGTTTGAATAAGACGCGTGAAAATCCACTTTCCCCTCATAATTGTGGTCGCCAATGTTGCTAATACTGTTGAGGAAATGTAACAAATCAACCCAAAATTGGGCATAGCTCAATATTTTGAAGCTCTCTTCAATTCAAAATAAAAATGATTCGGTTTCTGTAACTAATTCCCTTAATGTTCCCAAAATGTAGGTGTGCTGCCCCTCATAATGCATCCTGCCTTTCCTAATAATATATCAACACAATGCGTATTTCTTTATAAAAATCACGTCTGTTGCCTCATGGAGGGAAAGGGGTGGCGATAAGGAGAGAGGGGTGAGGGAGGGAGGGCGGATGGAGGTATGGGAGCGAACGATGGGGAGGGGGGGGGGGGGGTTGAGAGTAATGAACTTTTATCCATTAGATTAACCATTGAAGTTCCAGTATTTCAATATCAACACAACTATATACATGAGGGTTGTAGAACGTTTTGTAACTAATTTGATGGGAACCTGTTATCATTAAAATAAGTTTCACAAGATTCAACCTAATATTCCCATCATATAATTTATCGTTTCCGGTCAGTAATGCTTAAGAGATGAAGTATGATTGACCAACTCTTCATTATTCTCACATACTCAAATATGTGCAGATCATGAACCAGAATGACCACCACCACCACCACCACCACCACCACCACCACCACAACCACAACCACAACCACCACCACCACCACCACCACCACCACCACACATCATTTTGGGGCTCAGTGGCCAGACTCGACCTGACCCAGGCAAGAGACCCCTCCAGGACAATTGAATAGCACCAACATCTTGAATCACTCGCTACCCCGAGAGTACAAACGGATGCAATCAAACACGATACAAAGGAAGCAGTCAGTTGTTCTTAGTCAGCGCCGCAACACCACTGCCACTGATACCATCTCCACCGCCGCCGATGCCGCCACTACCATCAGTAATAATAATAACGGCGACGCTGACGACGACGACCACCACCACCACCATCGCCGCCGCCGTCGCCGCCGCCGCCGCCACAGCCGCCGTCACCACCACCACCACCACCACCACCACCACCACCCGACCACCACACCACCACCACCACGACGACGACGAATTGGAGCTCACAGGACAAGGGTGGTGGTGGTGGTGGGGCGAGTTGGGAGGGGGGGGGGGGGGGTGTCCCATAGCCATATAAGTTCGAACCAATCATTAGAACTCGGCACCAGAACATGTGACATCAATAAAAGAAACCGCATAACAGTATTACCTTTCTCTCGGTACAGGAGTTTGGTAAAAACCACTGGAATGACATAAATGTTAAAAAATAGTCTTCTCTTGTTCCGTAGATAGACATATAGGTCTACAATGAGAAACTTAAACTTTTCTTGAATATATTTAAGCTTTTAAGGGCCCAGTGCATGCCCGAAGGGCGGGGGGGGGGGGCATGGTAGGAGCAACCCAACCCACCACCACTAACACAACAGGCTGAAAGTTCTACTACTATTGCAAATTAAAAAAAAAAATTAAAAGAAATTGTGTAGAAAAAAGAAAAACAATATGGTAAAATGTGCAAAAATATAATAATTTAACAGCCAACTGATGAATAATATTCACAGCCAGAAATGCAATTAAGAGAAGACATCTGAGAGCATCCAGATTTCATACCTTTATGGAAGAGGGCCTCCGGACACCCGTCCGATGAAAGAACCACTACACCGCACCGACTCCTCCGCGAACCGTCACACGCTTTCCATGTGTTCAATATCGTCACCGAGCGGTCATCGTGGCCCACCACTTGTGTCATCATAGTCATGCATCAACCGATCGGCGCATGCGGGCTATCGATCTCACTAGCAAAAAGCACGCATTGATGAGTCATTAAATTTTCGTTTTGAACACACACGCCCGCCCGCCCGCCCGCACGCCCGCCCGCCCGCACGCACGCACGCACGCACGCACACTCCTGAAAATGAAATGCCATTTGAGAATACTCATTCAGCTTCAGTTTTCCACGAGATTGCCACATTGTTTCCGGATGCCGCCATCCATACTTATAAACAACGAGAAGCCACCCAGCATGACGCCGATAGCCGAATAGGTGACTTGCCACCAAGTGGTAATGTGGGTGGCCGCGTAAGTGACACGATGTGGCGAATAGTTATATAATATACAGATATTATTATAATGAGCAGTGTGTATCTGAACATTTAATGTCCGACATCAACCCTACCCCACCCCACCCCAACGCCTACCCCCGGCCTGATGACCTCAATAATAACTATTGTATAATAATAATAATAATAATAATAATAATAATAATAATAATAATAATAATAATAATAATAATAATTGTTGTTATTGTTATTATTATTATTATTATTATTATTATTATTATTATTATTATTATTATTATTATTATTATGATAACAAAATGTAGTAGTTGTGGTTGTGGTACTGTATTATGCTCGTATTATGCCTGTTTACATGTACATATGATGATAATGATGATAATAATAATAATAATGATGATAATAATAATAATTGTTGTTATAATAATAATAATAATAATAATAATAATAATAATAATAATAATAATAACAATAATAATAATAAAAATAATAATAATAATAATAATAATAATAATAATAATAATAATAATAATAATTGTTATTATTATTATTATTATTATTATTATTATTATTACATGTACATATGTTTATATGTTCCCCACATACTTGTAAAAGTCTGGGTGTAATAAATGAAATGAAATGTGGATAATTTGTGTATTTTATGGGCGACGAGGCTGCTAGCTGTTTGCTTGTCTATTGCCAACACCAGCTGTCAGTCAAATTGTTAGGGTAAAGCACTAATCTTCTGTATTGTGCCCTTGTAGAGTTTGATATTAACAACGTCATTGCTGACAGCGAGCTGAGGCCGGCGATTCCAGCTTCGTAGGAAATACAAAGTAATTCAATAGAGGATTTCGCCTTTACTGCACGTTTGAGAGAAATCGCTACTGAGAAACTTTCCTGGAGCAAGCAAATGTTGTCAAATCCTCCCTGCCATTGGCAATTTATTCTTACTTCATGCGTGCGTGTGCGTGCGCGCGAGTGTGCACGTACATGCGCGTGTCTAGCCTTTTAACTAGAAGTTCTAGTGACGCAGTAAATAATAGCTATAGAGTACATCATACTACTCACTGTCGTCATCATCATCATCATCATCATCATCACTATTATTACCGGTATCATTAACTTATTTATATAAGCGTTATATTTTCCTGAAAAAATTGCAAGACTTAATTATTTATTAACATATGTAACTGTCATTTTATTTTTGTTTCATGTTCGTGCTCATCTGAAGAAGGTACCGAATAAACTTGAAATTGAAATAGTGATCTTTACCAACTTTGTGTGTAAGTTTGCCGTTGGGGTCCAGAAGAACGCTATTGATTTTGAGTCAAAAGGTCAAATACCCAGAGCCCAAAAGGTCGCCGAGAAAACGTCATTGTCTCGAAGTTCTCCGGAATACTAGGTATTTCACGTTTTCTCAAACTTAAGCTACATCCAATAAGCGCATTTAAACGACCATTGCAAGAACATCAACGACTGATAATAACTAAAGACATGACTGAATAAGTAATACAAGATTTAAAAGGACATCAGGCGTTTTTGGAGCATTGGTGGGGGGGGGGGGGGGGGGGTACACAAAACAAAAACAAAAATCACTCGTTTACATAGTCGAAGACCCGAAACATAGAATATTTGCTACATGTTATTCGTCTCTGTTCTCGGGTTCGAATTGTTGGGAGCCTGGAGGTCATCGCGCTCCGTAGGTTTGCGCTTAATAAACCAATAACGACGAAGTGGGCGAGTAATCCAGAGCACAGCATATCCGACACGACCAGCAAATATTGATGTACTTGACCAACAACCTCCACCACCACCAGACCTCCTGCAGCATTTACTTTTCATATTCACGAAGGTACTTCCGGGTTTATGCACAAAGAACCTGTCCATAACGGACACAAATTGTGGTTCGATAAGGCGGTGATCGTAAAATACCATCGCGTGCCTAAAAAAGCCGTTACATATGACATATGCGTCCATGTTCAACAATAGAGGAATATAGATATTTAAAATCTAAAGCTGGGACATCCTTGTAACCTTATGACACTCATATCACCCAAAAATGCCCTCTGCAATGGTCTTGAGAAATGTCCATTTGCTGACCAAGAGAAGACTATTTCTTTTAAATATACCGCTGGAATGACTGGCTCGATAACCGAGCAAGTCATTTCAGTGGTAAGATTTTCAAAAATAGCTTTCTCTTGGTCTGCAAATGAACATTTTCTATAAGAAAATTGAAATTTTCTTGAACAAATTCGAGGGATAAAGGGTTAAAACGCAGCAGGCGGTTAATCGAAAATCAGTCTCCACTGTGATTTCAATAGCTAGGACAATAATAACACACGCACGCACACGCGCACGCACACACGTACCCACGCAGGTTGTACCGAGTTCTGCCCATCAATAACAGAGTATACAGATATTGATTAACTATTTTAAAATTGACAAAAATAATCAGGGATTTCAGACATCCCATTTTTGTTACATCGTAAACAGTTTTCGGATGTTGGGGTGGAGGTGATTATCAGATTTTTCAAATTTTCCTAATTATTTAGCACGCCCAAAGTTGTGGCATCCTTTCCTGTGACAAATTTGAGCCAAATCGGATCAGAAGTTTCCGAGATATCCACAGATCAAGAATTTGACCAGGATTCTGGTGCGTCAAATGTGAGATCTTGGAGCGCCAGCCTAATGGTGGTCGTTCCCGAAATGAATATCTATTGTCCTTTTATTATCGCCGTTGTCAACCGAGTTTTGATCTCGGAGTTCGTGGTTACTGGTTCATAAATTCCAAAATGGTAGCGCCTGGCGAAATTTTACAAATGACGAAATCGATGATTGGCGTCATTATTTTAGTGGATACGGTGATTTATTTGGACTAAATTTGATGCATACATCCAAATACGATCAAATATTTGCTAAAGGAGGCCCTAATTTATGCAATTTAGAATGCGTACGCGGATACAGGACATTGACGCGAAATTAGCCAACCCGTCACCCAATTCACGTAATTCGAGGCGTTTTGGCGCGTATGTGGCTAAAAGACACCCATAGTCTTGTATGGCGTTGACAATTTGATTATGGGTTTCCTTGACGCTGTAGTAGTGCATGGTGGCCTGGCCGATGTAAGGTAATGCAAACCAACTACATCCTGGTCACTCTGGCATAGTTACTTGAAGATGGATCGTCTGAAAGATGATTCCGCAAAACCATGTATTTTGAGTACCTTAACTGTTTGCTCCTATTCTGAGACCAAACGACAGATTCAATTAGGGTCTATCGCCGCCATACAGTAAAATTATTATTTATTGATTTAAGCTAGCCTCAGCCTAGCCTCTAGGCCCTACATCATTCAAACCGGCATCTTGTATTATCCCACTCCACAAAACCAAGTTGCTTGCTGCCTTGGATAGTTTCTTCACGATGGCCAAGATTATTTCTCGTAGGCGCAGTTAGAATATAGTTCACTCGGCATTCTTTTTATCGATTCACGTTAAAATAACGCCATATAGTTTTATGTTTACACAACAGCTCCTCTAAACGCGCTCGATGGGATGTCACACTGACACAGTTTCGCGCAGCTTTTGGTCCGCGGCCAACATGGCCTGGGGCAGTCCAGTACGTTTCAGAAAGAAGGCCCTATACGATAACGTAATATATATGCACATTTACCATACCTTACAGTTAAATCTCTGCAGAATTTTCTGAACACTATCTGGCTAAAAGTCATTGCATGCTGCGTAAGCAAGCATCGGATTTCAGCAAAGTTGTATCCAAATTATTGTACAACATTCCTAATAATTAATAACCATAGGGTTGTTAACCTGGCATCGCGGATTACTGAGCCAGTAGCGGGCCGATAATGGGCCAAAATGGCCCGATATTGACCAAGTATCGGGCCAGAAACCTGCGTTATCATGGCAATGTCCCTGGACTTTAAAGTAGGTCTTTAGACAGGGCTACATGTATAGGACTATGTATATTCCGACCAAAAATTGCTAAGATTTTAGTATGCCCACACGTACGCCACTGACATAGAATTTTAGAATGCTCGTGGAAGGTCGTGAATTACTGCATCACTGTGCAGCCATCTGTACTGTACTAGAACTAACTGGCATGGGCGCAAACACCTATTCATTTAGGCCCCCCACCCCCCATAAAAAAGGTTGGGGCTAAGCATATCTTTAGTCCACCCACCCACCACCCCCAGAATTTGGGCAGATTTATTTTCTTTATTTTCAGGACCCAGTGCCTTTGTTGATTCCTCTATCCGGCTATTGCCATTTTATATGGGTGGTAAAAGGAATTTTCCACAAGTGCTGTTAAATAGGTTTTAATATTTAACAGCTGAATCGCTACCATACTTCAGACAGCATAGTTATCTAACTTTGATTCTTTTCCCCCTGTTCTGACATCTGACATATATCACAGGTATGCCTGGTGGATAGACGTTCTCGCGTCAAATTATGCACGCTTAGAAACTTGTTTTAGTTTTCAATGAAACTATTGATGAAAACGGCTCAATGTTCTGATAATGATTTGATGGAAAGGTGTTGCTGCCAATGGACCTTTCCGGTTTTAGTTATGACCCGCCCATCTCTAGCTAAGCTCCACCCTCCATAAATTAGGGACAGGGGCACGGCGAGTCACGCGTCAACCCCTGACGCACCACTGCCTCCAATAATTTATATTGGGAAAAGTTGGCGCTTTCAATTCTATCAGATTCTTCCTTACAGCCTATATATTAAAAGTACAGCTTCATACGTGTCCGTACAACGATGTGAATATAACACACGTATAATGTTATGATGGGCCACTAACACAGGACGAAGGAACCTTTGATAAGAATAAGAAGAGACGAGAAAGCCACAGGGCCGGATTAACCACCAGGGTACTTAGGCTACAGCCTAGGGCCTCGCTCTTAAGGGGACCAATAGGCTACGTAACGCAACGAAGCGACAAACTCAGTCACATCTATACACTACAGTAATACAGTCGCCTTGGTTAGTGCCCATTTGCAGTCCAAGAGAAGAGTATTTTTAAAATGTTATCACTGGAATGGCTGGCTCGGTAACCGAGCTCGTCATTCTTTGTAAATTTTCAAAAACATTCTTCTCTTGGCTTACAAATGGGCATTGGCTATGCGAAGATATGAATCTTATTGCACATTTAATACCACTTTTATGCTCAAAAGAATTCGGCAGTGGTGCTGAGGAATGTCCATTTACAGGACGAGAGAATGATATTTTGGTAAATTTCACTGGCCTTCAAAAGATTTAAATTTTACCCAATTAATAATTAATAAACTTATGCCAAATAGGCCTCAGATTGCATCTCGGAGCGTGTAGATTTAAAAATCGCTCTCAAAGTGGGTAGAGCTTAGCTAGAAATAGCCCCCAGCCGACCCACCCCACATAAGCACACCCAGCCCGACTCCCCCACCCCAGTGTAATGTGGCTGAAGAGTAAATAAATGTACGTGGGTGGTTGTGTGGATATGCATATTTTTTTTCATTGTTATTGAAATTTAGCATAAAAATACGATTAAGACATCCGTTTGAAATGATATTGATATCCATGCGTATGGGTTAGTTAACCCTTTCATTCCTTTAAACATTTAACGACGAAACCGGCCAAAACCGGCCTCTGCCGGTGGTCTTGAGTAATGGTCATGTGGCGGCCAAGAGAAGACTATTTTTTAAAGTCTACCACAGGAATGACTGGTTCGGTTAACCGAGTGGTAAATTCAGTGTTGAATTTTCAAAAAGGTCTTCTCTCGGCCAGCAAACGGACATTCGATGAGGAAATGTTTTTATTTTCGGCCTCACAAAATAATGTCAGCAATTATGATATGTACACTGATAACGCAGGTTACTGGGCCGGTACTGGGCCAATACCAAGCTAAATATTGTCCCGGTGTTGGCCCAGAACAGGCCCAGTAACCTGCGTTATTAGAATATGTTTTGACATTGTTCAGATGGTGTTTTATTTGGCCTGCAATTTGAAAGCTGTGATATGTAGGCCATATAGATAGATAGATTTATTCAAACAATAGGCCATTTGACCCTTGAGTGCAAATGGTTACACATAATGTGATATATATCTACCGTGGGTCCTATACGATAACATTGAAAATGGATACACACTCCATCCGGTTTGACTATTATTATTAACACACCGTTTCAGTCTAGTAATCTGAAATTGTGGCTATTTCTTTATGCCATTGCTGTCTTGATGATAACTATTAAAACGATTCGACTGAAAGCCAATGCTGCCTTAAGCAGCGACTACTTTCAGTCAAATAGTCTCGAAATTCTTAGCGCGCTTGGTATTTGCAGAGACGTCTTCTGGATACGTAGAATGAAAATGTAGGTAATTATAGTTTTGCGCTGTGCTTAGAAATTGGTAGTTTATTTTTATTAATATTTTTATTTACGTCTGGAGGCAAACATTACATTTAATATTGAGGTACGTACGTGGGATATGGATGTCTATTTTTAGAAACGCGTTGTTTTAAAGTGGTTGTTATATATGTAACTATTACGGCATTGTGACGCCGTTGTTCTCAAAATGAACTGTCGCTAACTTAAGCGCATTGCATCAAACTGAATATGCCATACATTCAATGAATTCAGGAGTGTTCAATGAATTCAGGAGTATTCAATGAATTCAGGAGTAGGTTGGAATAATTAACCTATATTTTAAAGTCTATTAAACACATGCTTCTTTGTTAAATCTTTAATGTAGGCTTAATGCTATTAACATCTATAAACAAACCCGTTACGCTCGAAAGCCCATCTGCCATTTGGGGATTGTGTTTTATTAGACATTAACGTGGCTTATAGCTCACGTGTTCCATTAAATATAAACACTTTTGCACGAGATATGCGATGCCTGTTCAACTTTACCCAGCATGCAATGCTACCGCGCGCAGTGCTACCCAGCATGCAATGCCCGGACTCCATAATCGTTGTAATTATTGGAAGCCATATTCGTTTAGTCTATTGTCCGCACAAGCCAGGATTTCTCAAACAAAACCAACCTGCTTGCACGTGCAAATAGTCAGTTGTTCTCCAGGTCTGGAAGCGTAAGCATGCACGTAGGGCGTATTCACGGCAGTACATTCCACAGTCTGTATTTCAATACTGTTCAGAGAAAGTGTGTCAATGTCCAGGAGAAAATAGGAGAAAGCTTTTATATACATGAACAGTAATTTGTGTGAAAGTTGTTGCTATCAATAACAGCACCAACATTCAGTCAACTTGTTGTCAACATAATTAGTATGTAATGAAATTGCTACCTGCTATACATTTGATACAAATTTTTATCGAAAAGTCTTGCTTCAACAGCTTTCAGTCTATCTATTCTAAAATAAGCATCATAAATTTCAGTCAACACTTTCTACAGATTTGAAGAGCCACTTGACTAAGTTGTTGCTGAGAAAGGCACCAACAACGTTATCAAATTGTTGTTCGGATTGTTGTCCCTAGAATCACACAGCGCTCAGTATTACTATCTAAGTAAAGTGAGTATATGGCCAAAATACACTTTGCCTGCATGAAGGAAATATTTCCTACCGTGTGTACGTTTCTGGTCGACCAATGCATTTCAAGCAAATGCACAAATCTGTCAACGAAACATGCACGCAATTTGCTAAGCATTCATTCTTGGCGAGAAAGCGTATCTTGGCCTACCCTCACTTTACCTAAATAGTAATATATTGATTGCACGTGTGTGGGTAATGATTTGACAATGTTGTTGGTGCCTTAGTAACCAACAACTTAGTCAAATTGCTATTCAAATCCTTAGCGAGAGTCGACTAGAAATTATGATGATTATTTTAGAATTTAGTGACTGAAAGCTGTTGTAGCAACAATTTTCATTCAAATTAGTATCAAATCTGTGCCAGGTAGTAATCGCATTACCTAATAATTATTTTGACAATTTTACTGAATGTTGGTGCTGTCATTGATAGCAATAATTTTCACGCAAATTATTGTCAAAATATATATAAAAGCTTTCTCTAATTTTATTCTGGAAATTGCCACAGTTGCGCTGAAGGCCCGCTTTCCATGTAAGCTTTTCTGCACGCTTTTCTGCTAGCAGAAAAGTCGATATAGTGCATTTATATAGAACCATTTCCACTTGAGCGTTTCAGTGCCACTGACACTCTCACGCCGAAAAACCCGTCGCTCAGTGAGCGACTTTTCTGCCAGCTTTTCTGCGAGAATAAAAGTTGGTCTAGTGCATTTAGATAGAATCATTTCCATGGGAGCGTCTCCGTGCATCGGGTACAAGCGCGTGTTGTGCTTGTGCGCATGCGTGTTGCCTTATAAGCAAGTTATTTTGCAATATTGAGTTTGAACACACTGCAAATATACACCTGTGCAAAAGTTAAGCACCACCCTATTTTTACGCACATGCGAGGGTATATTCATGTGCTATGAAGAAAGCAATAGCATAAACATTTATGTACCCATCCATCTTAGTGCAAGAGGTAATAATGCAACTAGAGGAATGCTGATTATGATGGTGGGGAAACACTGTATGTTTTTGTTTGAACTTGAAAACGAGGCCTGAATATGGTTACGTTGACACAACTGACAACTATTGCCCTACAGTTGACACACGTGGCTAGATTGTCATTAATGGTGTCTGAAAACGACGTTTAACATCTGTGCACGAGTTTGAGACTGTCATTATTAATACCGGGTATATCCACCTTGTGCCTGGATGACGGCCTGGACAAGACGTCTCATGCTGGTCACCAACCGACTGATACGCCATTGTGGTATTCGTTGCCATTCAAGATGGAGTGCGTCTCTTAATTCCTGTAGGTTCTGCACAGGAGGATCCCTCCTTCTCACCATGTTTCCCAGAATGTCCCAGATATGCTCAATAGGGTTCATGTCAGGGCTCCTTGCTGGCCATGGTAGGGTTTCGATGGCATTCTGGCGGAGGTATTCATGCACAGCTCTACCACGATGTGGTCGGGCGTTGTCATCCATGAATATAGGGTGGGTTCCAGGTGCATGATTTACAAAATGAGGGACCACAACTCTATCCAGTATGGAATCTTGATATCTTTGTCCATTTAGTGTTCCAGGTACAGTCAACAGATCCAGCTTACAATCAAATGAGATGCACCCCCATATCATAACGGAACCTCCACCAAATGGAACTTCTTCCATGATGTTACGTCGGTCGTACGCCGTGCGTCTGGACCTCCATACACGAGTTCGACCATCTGTGGCATGAAGCAGGAACCGACTTTCATCGGACCAGTGTACCCGTCTCCAGGATCTCATGTTCCAGTGTCTTCTTTCGTTGCACCACCTCAGACGCTCCTCTTTGTGGTGTGCAGTGAGGAGAGGACGTCTGACAGGTCTCCTGGCTTTCATGCCAGCAGCATACAGTCTCCTTTTGACGGGAGACATTGACACTCTATTGCGCGTTTCCCATTGCTGGCTGAGCACTCTGCTGTTGGTGAATGGAGATCTCCTAACAAGGCGTACTAGGGCTCGATCATCACGGGCAGTAGTCTTCTTCGGTCTTCCAGATCTAGGCCTGTCGTTCACCTCGTTAGTTTTCCCATGTTTTGCAATCAAACGACTGATTACAGTATGGTTAATGTTCAGCTGTCTGCCAATCTCTCTGCATGACATACCAGTGGTATGCATGCCTATGATTTGCCATTTCACACGATCACTTAACCTTCGTCTTGCCATAGCGGTTCACAATCAAGAGCTAATTCTCTCTGTACAAATAAACCACGGTCATGAACACAAACTTCCTAATCTTGTCGCCTAAATCTGTATGTAATGTTCTACACCTCAAACTGGACTTTTACATAACTGAACACGTGTGCTGTTTCCCGCCACGCACGGACATCAAGCAGCGTGAAGTCATGCATGCATGTGCATTTCGTACTTGGAATTATGTCAGCTAACGCGGGGACAAAAAGTATGGCAGCCTAGTTGTACCATCATGTTTCTACGTTATATTGTTTTTGCTGGTGCTTAACTTTTGCACAGGTGTATATAATAATGATGCCATGCAACAGCCATTTTCTTTTGTATTATTTGGGCAAGAGACAAAGAACTCGCATTCATATGATGCAGTTAATGCAGTTGACAAACCAAAAAAGAGTGCACAGATTTTGGGTGCAGATATTGTTCTACCAGATCAATTAACTGCTCCGGTTTTTGAAAGCTCAGCTTCAAGACCTGGCCTCTGCACTTTTGCAACATGGCACATGTAGTGTGTAGGAAAGCAAAAATTGATCAAAGATATGTAGAACGAGAGCCTGAAATTCGCTTGCCTATGCTAGGAAAACAGCTATATTCGCTGGCAAACTAGCCCGCACGGAAACAGACAAACCGGTGAGCAGAAAAGCATGTGAGAATACGCGAGCAGAAAAGCTCACATGGAAAGCGAGCCGAACAGTATTGAAATGCAGGCCGTTGAATGTACTGCCGTGAATAGTATGCACTACGTGCATGCTTACGCTTCCAGAGCTGGAGGAGAAATGACTATTTGCACATGCAGGCAGGTTGGTTTTGTTTGAGAAATCCTGGCCTATACTGACAATAGACTAAACGAATATGGCGTCCAATAGTTACAACGATTATTGAGTCAGGAAATTGTATGCTGGGTAGCGTTGCATGCTGGGTAGCATAGCATGCTATGTAAAGTCAACAGAAAGCAGCAGGCATCTCATATCTCGTGCAAAAGGGTCTATATTTAATGAGGCATGAGAACCTTAACTACAGGGGTGTAAGAACCTACTTTGACCTGGGGGAGGCTATACTATGGGCGAGGCCAAATCCAAGGGGTGTGGATGGAGCTATATGTATACACTATGTTAGGGGGAAACCTGGGGGAATATATCGCCCTTGCCACACACCCCACCTTGTTCACAACTTCATTCCGAAAATTCGAAAAAATCTGGAAAACCCGGAAAATCTGAAAACTTACAATCTCTGATTGCTCTTCTTATCTTTTTAACCCTAATTTGAAATTTCAGTATTTTTAGTTTTTAAAAATCTATGCATGAAAGCTGTTGAATATAGGCATAGACAGAATATTCTTATAGACATCAGAGAATCACCAATAATGGCAGGTCTTGGTACTTCTCACGCTCCAGTAGCCTAGCTCCCAAACGAACCCCCCCCCCCCCCCATTGCCAGAATCCCCACCACCTCCAGTGCCTCCAGCCTCACTCGGTGTCTTTCCACCTCTGTCATCAACCAACTAGCAAAAGAAGTCTTATATTATCGGAGATCAGTTTAACGGAATTTTTTTTTCATTTCCTGAAGAAATTTACAAATATAGTTGTGACAGCTGTGCAATGGGCAAGCACGTTAGTTCATGTTTTGCCAAGATTTATGTTGTGGAGTCGGAGAAGGAGGCACTTGAAAAGTATCCAAAACAGTCGCTCATTTACCGTATGTACCTTGATGATATTTTCCTGATTTGGCATCAAACAAAGGAAGAACTTTTATAAATTTCTAATAACTATGATCCGAATATCAAAATAAAAGCCACCATTGACGCTGTGTCCATAGATTTCTTGGATGTAGCTCTATACAAAGGTCTAAAGTACGAAACATGTGGGTACGTATACCACAACGTTTTGTTCAAGCCAACATATTCACATTAGCTACGGTACTGCACAAAAGATCTTTCCATCTGCTGCATACTTTTAACTGTTTAATGGTCAAATTTGGTCATGAATGTTAAAGTATTTGCTTATCAAATGTCCATTTGCAGGCCAAGGGAAGACTATTTTTTAAAATGTACCACTGGAATGACTGGCTTGCTTATCGCGCCAGGCATTCCAGTGGTAATTGTCAAATTGATATAGTATAACGTCGCAGATGCTACATTAACTATGTGAATGATTTGTAACCTAAGCTAAATTAAGTGAAATGTATAATTTCTCAATCTCAATGGTTGCTAGAGTCATTAAAGGGTCATTTCAGTGATCACGGGAACACATTACGCGTCTGTAATAGGCAATGTAGCTTTTTTATTCACCTGGAAATTCTTAGCTTGAAGTGTTTTCCAACTAACTCGTATCTCATCTAATCGTGAATATGTTCGGATTATGAATTATGCCCTCGTGAAGTGACCTTGTTGGATTCTAGCGAAAACGTAAACAACAAGGTTTTGTTCTTTACGATCTGAACTCCCATGATGCAATACACATTTCGATGGAAGACATGCTGATCCACTGACTGGTTCCCGGCGGCGCCCCGGTGTTCGAATAATTGCATGAAACACTACCTAATACATAGTTTCATACTTAGCCGGTATTGTGCAAATCGGCTGTTTTTACTATTTAATAAGCATACTGGCGAATTTTTGAAAATATTTTGACTGGTCGAGTTCCCAACATATTTCCAAAATAACCTAGAATGTACAGCCAGTATATCTAGGACACGAATATGGGCCCTTATTATTATTATTAAAATTATTATAATTAATGTTATTATAATTATGGGTGTTGCATAGCGGTTAGTGATAGCATGTGTTGAGGCATTTTAGAGGATCTCATAGCTTATGTTAAGACTTTGTCTTCTTAACAGAACAGAGACCCAGGGTTGCACATTGTAGCATCGGCGCATCCGGATTGTTCCTTGTACTGGGGGTCTGGTCTTACGCTGGGTACGAATCATCCCAACGCTCTGAATAATACAAAAGCTGATTTCATGGATCGGCAGAACGATAACGTTCCAGTGAAGCCGGTCATACATTCCTGCATTCATTGCGGTTCCATACCATGGTTTCATCCATGTTGTTCGTTAGTCCTGAATAGCGTGTATATATGTTTCCACTTGTTTTAGAATACGCGAAGAGACGTAAATTCGGCTCAACTTATTGGTCTTGGTCGAATGCTGCGTTAAGTTGGTCTATGGCAACGTTTGATTTGCTGGTTCAGTGAGAGTTATTACCTCTAGCTGATCTATATCTCGCCAGAGAACGACTTATCTTGAAAAATACCTAAGTGACAATATAAAGATGGTCGGTCACCAAGGCTTCCTAAGGATTAATATGTTATATAAACCGAATATATAAGATGTAAAAATAACCTTCTCCTTAGAGAAGCTTTCACCGAAGCAAGAGGAAATGCCTCGCACAGGCTGCCTTCAACATAGGTTCATCGAACCGTAGTTGGGTATAACGAAGTGTATTGGGATGTGATTGCATGTATTTATATGTGTGGTGTATGCTATTTTATGAGAAACTGCTAGTCAGTCTGTGCAGATACTGATCAGGCGGAATCGCCAAACTAATTAATCTAGGTGGTTGCGGCTGTATTTAGCGGTCCTCCAGAGGATCCTAACCTGATGTTTTTAAACACTGGTATGGAGGGCATACATACCCTGATGGTCGTATTAGAGACATGAAGATGAATGTGTTGATATGGGCCATTCTGGCATGCCCCTACACAATCCGTGCTACAACATACATGGATTGCCATTGTTATATTGTATTGTTCTAGGTCAGGAAATGCTACAGCTGTGTTTTGAATGTTAAGCCTTTAGAGTATACCGTCATTGCCTATTCAGCAGTACTGGCAGTAGTAGTAGTAGTAGTAGTAGTAGTAGTAGTAGTAGTAGTAGTAGTAGTAGTAGTAGTATGCAGACCTAGTTGAACCTGTTATGACCCGATCGAGCTTCTGACACACAGACCCCTACAAGTTTGCACAGTTCATTAACTCCACAGGGCATTGGCCTGATTGGCCACGAGTTATGATGTCATCAATATTTGAATTAGCCTCCACACCTAATAGTTTCACACATCATTACCCCTCCAGTACCGCTACAGGTCAAACATTGATGACTGTATAAGCGTCTGTTCTGAGCACCTGAAAGCTATGACATCATCATGGGTTGTTCACAGGGTAGGACAAACAACCACCAATGTTATGAAATGTTAATCCTTTTAAACTATACTCACTATCTACTTGGTCATTCTCTCTTCACATAGGTTTCTTAACTTAGGACACCTAGAAACATCTGACTTCTGAAATGTTAAGCTGTTAAGCCTTTTACAATATAAGAGCGACCCACTCTCCTAGCACCACTTCAAGTAGGAATGTGCGAGATTGAATGTGTTATAAGTCTAAACCACCTTGGTCCACATATCCAGGTAGTGTGCATATACAGGCATTTATAGCTCTGCATAGAATAAGATAAGCAGATGCTTGTTTAAGCCAATATGTTGGCTATTTAATAAGACTGTTAACAAATATTTTGAAAATATTTTAACTGGATGAGTTCCCAACATATTTCCACAAAACCTGTACAATGAGCAGCCAGCATTCACGGATGTAACTCTAGGGCTAGAACACGGGCCTTATTATTATAATATTAATTATTAATAATATTAATATTTATTAATAATATTAATATTATTAATATTAATATTATTATCAATATTATTAGTATTAATATTATTAATATTATTATAATTAGGGACGTTACATAGGGGTTAGTGATAGTATGTTTGGAGTTATTTCTGAAGCTTATGTTGAAGTCTTTGCCTTCTTGATAGACGAGACCTATGTGTTGGACATACACAGATTTCCATTGCTATATTGCCTTGTTCTAGGCCAGGAAATGCTACCGCTGTGTGCTGAATGTTAAACCTGTAGAATACATGTACATTGCCTTTTCAGCAGCAGAAGTGGCTGCAGCAACAGGGACAGCAGCAGCAGGGCACATGCCTAGTTGAACATATTATGACTCTATAGAGCTCATGAAACAAAGACCCCTAAGCGTTTGCATGGTTCATTAATACCACAGAGCAAACATTGGCGACCATATACGTGGCTGCTACGATTGGCTGGGAGTATTAGTGACATCATCAATATTTGAATTAGGCCATGCCCCTAACACTTTCATGGCTCATTAGCCAAGTCAATAGTTTAAAACATTGGTGACTGTATAAGCAGCTGCCCTAATATACAGTGAGGGGTCATGTGACCTCAATTCACATCTCAACCTCGAACAATGATGACTGGATAAGGCGCTGCTCTGATAGGCCTTGGTAGGTCACATGGCGTTGATTTGTACCCACCCACCCTAGATATTTCCACCTCATTACACCTATCAATAGATCTACAGGCCAAACATTGGGGACTGTATTAGCGGCTGTACTGATTGGTCGAGAGTTAGGACATTATCATCAATATTTTGAATTAGGCATTGCCCCCTAACAGGTCCGCGGGTCATTAGGCGCATCAATCAGCATTACCAAGGGTCAATATATCAAAAGCCTCAAACAATGGTGACAGCATAAGCAGCTCCTCTAATTGCCCATGAGGGGGTCATATGACATACATTTGGCCAAGCCCAAGCCCTCTTTCATGCATTGTTGCACCTCATCTAAAGATCTACATCCCCAAAATGTGGCGAAGTAATGGGTGGCTGTTGTGATCGGTCGAGATCTTATGATGTCATCAGTGACGTCGGCAATATTTGAATTTTGGACAAATTCAAATATTGCCGACGTCACTGATGACATCACTTTCTCCCACTTTTCCGACAAGAGAAGACAGGAATCTGATTGGATGAGAGAACAATAGAAAAGGCTCTTGACCAATCATATTCCAGTATTTTTTGCGGGGTGAAAAGTGTGTGTGGTCTAATTCAAATATTGATGACGTCACAGATGATGTTTTAAGTTCTCAACCAATCGGAATAGCCGCCCATCCTGTCATCTTTCTACTAGTATCTTTAGTATCTTGGTGAACCGTAATGCCTATTAAGATGGCTATAGAGGACACACATGTTGTTGAACACTTTAAGCTTCTTGGCCATTTAATGTCGTCCATCCCCGCGTTGAAATTGTGACGACTGAACAGACAGACACCTCGCTCAGATACGGCAGAAGAAACTGATAAACAAAGGAAACTGAAGGGCACTCTACACTGACGCTGCATGTCGGTCGTGCTCGTGTGTTCGTGCGTCGTTAAACTCGTCTCTCATTTCATCTTCGGTCTCATTCGCCTACAGTGCAGCTCAGAAATAACTTAAACCGTTTAAAAAACAAAATAAAAAGTAGGCCTACTGCCGAGTATTTTGAACATAATTTGATTGATAGCCATTGTTGCCTTTGTTGCCATGTTGTCCAGCATATGCTACAAAATATTTCTTACGTCGTGTTCAAAATAGACATTTCCACTTTTAGCTATGCCCCGCACTCCCTAGCTAAGCTCCACCCACACCTCGCTCGTGTTGGGATCGATCGATCTCTGAACTCCCTGACTATCCATTTCCAGAAAACTATACTGGTAAGCTATTAAATATTTTGAAACTAATTTGACTGGGTGCTGTTGCTGCCTATCTATGGCAGCAACAGGGCCCAGTCAAATTAGTTTCAAAATATTCAACAGCATGTTTATTAGATAGTAGAGACATACAATTCGTACAACGTGTCGGACTATTAAGAGTTATAGACGGGCCTAAAAGAAGCGTTTATGACGTAATGATTATGACGTCACGCTACACGCCACTTAGCCGAGTATGACGCCATATGACGTCATATCATCGATGGATAATCTGGAAAGGTGAATTGTACTAACACGTTTCTGCTTTTGTTTTGGAAACATGACAACTAATTTTATGAGCTGCACTGTGCGTAATTAACATGAATATCAGCACGAATACGCTGTTCGCTCTTCTCCCTGTATCTAGCGTGTACACTTTATAGTAAGGTAAACACCTTGTTTACCCAGAGCGTGTAGGTCGCTTAGGCCAATAGTATGTGTATTGTGCGCCGAATCAGCTAGCTATAAGGTGAAGGTCGTAACCATATGCTGTCAATACATGTTGGGATGGGGGGGTGGGGGGTGGGGGGTGGGGGGAATATAGGATCTGATTTATTCTATTTATAGCAACACTACTACTATATAGTAGCATAATCAGCGCTGGATATATATCACTGTGGAGGCCCCTGGACAATACGTGAGGGTGACCTGGCTGCGGTGTCCCACTCACATAGATGGAGCAGGGTGGTGGTCAGGGGGTTCTCCACCTGAGAAAATTTAATTTTCAATTATGTCAGGGGGGGGGGGAACTTCCGGCCCCCGTCGCCCTGAGTATGGTAGGGGGATACGCTGCCATTTCCTACATTTTGGGTGATAAATAACATCCATATTTTGCTTCGACTGTTGCCATTGATATTCAATAAAATTTGGATTAATTTAACAGCCATCTTATCACAATAAATCTCACTGACGGTATATTCCGGTATATGCCTGGGTTCTATTCCTATATAGTCCGGTGTTTACTCGGACCAGAATAACGCGATTTCAGATCAATCAAGTTCATTCGTCTCATTTTATCAGTTTCTCATTATGAGTTCAGTTACCCCGTCTGTCTGTCTGTTTGACGGCATCCAAGCTCCGTTAACTTTATATCTCGGCCTGGTTTCACCATATTTGGGACTACACTTAGCTACGTGGCTATCAATGGGATTGAGCACAATGATATTGAGACCACGAGGTCAAACCTCGTGGTCACTATCAGTGTGAACTTGGTATAAAACTCAATTTTCTACGGGTATGCTTTTGATTTAGCTCAACATATATATATATATAGTATTATATCTCGGCATGGCTTAACATTATTTGGACCAAGCTTGGACATACGCTTCCTAGTATCAAGGGGATGAAGCACATTGCTATTGAGGTCAAAGGTGAAGGTCATAGTATAAAATGCAGACTAACAGAGTTACCTGTAGATTTGTATTCTTAGCTCATGTTGCCTTTATGTCAGAATTGATCAAATTCTTGGAACTAAACATGGTCATTCAGTTGTTACCTCTGTCAGTCGGAGCAGCACAAAGACATTCAGACTTCTGAGGTCAAAGTCGTTGTGATCTTAATACAAATGCAGGTAATTTGCATTTGGAAACGCATAATGCCAAGCGTTTCGCCAATATCCCTCAGCGTAACACTGCTGTCTTGTAATTACTCTACAGTAGCGGCGGCCCCGAGGAGACGAGGATAACGTCGCTTATTAATGAATGACTGATTACTTTTACTAATCGATTTGAGTGACCTGAAAACCTCAAGAACACATCGACTGACCTGCTCACGCTGCAGGCTATAGGTCTTCTGTGATATCTAGCCAGTCTAAAGATATAACGTACAGCTCAGAAATAACTTTACACGTTTCCAAATCAAACGTACTGTTGAATATTTTGTGCTTAATTTGATTGAAAGCCAGCTGCCTAAGGCCTCTCTCTCCCTCCCTCCCTCCCTCTCTCTCTCTCTCTCTCTCTCAGGCATCAATGGCTTCCACTCAAATTAAGACCAACATATTCAACAGAACATTTCTTACACCATGTTCAAAATTATACTAACTAACATGTTTCTATTTTTGTTTTGGAAACATTAAAAATTATTTATGAGCTGTGCTGTGCTTTGAATACAGCTCCATTCATCTTGAGCTATTGGCTACGAGGACAACACGTAGCCCTATGAGGGCCGAATTCCCTGAAACCAATTTCAAGGAAGGCCTATAACAGAAGTAACCTGTTGAACATTTTGAATATAATTTGAACAGAACCTGTTGTGGCCATATTCAGCAACATACCCCGGTCAAAAGGAATTTCAATATAAAAAACGTCAATGAAATAACCTAAGTTGTAAAGGTCGTCTTCTTGTAGCGTGGTTGTTGTTTCCTTGGACAGGTCATACCCGCTCTATGATAGACGCACCAGCAGCTTTTATTTCTTGGCCAGCGTAGCGGTCAATAATTGATCGCCTCTGGCAGTATGCGTGGGCGCAGTTAGTGGTACGAAAATCAATAGGGCCTATATACTACCGGTGGTTTCAATTCATGAATCCATTCCCTCAGTCAACTCGATGATATAAATCAAATAATCCCCCCCCTCCCCCCCCCCCACGCAACGGCAGCCATGTCGAGGGATGACATAATCCCACTGATTTGGATAGACATATGGATGGATACACAGACAAATGGGAGCTAATAATTATAATCTAGCCACCTGAGATTACTAACCTATTCAATAGCACATTCAAGTAGGTTTAGTTATTGAATGATAATAACCAAAGATAATGGACACAATCTTGTTTGATCATCTCAAAACAGAAATGACATGACATTTATTGTAGCATTTAATTAATCTATATTAGATTATATTAAAATTTGCATGGACGGACGGACACAAATTCAGAGACAAAGGGATGGATGGACGTAGGGAGGGGCTGACTGACCCACACAATAATGTACATTTCCCTAGTACCATAGCCAATGTCCCCATGAAGTTTTCTCACAATACTCCACGCAAAGATGAAGTTATTGAACGAAAACCCATAATTTTCACGGACGGACAGACACAAATTCAGAGACAAAGGGATGGATGGACGGAGGGATGGGCTGACTGACCCACAAAATAATGTACATTTCCCTAGTACCATAGCCAATGTTCCCATGAAGTTTCCTCACAATACTCCAAGCAAAGATAAAGTTATTTTACGAAAACCCAAAATTTGCACGGACGGACACAAATTCAGAGACAAAGGGATGGAGGGACGGAGGGACGGGCTGACTGACCCTCAAACTAAGGTGCATTTCCCTACTACCCTACTACCATAGCCAACCTTCCCGTCAAGTTTCGTCACAATACTCCAAGCAAAAGTAGTTATCGAAAGAAAACTGTACGTGCGTGCGTGCGTGCGTGCGTGCGTTCGTGCATGTGTGTGTGACGGACGGACGGAAACGAACATAATTCCCCCCCACCCCACCCCCTAAAGCGGGGGGGGGGGGGGGATAATCATATGACGTCATAATAAACCATGTGAAGTGTAGACTGTCGTCATAAGCATTAAGTCATTCATGAATGACCCGATTTAATCCGTCTTAAATGCTTAATAGTCCGTCAGGTTGCATGAATTGTAGGCCTATGCCTTTTCTATTTAATAAATTTGATGTTGAATATTTTAAAACTAATTTGGCCGGACGCTATGCAGCAAATGGCAGCAACGGCACCCAGTAAAATTAGTTTCCAAATATTCAACAGCTTACCTGTATAGTTTTCTGGAAATTGATACTCAGGGTCGCTGGGATCGATCGATCCCAAACCGAGCCAGGTGTGGGAGCTTGGCTAGAGATGGGCTGGACATAGCTAAAACAGGAAAGGTCCATTCATTGATACAATCCGTTTTTAGTCCATACAGATATAGCAAGATTCAAGATTACTGAAGCACTCCGCAGTCACTATGGTGATTACAAAATTAAAATTATCATAGCATATATATGCCTAGGCGTAAACTAGTATACGTTTCACGTATTTTCTGTACGATATTTTTAATCCAAGTGTCTCAATGCCAAGGTAGCTATACAGGAAAGCTGTTGAATAATCTAAAATTAATTTGACTGGAACCTGTTGCTGCCATAGGCAGCAACAGCTCCCAGTCAAATTAGTTTCAAAATATTCAACAGAATCTTGAAGAATTTGTCATTTCTGGTTCATGATGGGTCAATGATTGATGCAATCCTATGATGGAATCTTAGACGACAATCTTAGGTTACACTAGAACCAGGTCTCGTGGCCTGATTTAGTATTTAAGTCAGATTTGGGGTCATGCGACATGATGTCTCCGTCATGAGGTATCGGATTGGTCGAGTTTATGGATAAGATGCATATACCACTATACGCTTGGACGTGCTTGTCATCGGAATCAATGGTGTATTAATCAACTCAATATTCCATCACCATCTAAATGAATCCAGACAAGAACCGAATGGTTGATGGTAGCACTATCACCACCCCACCACCACAACAACCACCACCATCAACATCATGTCACCATCACCAGCACCACAACTACCAGTAGTAGTAGTAGTAGTAGTAGTAGTAGTAGTAGTAGTAGTAGTAGTAGTAGTAGTAGTAGTGGTAGTAGTAGTAGTAGCAGCAGCAGCAGCAGTAGCAGCAGCAGCAACAGCCACCTAGCAGCAGTAACCGTATAGTAAACTGATAATTAAATAACGAACAAGAACATAAGAAAACTTTATGGGATTGTAATATTATATTTAACAATATTTTATTCAGAAATGTAGTAATAATAATATTATTATTAATCATTATAATTAAAATAAAAAATAAACGAGACAGCTCGATTCGACGACATACATACACATGTATTCATTCCATCATTCGTAACGCATCACTATACGCCCGACGCAGAGAAGGCCTTAGTATATCAACCGCGTGATAGGTACAATACAACTATGCGTTTAGCAAATTATAATCACCGTCACCAGTATTTGGAAAACAGCATTAAATTTAATACAAAAAAAATATTTGTAACCAGCACTTTTAATAAAATAAACACAAATAAATCACGTTAGCCCTGCATCTTAGAAGCAATAACTTAAAAAGAATTTACTGTACAGCTCATAAACAAGTTAGGTTTATTAAACCAACATATTAGTTAGTAAGAAATGGTTTGTTGAATATTTTGAACATAATTGGATTGCAAAACAATCCGGTTATGTTCAAAATATTCAACAGTATGTTTTATTTTGTTTTGGAAACGTTTTCACTTATTTCTGAGCTGTACTACACTGCCAACCTGTCTGTCAGTTTGGGCTATTTAGCTATCGCAAAACCTGCTCAAACGACCACCTAGAATTGGTGCCACGGAGAGTCTTTAAGGCAAGTGGTTGCAAGATGACGGGTGGTTTTACGAGCACTTGTCCTAAAGAACCACCGTCGTATCGTCCCAATAAACACGTCCTACAGTTTTCCCTGATAACGTAGCTTACCGGGCTGATGCTGCTGGGCCGATAGTATCGGCAAGACCCGGCATCGGCCCAGTAACCTGCGTTATCTGAGTTGATTACACACAGCACGTGCGTATTCCTCTAAAACAGGTTTGCTCACAGTTATCTTCCCTTTGCTCTCTAACTGAGGTTCATTTTGAAAACAGTGTTTCTATCATGTGACACCATTAATGTCTAGTCGTAATGGAGGAAACCAGTTTTAGCTATGCCACGTCCATCTCTAGTTAAGCTCCACCCACATTACGCCCGTGTTGGGATCGTTCGATCCCTGCACTCCCTAAATCTCAATTTCCAGAAAACTATACAGGTAAGCTGTTGAATATTTTAAAACTATTTGCACTGGGTGCGGCAGCAAAAGCGCCCAGTCAAATTAGTTTCAATATATTCAACAGCATGTTTATTAAATCGTAAAGACATACAATTCGTACAACAACGCTTAGTCTACCATCAATTAAACGTTAGTGACGAATTTAGCCACGTCATTCATGACGTAATTGATTATGACGTCAACCCACACGTCACGTAGTTGATTATGACGTCATATGATTGACTCAGAAACTGGAATCCTCCATTCATTCACTCCACCGATCTATAGAAGTTTAGAAATTACTACAGATCGTTAATATGTTAGGGGTCCGATATACTGAAACGTATAGTAAATGCAATGTAGACGGGATGCGCACAGTTTGCAAAACGAACATTTCTTGCACCAGCCAGTATAGTAGAATTCTGACATTATCATACAGCAGTATAAGCGTTAATACGAATAAATAAAGAAAAAAGAGAAAACCCTTTTCATTCTGATATCAAGATTCGTAGAAAGATGATTCAAGTCAGATAAAATGTAATATAAAACCTGATTATTTTGAAGACGGGTTGACAGCGACAATAATTATCAGTTAAAATGCCTTCAAAATAATCATCGACGATATCAATGTATAGTGAATATTAACACGTATACGTAGATTACAGTAAATCGGAACGAAAACAGTCATTAACGATGAACTCTTTGAACCCTGAATTACCAGAATACCAATTTCAAGGTCTTCATGCAGTTAAGCTGTTGAATATTTTGAAACTAATTTAACAGGAACATGTTGCCGTCATAGGCAGAAATAATCATCCAGTCAAATTAGTTTCAAAATATTCAAAAGAATGTGTATCAGGCTAAATCGCAAAGGCTATTTTGGTGTTTCTGATATTTCGGGTTGAAAAGGGCTAAATAAAAAGGAAATCCTAAATCCATAAATGACATATTGGGACTAATAGTAATAATAATAACAACATATGGTTTGACGTTTTAATACGTTAACAAACAATGTTAATAATTACAATAATTTTAAAATTATTAATGAATATAAAGTTTCGTCCATCCTATACCAACGTTGAAACATTGGTGAAACAATGTGCAGTATTTTGAGTACGTAGGCCTACTAACGAAAAGAAACAATTTGATTATGCCTTGCCTCCCACATAAAAAATGTAATGCATTTTCAATAAAGTTATCTTCTGATTATTGTCGCGTTATAGGTCTAATATTGTGAACGTTACCCGCTAACCTTGAAATCCCAGTGTTTCAATTTAAAAACCGCTGTACAAGAAAGTTGTTGACTATTTTGAAACAAATTTGACTGAAAACTGTTGCTGCCATAGGCAGCAACAGTTTCCAGTTAAATTAGTTTCAAAATATTCAAGTTAATGCTCCGTATATTATGATGAATTTCCCATTTCTGGACTCTTAAGGGACCTCGTATGTCAACCTAACCCTTTACTGGTCAACTCCGGCCAGAAGTGCCACCAATCGGTTTTCATGCCATGAGAAGTGTATTTTTGAAAATTTAACAGTGGAATGACTAACTTGGTAACCGAGCCACGCGACTTTGTAACAGAGCCAGTCATTTCAGTGACAAATTTTCCAAAAATACTCTTCTCTTACTCAGCAAATGGACACTGACAAAGCCAACAAATTGATTTTTACCATTAACCATTCAATGCTCAAGCCGGACAAAAACGACGTCTGCTGTGCTGTTGAGAAAATACCCGTTTGCAGGCCAATCAAAAACTGTCTTTGTAAATTCGGTTGGTAAATTTACCAAAAAATAGTCTCATTGCCTACAAATGGATAGTCAATGAGCACACATTTCTTGAAAATCTTGACCATTAAAGGGTCAATTAATATATAAGTACATTAGTAGAATTTTGAACGCTTTAGGCCCCGAGTCGTGGTTATATTAAACAGTCTAAAACAATCACCGGATGCTATACCATCACATAATCTTTGTGGAATACACATAAATGTGTAGCTAGCTACTTTACATAGTCAATACGGTACCGATAAGTGGGTATCGTAGTGTACAAGAAAACATTTGTGAATTTACATAATTTATCGTTTGTCCATCAAAACAAAAAAAATCGGCCCAGGCCTATAGTAACCCTTTAACACTTGAATTTGTTGAAGAAAATTTCTATTTTCTCATAGAAAATATTTATTTGCAGACCAATAGAAGACCATTTTTGAAATTTTATCACTGGAATGACTGGCTCGGATATCCAGCCAGTCATTCCATTGGTAAAATTTTCAAAAATAGTCTTCTCTTGGTCTGCAAATGGACATTTCTCAAGACTAGTGCAGAAGCCGTTTTTGGCTAATATGGGTGTTAAAGGGTTAATTCTAGCAACCCAACCAAGGAGTCCATTTGTAGCAATACAACAACGCCCATTTCTAGCTAAGCACCGCCCACTTTTACGGCGCTAGAATCAATTTGAAACGTGAACACTGAACTCCCATAATCTGCCTTTCAACGTAACTATACAGGTAAGCTGTTGAACATTTTGAGACTAATTTGACTGGCGGCTGCTGCTGCATGTGAAAAGTTTGATTATGGGAAGTCAAATTTCAAAGTTTCAAATCGATTCCAACACTCGAACAAAGTGAGCGTGGCATAGCTAGAAATCGATCTTTACCTTATTAGCCACCCTTTCATCCAAGTTTCAAACCAAGCTAAAGGAAAGTTGTTGCATATATTACCCTAAGCAGCAACAGCTTCAAGTCAAATTAGTTTCAGAATATCCATTATAATAAGCATATATTCCTTAATATAACTCAATATATTGTTATAGGATATCTGACGTGATGACTGAAATAATTAGGCCCTATGCGAGATGAATGCCATAACAGCCCTACGATCAACTAAACTAATAGATATGGGCTTTTCAATAAAGAAAATACGTGGATAAACCAACTCTATATACAATTACCAAACATAATTTGTGATCTTTTCAAGAAATAAAAAATTCCAAACCTGTATCATCATCATTATCATCATCATCATACACTGTACATCATTTGTAGCTGCCAATATAGTTTAACAATTGATATATGTTTTAAAAGTAACAATTTGTGCGGTATTACATACGTGTTACAACACTCGTTATATTTCCTATTCTTAAAATACTACCTAATAGCGGATGGCTGATCAGTATTGTAATCCTTCAACCAGTTCTATAACCCTTTGATATTCCCTGCGCGGTGCTACCGGAAACCAGTCTATATAGTTAACCAGTCACCAAACAAACAAGCATCTATGCTGGTAAATCCTGCGGGAGGGGGGTAGGTGGGTGGGAGGCACACACCAAACCAATTTTGACACATTTTGCCATGACATAGCGGGGAATTTTCAAGATATAATTCCTAGACATTTGTTACAATACAGCCTGGAAATAACTTAAATTGTTTCCAAAAACAAAATTAAAAGGTTGAATATTTTGGACTTAATTTGATTTGAAGCAATTGCTTCCCAAAGCAGCAATGGCTTCCAATGAAATTAAGTCCAAGATATTCAACCGAACATTTATTACATTGTGTCAAAAATCACACAACTTAACATGTTTCCGGGGATTTTTGGAAACCTTTAAACTTATTTATGAGCTGTACAGTACGCATGTATTGCATGACATGCCACAAACAGTCTCCTCTTTCTTTGTCACTGTGGCAAGTAATTGCTTAGGTTTCGAATTTTTTTTATTTAACAAATTCCCTTTAATTTGTTAGTAAGTAGTAATTAGAAACGAGTTTGCCTACTGTCGCTTTAAGGCAGTCAAGTCAGTATTAACTGTATTATATATAGATAGCTATGGAATTTTATCTATAGGCCTACATTCCATCCGATCTCTAACCGTCAGACTTACCGGGTAATCATTCCCCTTAATAAAAGTTTTTAAATTTCCAACAACTATTCATTCAACAAACAATTGTAGTCAAATTCATTTCAAAATAGTCCACAGAACACATGCTTATGTTGCGCTGCGAAAAAAAATTAGTATTAGCAACAGAGTTGAGAGGGTTCTATTTGGCTGAGCTTACAGCAACAACACCCACCCACCACCACCCAGTTAAATAAAAAAGATTTTCAACAGTTTATTCGTATATTTAGCCTTAAATTTAGGATTTCAAGGTTTCGAATGGATAGTAAAAGAGTGGGCGGAGTTTAGCTAAAAATGGGCGGGGCATAGCTAGAAATCGATCCCTCTAGGCTATTGAACGTCAGTTATGCAAGCAGTACCCGGGTTAGCAGTTACGCCGATTCATTTAAAACAAGCCAATCCGAAGACGATATTTTGGTGAACGAAATTGTCTTTTATCGATTCACGCTTCTAACCGTGGCAAGTTCTTAAACCTTTAACTATCGAATTTGCTCAAGAAAATTTAGATTTTCTTATAGAAAATGTCCATTTGCAAACCAAGGGAAGACTATTTTAGAAAATTTACCAGTGGAATAACTGGCTCGGTTATCGAGCCAGCCGTTAGTGGTAAATTTTCAAAAATAGTCTTCTAGACTGTAAATGGACATTTCTCAAGACAACTGCAGAAGCCGTTTTAGGCTGATCTGAGTGTTATAGAATTAAAATGAAATAACAGACCCTTTAAATATTCGTGGAAAAAGGTCAAAGTGACACAAAAGAAATACACGCAACCATGACTGACTTTTAGCTGACTGCTGGAGTTAAGGTCACGGCGACACGATCGTGTTTACTAGAGATTACGGCAATAAATCTGTCCGGTTTTTAGAAGAACGCTGGGTTCATATGGCAGATTGCACAACCGCGCTGCATCATAAGAGCATAACTGCACGTAATCAAAGCCACAGCTTGTCACATGTTAGTGAAACGCCATGTATTATTAATTTGTGTCAGCGATAAACATATTTTACAAATTGGACTAGGCCTATTTCAAATCCGCCACTGCCATTTTGTAGGCGTTAGACCTACTGGGAGAGTCTAGGCCTTAAAGTGAACTAATAGCAACACTTTTCAAAATGAAATGTCCCCCGTACACCGTACACGGTACGCAGCAGACTCTAGGTACAGAAATCGTCCGTAAAACGGTAAACGCGCGGGTCACTGAGACCTTACCAAGAGGCCTACAGGCTGACGCGTAAATATCGTATTCCGTAGATTGAGAAGCCACTTTACGTTCGCTTCGCGCGGCGGGATTTTATCCGGAGAGTCGGATTGGTATAATGATTAGCGATGACGACTGTTCCGAAGAACCCGGTTCACGCCTCAGAGCGCCGTTGCTTGGAAACATGGGCAATTTTTTTCACCCTAGGGCATAAATGGGTACTGGTGAAGTTAGCAGCAATGGTGTAATTGACTGTTTCTGAGATTCCACAAGATATACCCGGGACAATATACGACTGGAAATATTTACGAATTTTCAATATGTTCACAACACGACTACGTGATACGATTACCTAATAGAAGAGAAATATGTACGTAGGCCTAATCTTGTACAGCAGTCACAGTACAGCTCGGAAATATCGATATAACCCTTTCACCGACAAATCCCTGAACAAATTAATTCTTTCCGATGCATAGCATACCCTGTTGTCATATTATTTTCAAAATATTCAACAGATTTCTTGTAAACTGTTATGGTCATGAAATTGAGATTCTGCTAATTCAGCGATGACAGCGTTAAATATGTTTTCCAAAACTAAATAATACGGAAGTTTGTTGTTGAATAGCTGGAACATGTTCAGAATATTCAACAGAACGCTTCTTCCACCGTTCTCAAAATTGTACTAGCCTAACTAACATGTTTCCGTTTTTCGTTTTGGAAACGTGTTAACATTTCTTTAGCTGAACTGTATCCTCATGCATAACACCATCCAACCATTTCATGGCTGTATCCTAACTATCCATCCTACTTGTAGTCTAGACTTACAGTTCTATAGGCCTATAGCCGACACGACGTATACGGTGTGAGCAGAGTTTCACACCATGAAATTGGGGGGGGGGGGAAGCTTAAATGGGAGAGGGGGGGGGGGGGGAGGTGGCCTCCAAACTCAAACCTGGCATTCCAAAGCAGGTTCTCTCATTCATTCTAAAATAAGAGTGCATGGACTCAGAAACTATCAATTATGGTCCGATTGTGTAGGTATGAGTGTCATAAAATATATACAGGAGTCTCATGGGAACCACTGCACCTACTTTGGGGGGTCTCAAGCTGCATTTGTGGGTCTATACCCTCAAAAGGACCCTTATGAGAGAATAGCTGGGTGTGAGGTGGGAGTTTTATTTATGAATTTACAACATAATAAATTCAGTTGAATAGTTTGACCTTCAAAGCGCTTAACCGAGTCAAACACGGACTAAGTGGGTCTGAGCTACAAATGGTTGGGCTGTCTTAGAAATGGGACCCAGACTCGACGACGTAACGACTATAGTCAAAATACAGTGGCTTTAGACATCTTTTGGCTTTCAAGAAATTTGCGCTCAATAAATAACGCGTGTTAAAAAGAAAGTAGAATAAATGGCCTAGGTCAGTTTCTTATTACAATGTCTAGATCACTCGATCGAGTACCCTAAACGAAACCCTACGTGAAAACTAGCGTCAAGAACGCCGAATAATTATTACACGATATCGATCTTCGACAATCTACATACAGTACTACTACTCCGTGCGTCTATTCAGCCGAGCTCTGTTGCGGGTATAGTATATATCGGTCAGAGCGGTTTGACATTTTCGGCGTGTCGCTATTAAAGGGATTGTTTACCAGGGTATTTTTTGCCGCTTCCCTTCCGCGATATCTTGTAAACATAAATGTCAGTACATGTTTTATACTACTTGCCATAAACATAGAAACAAGAAGTTACTGGTTTGATTGTCGTCTATCATCGGGTTCCTGATTCTAGGTCCCATACATTCACGCCATATCTAGGTTTGGTTTCAGTTCAGTTTATTATTGGTAACATCCCCAGTTTTTACACCAGTACCCATTTATACTTCTCGGTGGAGAGAGGCGAGGAACGAAGGAGATTGCCAACCAGGCAAGATAGCGCCCAGCTCAGGCACGAACCGGGTAGTAGTACTGAGTGCTAGCCTCTACACTAAGCCGTCGCTGACATCACAGAAACATATATAGAAATAATGATATAACCTATAGTGCCTATAGAGAGTTCAATAGTGCCTATAGAGGTCATCCAACACAGGAATCCATATCATGCTCCGCCCATTTCTAACTAACATCCGCCCACAGTTTGCCAGTGTTGGAATTGATCGAACCCCGAACTCCCAGAATCCCAATATCAAGGGTACAGGTAAGCTGTTGAATACTTTCACGCTGGTTTGACTGGCCGCAACAGCTGTTTATGGTAGCAATGGCGTCTAGTCAAATTTGTTTCAAAATTGTCAACAGACTTTTCACGATAAGTACCGGTAGCGCTCAACGTAGCCAACTTACTATAAACCAACCAGCGTAAGAACAACGTTTGGCTGGCCTATTCTATGTTGTGACAACGTAGCCTATGTTTTATACGATGACTAAAACTACCTTGGGCTTAGTCCGCATAATTCGAGTTCTGAATCTATGCCCTATAAAAATGGAGGAATTCGCTTTTAGCTATGACCCGCCCATCTCCAGCTAAACCCCACCTACACTTCGCTCGCATTGGGATTGATCGATCCCTGACTATTAATTTCCAGAAAACTATACAGGTAAGCTGTTTAATATTTGAAATTAATTTGACTTGGTGCTGTTGCTGCCTATGGCATATTAAATATTCAACAGCATGTTTATTAAATAGCAAAGACATACGGTTAGTACAACCTAACGGTCTATTAAGCGTTTAAAGGACTGAATAGAGTCATTCATGACGTAATTGATTATGGCACCAGCCTACACGTCACGTAGTTGATTATGACGTCATATGATTGACTGAGAAACTGGATTCCTCAATCCTGGCAAAGACGCGCATTTTATAGGGCTGAGTCCTAGCAACGAATAAAGCATACTTCCAACGAAACCATGTTTGCTGTGGACGAAGTATTAGAAAGGGGCTGGCCAGTGGGCCCGAAAGGAGGTATCCGTTGTAGACAGAGTTAATACACCTAGTTTGTTTTGATAATATGCCAGTTCTGTGGCGTTTGACAAGTGGTTCACATGGAGTAAATTCATCATAGACCGTGACCTGGACTGGCGTATATACATTGAGCTAGATTCAAGAAACGAGAGTAGACAGACAGCATCGACTGGCCTACATGTGGCTATTATACTATAGGCCCTATGGGTCTACACGTAGGTATACAATACATATCATAAATAGGTTACCAATTCCATGTTAATCAGAAAGAAATGTTCTGTTGAATATTTTGAACATAATTGGATTGGAAGACATTGCTGCCTAAGGCAGCAATGTCTTCCAATCCAATTATGTTCAAATTATTCAACAGCACGTTTTATTTTGTTTTGGCAACATTCTAACTTATTTCTGCGCCGTACTGTAGTCTGTAGCCTTGATGCCTCTCACCATAAAAATGCCAGTCTATAGATATAAATTGAATTAAGTCAGAGTTACAGCGCGTTAAAAGCGTAAATTTCCTCTCCGGGGCCTTTAGTTAATTGCATTATTTATGTCTCGGCTACCTAAGATACCACTAACCTTAGTTTTTGTTAGAATTGTATATTAGCTTGACCCACTTAACCGGGGAAGGTCGTCGGTCGGCTTGAGAAATCCGCCAAGAATATATATGCCGAATAGACTAAGAACTACGCTTACATAGCATACACACCCTTACATACGGATAGAAAGGGGTCAGGGCCTAGTTTTGTTATATATGAAAATTGATAATCACATTTAATATATAGGGACTATTTAGGCTACCCCGCCATACAAAATAATTATAGCCCACGTCACTTAAATAAGGTAAAATCAACATTTCAAAAACAGTTCTATCAAATCACGTCTAACCACCAATTAATCTCTTTCATAAGCGTTATAATATCTTTTCCCAATCAACGGCACGTAACTTCATCACATAACCATGACAATATGCGCAGTAACCCGCGACCAAAACCCCTGCTAATTAGCCTACTGTATGAATAATTAATTAATTAATTAATATAAGATTACTAATAATGGCATTAAGTTTTAAAATACTATGAGTGAATTTATAATGAGAAGACCACCCTCATCCTTAACTGTCTGTCTGCTTCCTGAATATCTCCAGTCTACATTTTCGATGGAGTTTAACTCTGGACCGGCCGAATATTTTGAAAACAATTTGATTGAAAGTTGTTGGCGGCCAAACGACCACCAACTTTCAGTCAAATTGTTTTCAAAATATCCACCACGTCCAGAGTTATTTTGCACATTGAAATTTGTGTCTGGTGCCTCGAAGCGCTCACACAGTTAATGAATGCACACAGGCATATTGTTTTGATTTCAACAAAATAAGTTTCGTGTATAATAGCACTAAATTATCTACACATGATTAAGTTAATAGCATATTTAATTATAATATTTTGGCAAAAGAGTAATAAAAGAAAATTTGTTTTAATAAGGAATTTTATCACCGAATTATAAATACGTTTAATAATACACACAATATAAAATATATGTTATGAACAACCTAATCTAAGCTATAATAGGGGTAGGCAGGCCTACATCATCATATTGTATCCATACACTATGTACAATAGCCGACTAGCCCTTGGAATTAAATTCAATGCAACTTCAGGAAACCGGGTGCATATTTTGAAACTTATTTAGCTGGGATCTGTTGCTGCCATAGGCAGCAACAGCTCCCAGCCAAATTAGTGTCAAAATATTCAACAGAATACTCCTTGTATGATGTATCATATAGAATCTTTCATTTCGTGTCCATGGAGGCTAAGTGGTCTATGCCTTTACATACGGGTCTACAGGCAATCTATTCGAATATGCTGTACACATTTTAAACGTAACTAATTTAATTAACTTTATAGTTTCTAGTGAAATTATTGAACTACGGAAGTATTACGGAATTAGTTTTGGTGAGTTGGGAGAAATTACTATGCCCTAAGCACTAAATTTATGCGGAACCAAACGCTAGATAATAGGCCTAATTCAATTCAAACCTTTCAATAATCAATAATTTGAAACATAATTTAAGACCTAATACAAAACCTGTTGATTATTTTGAATATAATTTGACTGAAATCGCTATAGGGTAGGCCTCAATAAATGATTTCAGAATAGTCACTCATGTTTTAACTTTATATTTAGCATTACGCGGTCAATGTACCGTAGCATCTGTTATTTATTATAAGTTTGAGCGAAATCGAACCATACATACCCCAAATGTAATAACCTCATCACGTTAAGGGGTGGGTAATGGTAATTTTATTACGTTTGGCATGATTAATGGTTACAAAACGTAAATTCTATGCCTAATTAATTGCAATATAGTTTCCTAATGTACATTCTTCGATAATTACCCAATTAAGAACGACATTTAGAAGCGCATCCCCCCCCCCCCACCCCGACTGTTTATGACGGGGATGTAGGCCTAAGTTCGTAGGCCTATGTAAGAAATATGCTGTTGAATATTTTGAAACTAATTTGACTGGGAGCAACAGCTCCCAGTCAAACTAGTTTCCAAATTAACACCAGCTTTCCTGTATAGTTGTCTTGAAATTGAGACACTGGAATGTCAAGGGGGTGGGGGGGGGGGCAGCCTGCTAACTGCGATCTTAGTGTAAGCCATAATTGTTCCAATAATAAATCTAAAGCTGGAGAGAATATACCACAATTACACTTAATAATAAAAATATTTGATTAACATAAATTAGCAATTATCAGACGGTAGGTAGGCATAGAATGTAGCTATAAAATAATAAATGTTCCTTATAATTATGCATGATCGCAGTTATGTACCAAAGTTCTAGTGACATCCTGAAATATAAAGTCCAGCTAAATACTAAATTGGATGGTAATGTTGGTCATGTGAGAGTTATAACAACCATCCACATCCACCACCCACACACACCCCTCCTCTCCCGGGAAAAGGGGGGGGGGGGGACGGGCGGAGATAAATGTAAATGTCTTCTCACACTTCGCAATCATATGGGTAACTCACATATATACCAAATCCGGTTGAATTTCGTCCACTAGTTTCTAAGGCGTTGTGCTAAAATCAATTTTAGACAGATGGGGGGGGGGGGGGGGACAAAATATCCAGTATTCTTCATAATAAATAATATGTAACAAAACAAGAGGCCCACGGTCCTTAACGCTCAGCTGCTTAACACTTATATCACTTGGGCCATGACATGTGCCTAAATTAAAAGGCGATATATACACCAAGTTAGCTTACTGTCTCAGAAAACCATATGAAACTACAGCCAGTGCAACAATTTTCTATGATTTCCAGTGAACCGTGAAAATAGGTCATGTTGACCTACTTTTGATACAGGACGCATCTTTCTGGTACGATGCATCCATCCACCGTTTTCCTTTTCTGCGTTTGAATCCTGTTGACCGTGCTATATATATATATATAGTCCAATGGTGGCGGCGAAACTGGCGCAAGAATCTAGGGGCACGTCAACGACCTATACAGCACCACCTGGTGGTCACGCACAGCTCGTCGATGTGCCTCCACAGTCGTGTGCTGATCGTATTCATCCATCGACTTTGGTGACTCTACAGTCTGGAAACTATAGTCCAGACAAGAATTTTCTATAGAGTTTAGAGAACCATGAAATGTAGGTCACGCTGACCTACTTTTCACATATGATAACTTAAGTTGCCCGTGAAATATGTGCCATGCTGACCTACTTTTGATACAGGGCATACCATTTGCCTACACTGCATCCATACACCAAGCTTGGTTACTCTAAACCAAATATGAGATTATCTGTTGCCTGAGTAAATGGAGGATTCCAGTTCATCCATCAATCATATGACGTCATAATCAACTACATGATGCGTATGATGTACGCTGACGTCATAATCAATTACGCCATGAATGACGTAGCTAAGCTCGTCACAAATGCTTAATTGATGACTGACTAAGCTTGTTGTATGAATAATATGGCTTTACTATTTAATCCTTTCATGACGAAGCCGGCCAAAACCGGTCTCTGTAGAGGTAACCGAGCCAGTCATTCCATTGGTAAATTTTCAAAAATAGTCTTCTCTTAACCTGCAAATGGACATTTATTTTAATTTTATTGAACAAATTATCATTAAATGGTTAATAAACATTCTGTTGAATATTTTGAAACTAACTTGACTGGGCTCTTGGGCGCAACCGATCGATCCCAACAGTGGCAAATCGTGGGTGGAGCTTAGGCTAGGGATGGGCGGGGCATAGCTAAAACTGGATTCCTCCATTACTATTGATTCAACTGGGAAAATTCACACTTGAGCTAGAGTATCCAGAAATTAGGTCAGACTGACCTAGCTCTCAAATATGGTTGGTCGCTTATGCCTAAAAGTTCCCCATGGAAAATGTAGTCTGCAGAAACTCGGCATGCAGACAGTTACAATGAAACTGAATTATTTATGACTTCATTTTCCTACAAGTTAGCGCTCCTAGAGCTCCTAGATCGTGGTTGAAACTCTGCCTGTTATTTTGAATATAAATTGACTTAATTTCCAGTGAAACTCTGATATCAAAATACCCAGTACCATGTTTCATATTACTCACTACAGTGAAAATCAATTTGCTAAAGGAGGCAATGTTATAATTATAATAATAGAAAGACATTGGTTAAGAATTAGGCCTCATTGTTGGAGTGGCTTATACCAACAGTAGTTTTAGAAGACTTTTTAATAGATTAATTTCCTGAGCTTACTACCAATTTTCCTTCAGCATAATTTGTCTGTAAATCAGTAATTATCAATACGGATACAAATTTAACCTTTTAGTTTGATCTGGTGTAGAGAGGAGGCATATTCCATTGAATATTTTAAAACTAATTTGACTGGGAGATGTTGCTGCTTATGCCAGCGACATCTCCCTGTCAAATTAGCTTCAAACTATTCAACAGTTTTCCAGTACAGTTGTTTTGAAATTAGGACACAGGAATTTTAAGAGTTAACGGTTAAGACACTAACTATATTCATTATAATAACTAAACAAATTTAATGACTAGTTAATGATCAAGTTATTAACACAGTACAGCAGGGAAGACCACAGTGGCACAAAAATAACGTAGAAAAATGTTATTAATAAAAATAATAATAGTTATAATAATTGTAATATGATAATATAATGTTGTTAATATACCTGTAAATAGTGTACAGCTTCACCGACAGTTAACAAAATGATGACAAATTGGGGTTTTTCAAAGCTTGGATTATTATAACATATGTCTAATAAGTCAAATTTGCATGTTTTAAATGAAACATTAAAAAATATGCCAACGATCCGATGATCTCTTAATTCAAATCAGTTGTTGCCATAGCAATTGCCCTTTGAGAGCAGACCATGCTGCCTCACAAGACAATTGGACTTACGACCACCTGTATAAGACTGTCTAAAATTGATACAGTGCAGTTCAGAAATAGCTGACTTCTTTCCTAAAGCAAATAAAACGTAGGCTTACTGTTGAATATTTTGGACTTAATTTGATTGGAAGCCGGCAGCAATGGCTTCCAATCAAAGTAAGTCCAAAATATTCAACAGACCATTTGTTCATCGTGTTAAATTTTGTACCAACTGACACCTAACCGGTTTCTGTTTTTGCTTTGGAAACGATTCAACTTATTTATGAGCTGTACTGTACGCAGTCTGCAGGCTCATAAGCAGATACGATTGTAACAACTAGGCTACAAATAAGTTCAGCACTATTCGTGTATGTACAAGTCACACGCATATGCACGCGACTGAGGTCGGTATACGGCATATGAAAGAAAAATATAGAACATCTCTCGGAAAAATATGAATAATATTATGTCAGGTTTATGATTCCTATGCAGTTCACTTCCATATAGGCTGCTTAACGTTGAAGGTTTCGGATAGTGACCGAATGAAATGCGTGTCCTTCATCCTACAATAGGGGCATTCTATAGAATGGCTGTATTCACTGTAGTATCGTAGACCACGGCATATATCAACCACCGCTCGGTGACAGTTCTTGCACGTGAGTCTCTTCTGACAACATGGCATCGCGGCGAAGATGTCGTAGGAATACATGCTTCCAAGCACCAGCGAACTACCATCCCATTTACTCTTGCACGCGTAGCAGCGAACGTCCGTACCACCCTCCAAGCAGGTGACACAGACGGCATTCAGGTAGAATAACTTGCCCTCTGAGAGCACTTGGACCACGCCGTCCGAGTAGGGCTGAGGAGAAACGAAGAATGTTCCATCGATCAACGGGTACCGGTCAAACACTGAGAGTTCTATCTTGCAGAGAACGCATTCCAATGCGGTGACTTTGTACGAACTCAAATTGGACAAAACGAAGCACCGGGTCTCGTCGTTACCGTGTGGACCGTCGTCTTCCATCTGGATGTGGTAAGAGTTCTGTTTGTGTCGAGGCAGCAACCCGAATGCGGACAAATCCGCTCTGCGTTTGAATATGCTTCCAGATGTCGCTTGGTGGACTGATTGCTGCTGGTAACGGTCGCCGAAAAAGTCAAATCGTAACTTCTTAAGGTTTCCATCTGAAGGTGTACCTGGTGATGCAGGGGCGGGTGAACCTGAAGCACCGGATGTTGGAGGGCTACTTCCCGTACTTGACAGACTATTTGTGCGCAGGCGTAGCTGAGGGCGCTGAATGGGTAGAATGGCAGAGGTCAGTTTGGCCTTTGACGCTGGAAAGGTATTCATATCTGTTGTTCCAATCAGATTTGGATGGTTGTTATTCTGATTATCAGTTGTAAAGTGTATGCATGTATCGTTCTGTACATGTCTCGGTTTTTCAGTCACAGTGACGACTGTCGTCATGTCAAAGACATTTTTCTCCATATGGTTGGCGAATTGGGGACTGGTACCATACTTGACGCCGTTGTTGTTGTTATTGTTGTTGACGTGATTATTGATGTTGGTGTTCGCGTTATTGCGTGCAGGGAACACAGTTATCTGGTTTTGTTGATGCCGCGCTGTAGGCATTATCGCCCCATGTTCTGTGATGGAGAAGTGGCCATGGCCATTTGTCATCATGTGACTGTGGCCATTGCCAGGACTACTGTTGGGTCCGGGCTTATTAGCTGTCGTCAATATCGCCACGGGGCGTTCGTTCTTTTTCTTCGTCTTCTTTTTTTGTCTGTTGGCATTATCTAAGCTGGGCTTCGGGATATAATCCAAGTCTTTACGCAAATGTCCGCGGCCACATTTACAGTCACAAGCCTTGTAGGCTAGGTCGTAACCTTTTTTTGTCCATAAATTCTGTAGTCGTTGTTTTTCGCTCCAGCTGCGAGCGCGACCACATGAACGTAGGTAAGCTAGAACTCCATCTTGCCAATCTTGAAAGCAATCGCGGTGCATCCAGCCCGATTCCGTACATTGGTCATTATTACACGCCACCTTCATGGAATCACATAAGTCATTCATATCAATCAATTCATCAGCTGATGGACAATTAGGAGCGGAACACTGTACCATTCTCGGTTGTTGACCACCGTTATTGTAAGCCCCGTGGTTTAGATTCATGTTTACGTTAATCCGGTGGTGAGGTCTGTTGTTTACGTTTTCAACCGCAAGTTCTGGAGCCGGTGCCGCTATAGCGTGTTCACTATTCGAACGGGCTCGGTGACTTTTCGTGTTTGGCATTTTGAAATTTTCACGATTCCAGACAAATTATAAATCCAGGAATGTGGCGAAAAACACAATTATTATAAGCACTGATTCTAACGTTATACAAAAACACATTCAAAACACATCGTATAACCAACTAACCGTACAACACCCACTGCAAAACTACCCTTACGTTGATTCGAGTAAGACCGGCCGGTGTAGTGGCTTGTCAATCAGATAACACAGCAACTATCTGATTGGTTCAGTGACGTAAACAAACCGCCTCAAAATAATACACGCGCTGTGATTGGTTGAAATCGGACCTTGAGCTTCATTGAGGTTCGTATGATAATGAGAATGGGCCTCGTTCCAAATCCAGAGTTGTTTACGCCGTAGAAGCTTCCTTGATCTAGGTCAGGCAAATTGATTTTTACAGCCTGACCGCGTATTTCTGCCGGCCGGGCAAATAGTCGTGTTTACTTTATTATACTGAGAAATGACAAGGCGCTGAAAACGACCAGCAAGTGTATTATGGCCGGTGTAGCTGTAGAAGACTGGCGGGCAGTGGTGGCTAGTACATACACATTGGATCCCAGTCAGATCGCTAAATTAGCTCACACTGAAAATTGACACAAACTAATTTTCTAATCAGGTCAGTATAACCGTATAAAGAAACTTGACTCACCACTGGCTGGCGAAGAGGCAGGTTTGAATGAAGGCGTTATTCAAAGAACACATCCACGGTAACGAATCGTATGGCAATGGCTTATCGATAATGCTAGTCAGACCTAAGCTAAATCAACCCTGACCATGATAACGCAGCTTACTGGGCTGATTCCGGGCCAATACTGAAAGTGTAGGCACGGTATCGGGCCAGCATCGGGTTCAGTCACGTATTCTTTTGAGAATGCTTACCATGTTTTCCAATGGATGAATCTGATGTGTCAGTCAAGTATATGACGTCAGAATTAATTACGTCACATGTAGGCTGACGTCACAATCATAATTGACCGAAATATTCCATCATGAACCTGGAATAGTACGAATTCACCTTTCCAGAGTACCCACCCATCATATGACGTCATAATGAACTGCGTGATGTGTACAATGACATCATAATGAATGACGTCGATAAGTACGTCACGAACGCATATTTGAAGACGGTCTATGCGTTGTACAAATTGTTTGTTTTTACTATTTAATAAATATTCTGTTCAATATTTTGAAACTAATTTGACTGGGCGCTGTTGGTGCCATAGGCAGCAACAGCACCCTGTCAACTTACTTACAAAATATTCAACAGCTTCCCTGTATAGTTTTCTGGAAATTGATAGCTAGGGCATTTGGGGATCGACAAATCCTAACACGGCGAGGTGTGGGTGGAGATTAGCTAGAGATGGGCGGGGCATAGCTAAAATGGAAAGGTCCATTGTATTTTCATTTAATAAAGTTTAATATTTTGAAACTAATTTAACTGGACAGCAACAGTTCCCAATCAAATTAGTTTCAAAATATCCAAAAGGTTAGCTGTAGGCCCCTATAGTATGGGATTGGGATTCTGTGAAATCAGTAAATCGATTCCAATACACGCAAAACATGAACAATACGCGCAAAACATGGGCAAAGCATGGGCAATACACACAAAGCGTGGGCAGTAAGCGATGATCAAATACTCGCAACGCATGGGCAATACGCGAAGATCATGGGCGGATCTATTCTTAGCTAGAGATTGGCGGTTCAATGTATTTGAATGATTTAGAAAAAGAATTTAATGATGAAGGTGGGGAGGGTATTGATCTGATATTTATTAAATTATGTTTAATTCTATATGCCGATTACATAATCATTCTGTTAGAAAGTAGAACAGGATTGCAGAGGGGTCTTGGATATTGTATTCGATTACTGCAATAGGTGGCGATTAACGGTTTATGTGGAGAAAACTAAAATTATGGTATTTAGGAGGGGAGGATGTCTTAGTCAAGGAGACAAGTGGTGGTATGGCACTAGGGAAGTTGACATAGTTAATAGGTTTAAATATTTAGGTATTGCATTTACAACTACTGGTTCATTTTTCGAGGCTCAGCGATGAATAGCAGAACATGCTCAAAAAGCGGTGTTTGCATTACATAAATACTGTAGTCAATTCATAGGTTTAACACCAGCCCATTTGTGCCAACTATTTGATAAACTTATTTTACCTATATTATGTTATGGTAGTGAAATCTGGGGGTTTCATTCGACGTATGATGTTGAAAAATGTCGCCTCCGTTTTTTAAAGCAATTACTTCATATTAAACAGACAGCACCTAATTGTATGGTTTATGGGGGGAACTGGGAAGGATGCCATTAAGAATAGCGAACGAAATTTGAATTTTAAAATATTGGTTTAAAATTAGAGAGATGCCTCCAAATAGAATAACAAAACACATATACACTGCGCTATACACCGATTGGTCTAATAATAATGATTGTAAAAACTGGGTAACGTCTTTTAGATATGTGTTATGCTCGAAAGATTTTAATAATATATGGAAAGGGCAGGGATTAAATGTCAATAAGGATCAATTTGTTTTAGAATATAAGCAGAGAGCTTGCGATATGTATACTCAGGAATGGATGTGACTTTTGGAGCAGGACAACAAAACAAGATTTTACAGATATCTTTCAGATGATTTAGGTTATAAGACATATTTAGATAAAGTAAGGATTGCAAAACATCGATATGCTCTTAGCAAATTACGTAGCGGGTCGTATATACTATTCATTGAAACAGGAAGGTGGCTCTGACCTATTGCAATACCACTAGAAGAACAAAAATGTCAGACATGTGATAATATAGAGGACGATTATCACTTCTTAATTGAACAATGAATTTCGAAAGAAATATATAAAACCATATTATTGGAAAAGACCAAATGTTTATAAATGTACCGAACTGTTAGAAAGTAATAGCAGCTCAACAGTACAACAGTTAGCAGCTTTTATATATAACGTTTTTCTTCTACGAGACCAAAATGGGTAAACTAAATGCATTTTCTCCATCTTCTTTCTTTTCTTTTCTTTCAGCTTTCTTTCTTCATTTTCTAGTACCTAGGCCTACTTTCTCCTCCCTCACAGCCCCGTCATAAGTATAATGGTATTGTTTGGGATTTTGTGGGTGGGGCATTGGAGGGGGCTAATAGACAGTGACTGTTAACACTTTAATGGCTAAATTCAATCATGAAAATCAAATTATTTGCTTATTGATTGTTCGTTTGCAGGCCCGGAGAAGACTATTATTGAGGGTGTACCACTGGAAGGATTGGCTCGGTTATCGAGCTAGTCATTCCAGTGGTAAAATTTCCGGGGTAGTCTTCTCTTGTCCTGGAAATGTGCATTCCTCAAGACAACTACAGAGGCCGGTGCTTGCCGTCTTCGGTACGAAAGGCTTGAGAGATCCATGTCCGCATCATGTTGTGGGTAAATGAATACTGTTAAACAAATGTTAATTTTTAATTATATAGTATTTTTATATTTTATTATGCTAGTGTTCCGCCAAAAGATGCTTATGTACTGTACACTCAAGGGCCATCGGTCTATTGTGGAAATAAATCTGTCTAGCCAAAAGTGGATTCATCCAATTTTGGCACTCCCGCCCACCTGTTGTTTGCTCCTAGAAAATCTGCATGTTCAGTTGATTATTTTTGTCGTTTCAGTCCGACGCTCAACCGGCCATATGGCAGATAATTTGACAAACGACCGAATGGGCAGACCAGTGCCGGTTGAGGGTCAGAGCGGACTTGGACTATTGCTGGCAGTCAAATTACTTTCAAAATACTCAAAAGGGTATTGTTAAGGATTTGAACAGAACAATTTGAAAAGCAAACGGGGATAATCACGATAGGACTCTTCTAGGGCCACTCCTTGATAGAGGTCCTGAACCCGTCCCTGAAGGGACGAATCCGATCTGTCGATCAAGTATATGACGTCATAATCAATTACGTCACATGTAGGCTGACGTCACAATCATAATTTAGAGAAATACTCTGTCATGAATCCGTAATAGTCTGTCAAGTAAGTGTACGAATTGTATGTCTTTGATGGATTTACTATTTAATAAACATTCTGTTGAAAATTTTGAACCTAATTTGACTGGCCGCTGTTTATGCCATAGGCAGCATCAGCACCCGGCCAAATTAGTTTCAAAATATTCAACATCTATCGTGCATACTTACCCTGAAATTGGGGTTATGGTTATTCGGTGTTTAAAGTAGGTTATAATTTTTAATTAATTTCAACACCCCCGCGCGAAATGGGTGGGGCATAGCTAGAAATGGATCCGCCTCTTAACCGTAATCCTTACAGCTCACCAGCATGTAGATTGTTAATTAAAGGTGCATATTCACAGCAAAATTACTGAAAATAAAATTGTTTAGATTATATACGTTTAGAGCCTTAACTGTGTAAAAATATGTAATGAGACGAAATAACTCTTAACATATAATGATTTCATTACGTATTAATTAATAGAATTTTTAAGTTGCGAAATTGAAATAGTGAAATAGAGGCACGAGCCTCTATTTCAATTTCGCAACTTAAAAATTATATTAACTAATACGTAATGAAATCATCATATGTTAAGAGTTATTTTGTTTCATTACATATAGACACATAATTTAAGCCTATAAAAGAATACAATTTTAACAATTTTATTTTCAAGTATTCTGGTGTGAATATACACCTTTAACTAATAAGCATAAAATACCCGGATGAAAAATCTATGTCATGTATGTTTGACCCTTTAACCCTCACATGCCAGAAACTACAAATTCGGTCCAATGTAACGAATATTAAGTTGAATGTTTTGAAAGTAATTTGACTGCATGGAGCTGTTGGTGCTTATGGCAGCGTCAGTTTCCAGTCAGATTTCTTTCAAAATATTCAACAGCTTTCCTATATTTTTGCCTTGAAACTTGAGGCATTGGAATTTCAATGCTAAGGGTGTGGGTATGTACTGTATATGGATTTCAAGTTCAAATTCATTAATTTTTATATCTTACTTGCACAGCCTAAACGATGGACCCCTTTGATTATTGCCCGTGGTCGATGTGACACGATATTATCAAAAACTGATAAAGGAAAGTTCTATTTTGTTTTCTATCTAGTCAACTCAATAATGTCATCATAACTAGGCCTATAATTGCCTATACGCACTCCATATGAGTAATTGTCTATGTTGCATCGAGAAATGGCTACTAATCGTCACAATCCAAGGACAGCTCAAGATAAGATAGGGTTCGTAACATACTGGAGGTGAAAGAGAGTCTTAAATGCATCGCTGAATTCTCACAGTTATTCCCCTAGGATGGGCGTCGCCGTCCTGTGGGTGGGGTGGTGTAGCAAAGGGCCAGTTACACGTACCGCTCTGCTACAACTGGGCTGGTAAAAAAAATTTACATGCAACATTGCATTAAAGAAAGGTTCATAATATCAACTCATCTATGTAGGTCTAGGTAGTAGTATCTAGAAAGAGCCTCTCAAACACACCTCCAGTTTGACGACCTGTTCAATAGAACCCGCACACCCATGTCATTATGTGGAACGTCAAAACGATTGCCAATTAGAATACCAAATCCTGATATTAATAATTATTGCTACCAATTCAGTCGAGGCAGAACAGGGGTGGCGGCATAGGGGCCCCAATCCTCTTACTGTCTGGGTTAGGACCGTGGGGGTATTATCCCCCCACCCTCGTCCAGCGAGCTCTCAAATTCGCTTAACTCGATGTGTATACTTAGGAAGCATAATATTAAATTATCCAATTTATCGCCCAAAATGCAGGAGCGGGGAGCTACTCACTCTCAGACGCCCCCCCCCCCCCCCCCCATTGATCCCCGCCTCTAACATAGTTTACTACTGTAGCGTTACTACACTTTGTTAGTGTGTCGTGTCAAGCCGTGTCATGTCACCACAATGAGCCACAGGGCAACTTGAACGAATCCAAATATATCGATTGATTAAATAAAACCCGTACTGAATTATATTCTTGCCCACCTTCTCTCTCGTACGCAGACAAATTCGCCCAGAAATACTAGCGAGGTATCGATTAGATAACGAAATACAGGATATACTAACATAGGCCGCCTCGATCAACATGTTATTGCCACGAATATATAGAGATCTGTAGCCTATAATACATAGGCCTAGTTTATGGTTGTTGGTTGACCTGAGCGGTAAAGTTAATTTTGGGATTGATGTTTGCATAGGTAGGCTCTTTATTGACTTAGCTTTAAAACCCTTTAATGACCACATTTGTTCAAGAAAATAAATTTGTCTGTTGAATGTCCATCTGCAGGCAAAGAGAAGACTACTTTGGAATATTTATCACTGAAATGTCAATGTTAATTTTCCAAAATAGTCTTCTGTAGTATTGGCCTGCAAATGGACATTCCTCATGACTACTACAGAGGACAGTTTTGGAGGCTTTGCCATGAAATAGTTAACTCTTTAACGCGCATATCCGCCAAAAACAGCTTCGGCAGTAGTCGAGAAATGCCCATTTGCAGACCAAGAGAAGAGTATTTTTGAAAATTTACCACTGGAATGACTGGCTCGATAACCGAGCCAGTCATTCCAGTGGTAAAACTTTCAAAAATAGTATTTTCTTGGTCTGCAAATGGACATTTTATGTGAGAAAATTGAAATTTTCTTGAACAAATTGCAGGTTTAAAGGGTTAATAAGCGTACATATGGAGTTGTGAATAGTGTGACCCGGACATCCCGTGTGTTAGTCCTTTGTAGGTTTACATATGATTTAGAATCTACTCAGTAAGGCTTAATGACACTTAAAACCCCACCCATCAAGAGATTGGTTGATAGTTACCGCTTTATAACCATAATTCCTGGCAAGTGTTCGTCAGTCTTCTCGGATGGGACTTTAAATTGAGGTCCCGCCATACAGTGCCCATCACTGTGTGAACGTGAGCTAGGGTTAGGTAGGCAAGAAATTTCGGCACAATCAAAGTAAACCGGATGCTGAATGTATCCGTCCTCAGATGGAACCACGCAACATACGGATTACAAAATCAAAACAAAATTGCTAGAATTAGAATCTTTCGGAACTTTCGATGGGACTATGGAGGGATGCAACCCGGATGACTGATTGAGTTCGTCCCCGGACGGACACAGTCACCATACGGGCTACCTAATCAATCAAAATCAAACAAGTGCGCGCTGGTGCCTGCTCGGATGATGGCCAGAAGAGCAAATGGGTGCCAAGATCCGAAAGACCTCACACCCCAACCTCCCCACTCCCCCCAAAGGGGCCGGGGGTCTCTGACCTAAACCCCCCCCCCCCTTGGGTACATCAGTTCATAAGACCGTACGTACCTACTCCCCCCCCCCCGACCCAGCACCTAGCCCATCTCTTCCCCACCCCCGTTAGGTCCAGGTTAGGCCATCCCCATCACCCACGCCCAAGCATGAGGAGCAACAGAAAAGCCATGGACAAGAACAGCAACATGAGACAAAATCGAGAGACAACGATCAACACGCACACACACAGAGACACAAGCTAATGCACAAACCGACGTCACAAGAATTCAACACAAACCATAAAGGCCAGGCGTGAGTCTAGACCCTAGCATTGGGAACTAGCATATAAACGCCTTAAATATTACAACACGCACGCACGCACGCACGCACGCACGCACGCACGCACGCACGCACGCACGCTAGCACGCACGCTAGCACACACACGTGTTCGTGTTATCTCATAAACAGTTGCCACGCACACTCGCTGCACGGATAGCAGGGCGTGGAAAGGCTGGCCATGAGAAAGTCATCACGGTAGGACCGGTGGGCTGCTTCCCAATCTAATCCCGTGCTGTTGCGAGCCGAGCTGCACTCGGGCCAGGAAGGGCATCATTAGTCTCTGAACTAATGTGAGCATTTGCCGATCACTACGTATGCCCTCTGGCAATGGCTCCTGCCGCTGGTAGGCTCATGGCCCATTTTAGAGCTTTTAGCTATGCCCCGCCCATATCTAGCTAAATTCCACCCACACCTCGCTTGTGTTGGGATCAATCGATCTCTGAACGCCCTGACTATCAATTTCCAGAAACCTATACAGGTAAGCTATATATATTTTGGATCTAATTTGACTGGGCGGTGTTGCTGCATGTTTATTAAATAGTAGAGACATACGTAGGTGTCGGGCTATTAAGAGTTAAAGACGGGCCAAATTGAATCATTTATGACATAATGCTTATGACGTCATCATACGCGGCGCTTAGCTGATTATGACGTCAGATGATCGGTGGATACCCTGGAATTGAGGACTCTTGGTGACCTGCAGTTCTTGCAGGCTCGGATGTGCATTGACACCAAGCATATTACTCTACAGTCGAGTCAGACGTCATCAGCTTGACATTTCATTGGAGTTACAGGAATTTTGCAGCTCTTCCTATTATGGAAGAAGAGAGAAAGGAAGAAATGATAAATAAAACTTTTACCCGCGCTAACGGCACAAGATGCCCATTCCATTTCTTGAACAAGTTTTTGTTGTAGTTGTTGATCCGAGATAATCTTGTCTTGTTGTTGTCCTGGTTTGGAGAATTTATTTGTTTGATTGGCGCCTGATTTCAGGTCCCAATCACGCCATGTCTAGGCTGGTTCTTTATTTCAGGCTATTATTGCTAACTTCGCCAGTTTTTACACCGGTGCCCATTTATATTCCTGGGTGGAGAGGCAGCGCGGAGTGAAGGAGACTGACTACCTATGTTTCCAGTGATCATCAGCCAGCTGAAGCGAGAAGCGATCCCGGGGGTGGCTGGTTTCGCCGCTTGACACGTTACCGTCTGAGCTATCGCCTCCTCAATTGTCCATGGTTTGGAGACTGAACATACAGGTTTTATGGCTCCTGCCGCTGGTGGCCTTGTGGCTAGAATAGAAGGAGATGAGGAGTGAGAAACAAAGATGGTTAGTGTTTTCTCCGGGGGCGCAGGTGGTAGGGAGTTTCGAGCATGGTCCGACAGCAATTTAAATGGGTTTTAAGTCTGCAGACCTTTGACGGAACTTACCGTTACTATGCAGAGGGTCTGCAGATTGTGTGCTATCTACAGTGGTGTAGTAACCAGACTTCTGGTTTCCCCCTCCCAATACTCCCATACCCTCTTTACTGGCTCCAGCGGGGCAACACCAGTCCCAATGATCCTTTTGCCACACACCCCTTTCCCCATACCTCAACACTACACCGAACTCGGCACCCAGGACAACTGCCCCTCACTAACCCCAATCGATATGCCAATTGATATCTAAGCTAGGTTGGTATAAACCTGAATGAATCTATTATACCCACAGAGGCATAGCTCTATCCTAATGATTAGGTTAGTTTTAGTAGACGTTTACCATGCTGCAACAAACACAGTTTTCGGGTCAGGAATTGATACCCGATAAGCTGAAGATCTCTCCTCACACAACGGACACTGATGCAATACAACACAAGTGGGCAGTAACCAGAACCAGCAGAGACAACATTACTGATGGCACGAAAGGTTTGAGATCTCCGGTGGAAGCCGCAATGTACCTTGCTGGAGGACCATCGGAATGTGAGCGTTGATCTGCTTGCTCGTGGTATTACCATATACTAACTACCTAGCATAAATAGTAGCTGGTGAATCCTTATGTGGGGCGTACTAACTGTGTTCAAAGCACCGTAATCATGCGACGGAGAATAAGTGTGACACTGAGAAGGATGTCTAAACTGTGCGTTCATGAGTAATATGAAAATAAAACTGTTCCTGCTGCACAGAATTCTGTCAGTGTACCAAGGAGAGTCTGTAAACTCAGGATACATGGGTAAGAACGATTGCCATGCTAGGAGAGTTTAATATCAACTCTAGGTTTAGGAGCGGTTAGCTGTTCATGGATAGTCATGCTCAGACGCATTCCTACTACAATCGGCACACAACTGAGTAGGCAAGAAGCTGTGGTGCGATAGGCAACTATGAAGAGTTCAAGATTCTGTGTTGGTGTATATGTATATATAGTCAAAGTTACGGGTGTATGTGGCTAGTGTTGCTATGTTCCAAGAATAGAGGGCGAGGGTACGCTAAACAGGCCAAAACGGTTACAGTAATAATTTCTATGAATTTCTGGTTGCGGCTGTGCTACGTAGCTATGCTAGCGATGAAAAATATAACCATAAAGCATACATTTCTTTTGTAGCTAGTACCAAAGTTCACACACAAAGTTTTGCAGTGACGAGGGTACAACTTTCACTGGGGAAATGGCTAGTCAGTTGTTGATCCAAAGACCAATCTTCAGTTAGCAGGTGGAATTCCTGCCAAAGAGCATTTCTGCAGCATGTGCCACCTCGCGGTTCTAATCTTAGCTTAGCTGTCACCTCATGATTTGTGGTGTCAAGATTTAGCCCTTGCAGCATTTTCTTCCTCTCCCCCTTATGGCTTCCACTGTGCATACATGCAGCTGCCAAAGTGGAGTCTAACTGACCTACGAACTCAGTGCAGTGAGGGCCACAGAAAATATCGCTGCTTATATGCTCTCAGACCAGGGTCAGAAGACCACACAGGGCCAATGAAAATAATGCTCTAAATCACACCCAATGTCTAGAAACCCTTTTGCATGGCAGTTCCTTCGCTGTGTTAAAATTAGAGCCAAATCAATTTTTGAGATACACCTCCGATCAGACAGACAATCAGAGACACATGCACGCACACATGACCACATGCGTGCATGTATGCATGCATACATGCATGCACAAGCGAATGCACGCACGTACACACACGCACACAAGATCATAATACCATATTCTCGTTATGGGGCAAGTGTACAAATTCAAGTAGGCACTAAAGTTGCTAGTGAGGATATTGATAAAGCAAACCTTGCACATTTCTTCACAAGTTTTTACAATCGATCCCAAATGGAGAACTACCAAGGGCACAAAATATAAATGTGGAATATGTATTCCAGGATAAAATCTTCGCAACCGAGGAAGTAATGAAAGTCCTAAAGAATTTGTATAAAATGAAACTGCCTGGACCATATCGAAAGCCCGGGTTGAATTATCAGGATGTTTAAGAGTTCCCCTAGCTATTATCTTTAACAGATCGTTGGGACAGGGAAAGGTGTCAGATATCTAGAAGATGGCTAATATACCGAGAAACATGAAAAATATGATCCAGGAAATTACAGCCCTGAGAGCCTGACAAGTGTGGCATGCAATCCGATCGAGAAATTAGTGCGATCGAAAATAACTGGACACATGCAAAGAATTTGTTGTTAAGCAAGGAAGACAATTGAGGTAAGATTGATGCCATTTACGTGGACTTCATGACAGCCTTCGTTTGATACGGTGCCACATCAGTGATTATTTAGTGAGCTACGTGGTGTGGTGAATGGTCATGCAACTTCACCTTATACTTACCCATAGTGACTATATGATATCTACTGTATATTAAATGTCCTATCGGAAAACCTAGAGTTTTACATGCACCTATTTCCGGAGACTGTCCACCCTAGTTCGGAATCCACCTTGTCTCAAATGTCAACAGACATGCGCAGGCGATTCCCGGTAATCTTCTGTATTTCCGGAGAACTGTGAACACGTGTTCAATTAGCTCGTAGAATATTCTATTGGAAACCGTGGAATATTCTATTGGAAACCCTATATTTAACAAAACTATTGGATTTTACCGTGGGACGAGAGTTTTGGATAATCAATCAATCAATTTATTGCGTAAAAACCATACAGTAAGGTGTCTACAAACAGCACATACAATATATACAATAAAAAACATAAACTACACACGCATTAACAATATATACACACTATAACAGTCAGCATATCTACAAAACAACAGGATATGTGGAAAGATACAATGTATTAAGCAAAACAACAGGATATGTGGAAAGATACAATGTATTAAGTTATGGTCACAGAGGCTTATCCGAATGCATGGGATCAATAGTTGTAGAATGTTGTTTTAGCACACATGCATGGACAAAGGGTAGCACCAGTTCAGAGATTTCTGTATCGCCGTTATTGCAAGACATCAGGAACACGAACTTCTCATCATCATTTAATGATGGGAAGTCGCAAAAAAAGCTGAGTGCATTGAAGAGGTTCTGTCTTTCATTGTCATAGGCAGAACAATGCAGGATAAAGTGCTTCTCGTCTTCAATGCACTCTGATACGCACATCTTGCATATCCTGCGTTCAAGTGGTACCTTTTGGTGTCTTCCGAGTTCAATCGCCAGGCTGTGTGCACTAACTCTAAGTTTCGTGAAATCCTTACGTATTAAGAGATTTCGAGAATTAATTGTATAGTTTTCCATCGCAAAGTTAAACTTGAACAATCCATAAGTGTGTAATTTAGCATTTATGTTTAGAAGGTTATCTTTCCAAACGTCTACATATTTGGATTGCATCAAAAGTTTTAATTTCCTAACATCAGATTCCGTGTGACCATCAACCGTGTTATCCCACGTATAGTCGAAACGAAAATATGTACACAGTTCGCTGATGAAGAAAGGCCAACTACAATTACTCGATATATTAGAATAGGATTCACATTATGCTTTGCGGACTATGGAAGTATCATTTAGTGCATGCAGCCTGTGCCAATATTTCATTGCAAGTGCCAAACAGGATATAAGTAGCGTATGATGACCCAATTCGCCGCGGACTGCATCATTGGTTGCATTTCTACGAACACCAAGTATGTATTTACAAAATTTTATAACAACCCTTTCTGCTGGAAGATTGTCGCAGATTGTTTTAAAGCCATGATTCCTAAGACCTTTAAGAAAATATGGGCCCCAAACTTCACATCCGTACATTAAAATAGGGGAAATCAATCGCTTGAAGAGAACAAGTCCCATAAATATGTTGGTCCTAACGTTAAATTGCCTTAGTTTGAAAATGGCTTTAGTTGCTTGCTTGCAAAGGCGTTCGCAAGCTGTTTTAAAGTTACCAGAAGCAACAAATGCTATACCCAGGTATTAATAAGTCTGGACTATTTCAATAATGTTACCGTTGTATGTAAACAGATAAATATTGAATAGTTTACCACCTTTATTGAAAGTTTTTGCAAAATCAGCCACCAGGCCCCATTTATCACAATATGCACTTAGATTATTGAGTGCAGTTTGGAGCCTGGTATGTGATTTAGACAGTAATACAAGGTCGTCAGCGTACATGAGGCAATTGGTAGTTTTGTTATCTAGCGCGACTGGGTCACACTGTTCAGTAAAAATGTTGGACAGGTCACGAATATACATATTAAATAAAGGTGGGCTTAATACACAATCCTGTTTAAGCCCAACACTAGAAGGGAAAGGATTAGTGTGGTAATTTTGAAGTTTTATGGAATATGAAACTCCGGAATACATGCTCTATAGTGTATTTAAAAAGTTCCCACCTATTCCGGATAATAGTAATTTATATAAGAGAGCGTTCCTGGAGACAGAGTCAAATTCAGATTTAAAATCCATGAGACAGCAAAATAAATATTGTTTAGACGATTTGGCATACCTTTTAATCAAGGTCTTTAAAGCATAAATATGATCAGCGGTGCGGCTGTTCTTTTTAAATCCAATTTGTGAATCTGGTAGCAATTTAGGCTCAGTAGAAAAATGGTAGTCTACTATATAAAATACTGCAGAACAGTTTGCATAAATTGCTGCCGACTGCAATGCCTCGATAGTTACCAGCAACATGTTTATCTCCCTTTTTGTGTAATGGCGTTAAAAAGTTGCAACGCCAGGCCTCAGGGAAAGCACTATTAATAAGTGTATTGTTAAAAAAAACTACATATAATGGGAGTCAGTTGGTGCTGTCCGACTTTTAGCATTTCTTTCAAAATGAGGACTTGCCATTTTTCAGCTTTGAAATTGACGCAATGACTTGATTTACAGTAATTGATTTGTTTAGTTCATTAAAAATTGTGTTCTTATTAGATGCAAGGTAGTCATCCATAAAACTGTCGAATTCACTATTTATTAACATGTTGTTGTTGGTAAGTTGGGTGAAATGTGAGGTCCATTCTGCTATTGAGACAGGATTTTGAACAACAGCTTCCGATCCTTTAAGCTTATTAAACAATTTCCAGAAAGATGTAGGGTTATGATCATGCAATGTTTCAAGTTGATTAAAAATACCTTGCTGAAATTGAATTTTCTTACGATTTATAAGCTTCTTGTATCTAGAATGAGTTGATCGGAGTTTTGAAGAAGCTGTGGACAGAATGGGTTAACACGGAGTTTGCTGCTAATCAATTTGAGCTTCTTCTTCAGCTCAATACAGTCTGGTCCGAACCATTTATTTGTCTTATTCTTGTTTGGTCTAGCAGACGTACGTTTAACTCCGGCAGGTTTCGCAGTGGTAATATATAATTCCGTGGATAACGATGTCGTCGCCAACAAAAGTTGTTGTTCTCTAAAATAGTGTAATTAATTATATATTGCAATTTGAAATTGTAAAGATTTAGTTATTTATTATCTGCCCATGGCCATTCCGTTCGCAAGTTCCGAGTTTTTATACTCAGATAGCCGTAGGACTCGGATAATCGTTGGGCAGTTCCCAAAGTCTGCAGATAAACAAATAATGGATTTTCAGGCTTTCGAATTGTACGCATTTTTGCCTGTTACAAATAATGTTAACTCGGGTTCAGATTTAGTAGATTTATGCTGTCACTTTGCGCGGTCTGGGTAAAATCGTTCCTCATTCGCGCAAAATTGTCATATTGTTGATATCCACGTTTTTTGTTATCACTGGTGGTGCACAGTAACCAGTAATTCAGTTGTCACTAAAAAATTATTATCAAGGATGTTTGATTCTTCAAGCGGATATTTTTATTCATTACATGGTGAAATATGATTTATTTTGTCAATATGATCAGGGGTGTGGGTGAGATATTAGTAACGAAACATGATTTACCCCTTGGTATTTGATAACAAGGACACATTCCTGTTATCGGAATTGTTGAGTGTAACGTAAGATAATGCACAATAAAATATGCCCAAAATTATTGATTTTACTGACATTAGGAAACAAGATATATAATTTATACATTCAAGTTGGTTACACAAAACCCCATTTTGATTGCAATCTTTTCCCTTCATATGTTACAGAAAGAGAAAAGGAAGTCTGGCAAACAAGCATGATGCCCTTTAGAGGCCTGTATGAGGTGTATAAAGGCCTCCCATGTGGGACACCTTTGTGTCCAGTGCTCTAAATGAACGCTAATGTCTAGGTGCTCTGTTTGTCAAGGGTGGTCTGATCAAACTTGGGACATGTTGCATAAAGAGGTCCAACTGGATAGAATTAAAGCAGAAAAGGTAGCTGAAGATGCTTTGGTTGCTTTAAAGGCAGGAATGATGGCTGACTTGCAGGTGTCTGTCTGACCACGTTTCGAAGTCCATCGCTTCAGAGATGGGCCCAATGCGTGAACTGATGGCATCTTTGGGTCAGCAAACTGCAATGATTCAAGCTATGTTACAGAGTCTGCCTCAGGCTGCTACTATGTTAGCGGGAACAGTTTGTGGTGAGACAAAGATTTTTTCCTCGCTCGGGGCAGCTACTGGACATTTGCCCCAGTCGAAGGATCCTTTGGATCACCTGACTGAGCAGGAGGAAACTAATCTCTTAACGGATCCATTGAATCGGGTATGGAGCTCGATCCCAGCGAGTCACATTTTGGGCTCGTTGGGGTCGGTTCATATCATGGCTGGTCTGTGACAGCCCCAGTTAGCAGGTTAATGGTTCCGTCTGACTCGTCTGGGGTGAGTCAGATTCATGGAACCGGTTCCATAGTTGGAACCGTGTCATATGTTCCTGGACCCATTCAACATCCTCCTGCGAGTACGTTGACACAAACTCATGGGTCTGTGCAGATGGAACCAGCTATAGATTTGACTGTAGCGGGTCCGTCTTCAGCCAGGCACATGGCACAAGACGGCTCCATTACTGACCAGGAAGATAAAGGAGTAGCAAAATCGCTACCACAGGTGAAGCCGTTAACGTCAGAGTCAGACTGACAAGAGGCTATGGCTTTTGTTACTGAGCTTTTCAATTTAAAAGACCCGAGTCAGGCTCCAGAGCCAGATTCTGATGCTTTGCTTAGTGCAGAAGCCGATGAACAAGCTCTTATACGTCATACTGCCAAAATACCAGCATTGCCATTTTCCTCAAATATCAAGGATACATTTGAGTTAGCAAAGCAAGATTTGCTAAAAGACAAACATCCTCAGGCCCCAACCGAAGATGGCCGCTTTGTAGTAATGGAAGAAGGTCTGCGTTTTTTAACTAAGATAGAGTTTATGTCAAAGAATCAATCACTAAAACATCCTGATCAACCTATCTGTTTGCCAAGTTTGGTTAGACATGGTCCGTCATCTAGTGAATCGTGTCCAGTAAGGGTTTTGAAAGTATATAAGAAGTGTACCATGGCATGGAGAACAGATCCAACGTCATTATGGCTATGTTACTTAACCCCACATGGTAGAGTTTCAAAGGACACCATATCAAGATGGATCAAGATGGATCGTGGAAATAATTAAAGCCACTCATAAGATCGCTTCCAATGTACAGGTAGATAGGGCTGGGGCTCATGATGTCAAGGTCTTAGCGGCCTCAACTGCACTATATAATGGTGTTTCGTTGGAGGACGTTATATCGGTAGCCCAATGGCATTATGAATCATCCTTTACAGATTATTATTTGCGTGACATCTCAGATTTAACCAACCCTCTATCTAGCGTATACTATAAATCCAAGAAAACGGTCACAATTGACAAACAGAGTACATAGGCATTAGGGGCATGGCTTATCATCGTTTGCAGGCCTAGCTGGTGTTCTCGAGGGCTAGAGATGACTGGAAGCGAAAGATCCAAAACCAGTTAAGTTTTGTTGAAATGATGTGTTAAAATGATATAATAATAATTATTATTATTATATATATATGTAATATGTAATCACTCATTACCTATTCCGTGTGTTCAACTTGTGTTGAAATAATACAAACATGTAAGCTTTAATAATAAATATAAAATATTACCAGAAAGCTGAAGCACCTTTCTCTCATTTTTAGTTGTTCTTGATAATGACGGAAGAACATGACATGGGCTGCGAATGAGGTTTTTCCCACCCCTATACGTTCAGAAATAAGGGGCGTGTGTGTGTGTGGGGGGGGGGGTGAGCGGTCATTATTTTCATGACTAATTCTATGTCAAAAATCCGATACGTCCATAGGACGCTAAACGTTGAGGAAGTGTTTTTATAGGCTGTTAAAAGCCGGCTCACTACTCCCCCCACCCCCACCAGAGAAGTTTTGTCTACTTCGAATTCTGGGGATATCGTATAGTCACTATGGGTATAAGTTGAAGTTGAATAAAAAAATGTTCTCACATTTGTTTCAACGAGACTTGATTATACTTACCTATAGTGACGGCCCGCCTCCACCACCCCATGAGGCGGAGCAGGTTGGTCTTTACAGAAGATTACCGGGAATGGCCTGCGCATGTCTTGTGACATTTGAGACAAGGCGGATTCCGAACTAGGGTGGACAGTTTCCGGAAATAGGTGCATGTAAAACTCTAGGTTTTCTGATAGGCTATTTAATATACAGTAAATATCATATAGTCACTATGTGTAAGTATAATTAAGTCTCATGCGAGAGTATTTGTGAGTCTTCAGTATGTCACCCTGTAACCAGCGATGTAGGCTTACTATAGCGCTTCTCATGTACACTAGAACGTCATTTCATCATCACCCCCCCCCACACACACACACACACACACACACACACACACACACACCTGTTCCATATGCATATTTGCAGCCTTCCTGCGCTCCTGCCATTTCACCCAGCTCCGGCACCCCAAAGTTTGCCACTACACCACTGCCTGTAACTAGGGGAATAATACATGGTAATTTCTTAAGGAGATACTGTTTGCCATATAGGGACCTATATAACAATTATCTCCCAGACTATGTCAAATCCGGCTCATACCTATTCGCGGATGATACCAATAATTACATATGATATGAGGTTGATGATCACCTACTGAAGTGATCTGGCAAAGGCTGGAACGCTTCCACCCCAATACATGCAAAGTTCTATCTGTTCAAAGCAAAGCAGTCAAAGGAGAGAAAGTACCATGCGGCGATGGAACATATGCACCAATATCTAGACTTGCGCGATTACGTGATTAAATCGAAAATCGCGATTCTGTTTTAAATCGTGAATTTATATGATTAAAAATTAAATAATCGAATAATCGTGAATATTTTCTATTGCATAAAATATTTCAAAACCTAACTTTCAATTGCTTTTTAATGCGATCGGTCGTGAAAAATGACATTTTGCTTAGTGAATTTCTGTCCATTTGCAGGGAAAGAGAAGACTATTTTTGAAATTATATTACTGGAAGAATCAAACCAGGCATTCCAGTGATACATTTTTAAAAATAGTCTTCTCTTGCCCTGCCAATGGACTTTTCTTAACACCATTGCAATTTTCGTCATTGATATTCTTTCGTTGTTATGTCTTGGTAATTTGTATCCAAGCTGATTAATCGGGTAATCGGGATTATTTTTTAATAATCGATCGCGATCACTCAAGGCAATAATCGCACAAGCCTAGCTACCAATAACAGGACGTTGAAGTAGTAGATACGAATCTAGACTTTTCAAGCCTCATCGGAAAAATAATAATAACACAATAAAGCAAATAGTATCACGGCTCTAATTAGACGCTCTACTTTTCTTTGAGACCTGGATGAGGCCGTGTCTGAAATATGCTGTGGGTATTGAATCGATATAAAAAGAAGGATGTCCAGGAATTATAAAATTTTTTAAGAAGGGATATATATAATACTAACGCGAACCTGGAGTAAGAAGACAGATTTAAAAGACTAAATGCCATCAGTGTGTTACAGGCGACGTAGAGGGGAATAATTACTGTGGAGTAGACGCCCCAGAGGTGACAAAAGATTGACTAACTGTTGCAGATGAAAGAGGCGCAAGAGGATTGTTATGCAACAAAGCAATGCAGATATAAAGAAATACTCAGCCACTAGCTGAGTGATGGATATATGGAAAATTGGTATATTTAAAAAATGCCTTGACATTTGAAGTAGCCCTAGATAGATTCTGGGAAAATGTTAATGAGATTATGAAATATAAGTTCGTCAGATTTTCGGAAACCAGGGAATCAAGACCCTGAAGACGATGTACAAGAAGATGAGGCGGATGTGGAGGTTGTGAATCGGCGTGGGTCCACGGTTGTATCCTAAGAACTCCGAAGAAGACAACCCAGGGCTCAGAATGACTTCATTCTGAGCCATAGAGTAACGAATCGTTCATTAAACTGCCCAAGAGTAGGGAGATTAGACAGTATGGCAGAAAATGAGCCTCCAGTCTTACCTATGACCCTCCTATCTCTAGCTAAGCTTCACCCATACTTCGTTTGACTTGGGGTCGATCCCTGAACTCCCTGACTATCTATAAATTTTCAGAAACTATACAGGTAAGCTGGTGAATATTTTGAAACTAATCTGACTGGGTGTAACAGCGCCCAGTCAGATTAGTTTCAAAATATTCAACAACAGAATGTTTATTAAATAGTAAAGACACAATTCGTACAACAACGCGTAGTCCGTCAACAGTTATGCGTTCATGACGATGACGTCATTGACTATTACGTCATCTTACACGTCACGTAGTGATTGTGACGCCATATAATGGATGGATAAACTGGAAAGATACTTTAGCACTGGAAGAAAATGGCTGGAATAGCAACAGCCTCTGATAATGCAGGCAGCTGCGCCACTATTTGATCAGACTGACCCAGTAACCCGCGATATCAGGAGAGGAGCAGATGAAGAAGGCAGTGACTATCTGAGAGGTGTCGAACAAGCATCACTAGATTCTCGGAAACTTTAATAACACTACCTGTTAGCACAGCTGGAATAGAGTTATCCACTCTGTCACTCAAGTATCTGACGTCATTATCGTCATAATCGAATACGTCACATATTAGCTGACATCACGATTCTGACTTAGCTCTGTCACCAAATCGAAGTCTCACGACATTCTACGAATTGTATGCCTTTGATGAATTTACAATTTAATAAACATCCTGTTGAATATTTTAAATCTAATATGACTGGGAAAATATTCAACAGCGTACCTGTAGAATTATCTTGAGATTTTTTTTATTCTGAAAATTTAGGATTCAAATTTTCAAATCGATTCCAACAGTCATAAAAAGTGGGCGGAGTTTGGCCAGAAATGGGCGGGGCATAGCTAGACAGGGATCCATCTATTCTAGTAAGTTCTGCACGAGCTCGGAGAGCTCCTGGAGCCTCGCAGTGAACGCAGCAGTCAGCAAACTATTGCAGAACTCTTCCAGTTCCGGATGGCCACGATGACAAGAAAGAGAAGACAAGAACCAAACTCTTGCTCACTTCCGTGGAACATTAAACAATGGAGGATTCCTTTTCCCAGTCAATCATATTACGTCATAATCAACTGAGTGACGTGTGGGCTGACGTCATAATTAATTACGTCATTAATGGCGTAACTAAGTTCGGCACGAACGCTTAATTGATGACGGACTAAGTGTTGTTGTTCGGACTATGTCTAGTATTTATAAATATGACTGGGCGTAGGCCATAGACAGCAACAGCACCCTGTCAGGATTGCATGGATCGATTGATCCCAACACAGGCAAAGCGTGTGTGGAGCTTAGTTAGATATGGGCGGGGTATAGCTAAAACTGGATTCCTCTATTCACACATTGTCCATTCACCGTTGGTACCGGGCAGAGGCTCGCACAACAATGAATGGCGTGATGCTAGTAAATTCTGTAAGATGGATTATGAAGAACAAGCTAAATATGTTGTGCAAATACATCTACCTAAAGCCATCATTGGGGAGGCGATAGCCAAGACTAGCGGGTCAACTCAAATGTATTACCCTCATCCTCTCGCTCCATCCCAAAGTAGGGCCTATATTCTCTCGGTTTATTCGCTGTACCGGTAAACCTATTTGGGCTTAATAAATGCGATATTTATTCTAAATAGGCTTTAACGGCCTTTATATTTATCAATGTGTTTTTATGTATTGTTGTAAATGTGACATGGTTTTTTGGGTTTTTTATTTTCAAAATTGTTGTGAAACGGCTAGCTTATCGTTAAATTCCAATTAATTTAAGAGAGGCAGTCTATATTTATCAGTATTTGAACAGGAGAACATTATTAACATCCATTACATGCCCATATTTCAAAATTAGGGCAGCAACAACGCTGCAAGGCAGTATCTGTAGATTCTTGAACCCAGTGATATAGTACAGCTCGGAAAATAAGTTAACATATTTAAAGAACTCACCCAGAAAAATGTTTGTTTAGTTAAGACATTATGCTGAATAATTTGAACATAATTGGATTGGAAGACATCGTCCAATCCAATTATGTTCAAACTATACAACAGTATGTTTTATTTTGTGTTGGAATTATTACGTTATTTCCGAGCTGTGCTGTAGATATAACCCATCTTTTCGGGTCAGGGCGCTTTTGTTGCGCGGTCTATAAGCGCTCTGCGAAAAGCTGGTCATATACACTGCGCAATACGGTACCAAAATCAATATCTCCCGGGGAGTAGGTCTACGTGACTATACGCAATGGAAAGAACGTATCTAATTCAATACAACTGATGATTTTTTTTGTAGATTAGATTAAGTATACAATAAACCCTGTATTAAATAGAACGTACATACAATTAGACACAGCGGACAGGTGGTGGTGGTTGATTGATTAGGTCTGGACATCCAGAGGACATTGCCACGTAGTTTGTAGCCTACTCAGAGCCGTAGCGTGTTCTTGGTTCTCGTGGGGTGGGTGCCAGGCGGTTGAGAGGGTGGGTGTGTTCGTGGGGGACGGGGTTCCTACCACCCACCCCCACCCAACCCCACCCCGATATATATGTTTTATGTCTATAGATGCTTTCAGAGAGCCTCTCGTGCATTTCGGGATGTAAATATATGCACCTTAACGGGCTATCGAGCTCTCATATTTATTTAAATTTTCTCTTCGAGTATGAGTATTTTTTAAAGTAAAAAATCTCACGATAGCCAACTGCCCCTTCCCACCCACACCACAGACCCCTCCCCCCACCCTATGCGGGCTACAGCCCTGGTATTTGATTGGTTTATTGCATTGTTTATTTAGTCTATAATATTTGTTGTTGATGATGATGATGATGATGATGATGGGGCCTCTCCTCTCCTGCTCTCCCTCTCCTATCTCCTTCCAACCAAGCTAGCCCCCCCCCCCCCCTCTCTCTCTCTCAAACACGCACCACCCCTTTAGTCCATAATAATGTGCAACGGAATGATCGTCCTCCGCTACACAGCAACAATCACATATCTACAGTAGATAAAACCGCAAAATCCAATATAATTATTGGCAGAGTACATAAATAGAAATAACATCAATACGGGAAATAATTCACGAAATGGACCCGGACAAAAATGAGGTCGCAAGCCCAACACAGCGACGTAATGCATAACACCCGATCTATGTTTGTTTACGGTTATGGATAATTTATTAATCAACGTGTTCTTCATATCTCATCTTTTGCTGGTTATTTTCAGAACAATTTGATTGAATGTAGTTGCTGTCTTAGCACGTAGGTATCAATAACGTCGTGACCGACATTATTAATACCTACGTCCTAAGACAGCAACTGCCTTCAATCAAATTGTTCTGAAAATAATCGGTGTGTTTCAGGTTTACGTGAATACGCACACGTATCAACAATGCGATAAACTTCACAACGCATTACACATTTAGGCCTATACGCGGTACGCGCGTGCGCTCTTGCTCACGCGTGTGTATGTAGGCACAAAAGAGACCATGCTGAAAAATTTGGAAACCATTTGATTGAAAGATTGTGCTGCTGCGTTTTAGACGCCATGGACTTTCAATGAACTCGTTTTCAATATAATCATTAGTGAGGCTATCGATCAATGGGCCAATCCACTTCTAGCTAAGCCCCGCCCATTCCTAGCTAGACTCTGTCCACTTTGTTGGGGCGATTGAATCGATTTTGTCTTTGGACGTTGAACTCCCAGAATCTCAATTGCCAGATAACTATCCAGATCAGCAAGCTTTTGAATATTTTGAAACTAATTTGATTGGGTACTGTTGTCTATAAATTGTAAACTCTTACAATTCAGTTTCTTTCGTGAAGGATCATTGCCGTTTTTGTGACGAACCTAGCGTCGCCTACGTCATTTTGATTGTGACGAATTTAGATTATGACGTCAGGGATAAGTTATTTTTTTATTAACTCGGGCGTTACAAAGGTATTGGTATCAACATATTCTTCTATATCTCATTTTTTGCTGATTATTTTCAGAAAAATTTGAATGAAGGTAGTTGCTGTCTTAGCACGTAGGTATCAATAACGTCGTGACCGACGGTATACCTGAGTGACAGATCGGATCCGTCCATTGTCATGTGGAATGAAATTGGTTTATCGAGTGAGAGATCACGGTTACATTGTCTGACCTCGGGGTCAACTTCAAGGTAAATTTACTCATGGTTGTTCTAGATGCTATAGTCCCGCTATATCCACTTCAAGGTCGCTACGCAGGATATAATGACCGTGTTTTGAAAATAATTTGTTCGGAAAGAAATTTAAAGATAATGTATTGTCAAAGTAGTTGAAACCATGTATAATGAATTTGCCATATTTGGTCAGCAAACGTTCAGATCATTGTAGGTTTATATTAGAAATAGCGACAGCTAATAACCGGGATCAATCAAACAGTTCCTACGCAAGAACACTCGGGTCAAGGTACCACCCTTCGAACCCTCAATTCACAGAATCCGAATTTCAAGGCAACTATAGGCCTACAGATACACTGTTGAATATTTTTCAAATAAGTTGACAGGAAGAAAGCTCACTATCAAATTAGATTTAAAAAATTCAACAACGTATTTATTAACCCTTTAACACGCATATCAGCCAAAAACGACTTCTGCAGTGGCCTTGAGAAATGCCAATTTGCAGACCAAGAGGCTATTTTTGAAATTTTTTCCAGTGGACTGACTGGCTCAATAACCTAGCCAGTCATTCCAGTGGTAATTTTTCAAAAATTGTCTTCTCTTGGTCTGCAAATGGACATTTTCTATGAGAAAATTGAAATTTTCTTGAACAAATTCGAGTGTTAAAGGGCTAACACTCATATCAGCCAAAACGACTTTTGCAGTGGTCTTGAGAAAGGTCCATTTGCAGACCAAGAGAAGACTATTTTTGAAAATTTATAACTGGAGTGACTGGCTCAATAACCGAGCCTGTGATTCAAGTGGTAAATTTTCAAAAATACTCTTCTCTTTGTCTGTAAATGGACATTTTCTATGAGAAAATTGAAATTTTCTTGAACAAATTCGAGGATTAAAGTGTTTAACTGTAAACTTGAGTTTATAAATACCACGTTTATGGTTTGAAGGGCTAAACGAATCATATGAGAAAGCAATCTATAGACAACATTTCTTTTATATTATAAATTATGCAGAATTTGAGTGGTTGTCAATAGAATACAATGGGGCTATATGCGATTTCACACGATAAAACAGCAATACGTTTTCGAATAACCGATAATATCAAGATTTAAATTGAAACGCTCACACGAATTTTAATGCTGCGAGTATAGCGCGTTGCTAAAATTGCCTGTCACTGCGTGAGGAGGACACCTCCCAGACCCAGCCACTGACTGGTTCCAGAAAAGCTGAAGTTCCACCGCAGTTAATGCACCACTACAGAATTTGACATTTGAACCAATATGCAATAGGGGGACCCATTTCTAGCAATCGATTTATATACTTTGAACCTTGACTTAATTTATAGAATCCAATTCTCTGGATTACTACTTTGGCAAGCACTAGTCAGGTAAGCTGTCGAACTATAGTTTCAAAATATTCAACAGGATGTTTATTAAATAATAAATACATAAAAAACATTCAATTGCTAGACAATTCCAGCTTTGTGACGGAGTTTTCTTTATCAATTACGATTGTGACGTCAGTATGACCTAATTGACTATGACTTCATATACTTGAGTGACAGATCGGATTCATCAATTAGATGTCGGCACACCTCTCGGTCTATGGCATATATTTCAAAATATCTGCTGATCTGACCAACTAGCTCACAGATATTCAACTGTATTGTTTCCACGTCGTTGATCAGTCATTAGTGGTCCCGTTAGTAGTAATGGAGTGGGATAGACATGCTTTTTGATTGGCTTTCGCAAGTCGTGATTTCGAGTGAGCGGGGCTTAATTGACCATATATTGACTGCCAACAATGGGTGTGTGCTGTTGGGCATTCTTGTACGGTTGTACAAACATCCACCAGCACATGCCCGTTTTTGGCACTCCATATATGGTTAATTAAGCTTTGACCACTCGAAATCATGTGACTTGCGAAAGCCAATAAAAAAGTGTGTCTATCGCCAAAGGGGCCGGGTAGTGGTAGTGATGATCCAGACATGAGAAAGGCACTTGTAATTATTGATTTTTCTGCCCTCGAAAACGAAGTTCAGTGTGGGATACACGAATGCACCCATTCGTATGTACGTTCATACATTTGTACTGATTGGTTTCCGGATAATAAATTGTGTTTGCTTGCACAGATTTGAACCCACTTTTGCATACCACGTAGTAATGCCAATACAGAGGCCAAGTTACAATTCTCTCAATTTACATGTAAATTTACCCGAAGTTATTTGCCCTTGAATGTATGAAACTTGTGTTTGCAGCACCAATTTGAACCAGCTTTGTCATACCGCTTAGAACTATGAATTTAGAGGTCAGGTTCGAATTGCGTCAATTTACATAAAATTTACCTGGAGTTGTTCCCTTTTAAAAACCATACAAATTTATTTGATAGTTTCCTGGCACTAACTTGTGTTATACCAAACCGATTCGAACGAAATTCAGATTATAGCTTAATACTACCGGGTCGGATGTCAAGTTCATGTTCCATTACTTTTTGATAATATTTGCCAGAGTTATCACCCTTGAGAAATACAACCTTCGTTAATTTGACTGTTTCTGGGCAATAACTCAGGCTAGACTAAACTGAACTAAATTCAGATTATAGCTTAATACTACAGAGGCAGATGTCAAGTTCGTCTTCCATTAGTTTTCGTCAATATTTTCCAGAGATACCACCCTTGAAAAATACGAATTTGGCCATTCCCAGGCAATAACTCATGCTAGACTAAACATATTTGAACCAAATTCAGAATTTAGATTAATAGTATTAAAACAGAGGTCAAGTTCCTGTTTTGTTAGTTTGCATCAATAATTACCAGAGCTATGACCCTTGAAAAATACCAAATTCATTAATTTGACATCATCCCATTACAACAAACACTGTAATGTAAGCACATATACCAGTTATAGGAAGCAGACAAGTGAATTTCCCAGCTTCCTTACATGTCATTTTAACAAAAGATGGAATCGAGAGGATTTGTATTGCTTGTAATGCTTTGCTTGTCCTTTTTAAATGGGAACTGTGGTCGTATACTATTTTTCAGACATTAAATACACTCTAAAATACCTGTTTTCGTTGTTTCCTCTTCCTCCTATTGCGAATCCTGCAAATGCCTTGACATACGCCTTGACTTATGTGTGAAGTATAAGTATTGCTACGCTTACACAGTACCACACAGTATCACTACCAACAGTAAAGTAATTCCAAGATCCATTACTACTGGTACTCGTTCTAACAGTGTTATAAGTATAATGAAACATCCATTACTACTAGTACACAGAGATGTTAACTCTGGCTCTGCTGCTCACTTCTGTGAGAGTGTGAACTATTTATATCAGCCTCACCTATCATTCAAAAACTTCTTATTATTGATGACCCATGTAGCTATGGATGCACAATCTGATTGGCTGAATGACGGATGCACAGTCATCGATTGACAGCTTAAAGCAAGAAAATACAGCAAGTCTGAAAAGTCTTCTTCAGCTCAAATGTTCATAACACTGGTGCAATCTTTGACGCTGTTATGTCCATGGAAGCACATGTTACCCCTGTCTCTCGTTTGGTATACATTAACATTAGAAACATCAGTAAGATAAGAAAGCTGCTCGAAAACAGTGCAGTAAATCTGTTAGTCCACGCCGCGATAGCACCTCGGCTAGGTTATTGGAACTCTTTGTTGACAGGAATAGCATCCTGTCAGTTATATCAGCTGCAAAGAGCCCAAAATGCAGCAGCCAGAATGATCACTCGTACAAAGCTAAATGACCACATCACACCTGTCCTCAGAAAATTACACTGGCTGTCGATCAAGGAACGAATCGACCACAAGGTCGCCCTACTAGTATTTGAATGTCTACACAACCTAGCACCTTGAAATCCTTAATTGTTAAAAGAGTAGCACCTAGAGTCCTTAGGTTGAGTGCAGAGCTGCTATGTGTTGTACCGCCTTCCAATAAAACCAGCGGAGAGCTGTTGCAAGAGCTGAACCCAAATTTTGGAACAGCCTTCCATTTCATATAAGAAACTGTTAAAAATCGAGCCTTTTAAATCATTGTTAACCCACTTGTGTCAAAGAGTGTATTGTTAATCCTGCAAAGCACATTTGAGTGGTTTAGTCCAGAATGGACCTTTCCGGTTTTAGCTATGCCTCACCCATCTCTAGCTAAGCTCCACCTGTGTTGGGATCGATCGATCTCTGAACACTGACTATCAATTTCCAAAAAACTACACAGGTAAGCTGTTGAATATTTTGAAACTAATTTGACTGGGTGCAGTTGCTATCTAAGGCAGCAACAGCGCCAAGTCAAATTAGTTTCAAAATATTCAACAGCATGTTCATTAAATAGCAAAGAATTACAAAGACATACAATTCATACAATGTGTCGGACCATTTGAGATTTGGTGATGGTCTATATGGAACCCTTTGTGACATAGTGATTGTAACATCATCATACACGCGCTGGGCTGATTATGACGTCATACGAGGTCAGATGATGGATGAATTCTCTGGAAAGATGAATTGGCACTATACAAATCTGTAAAATTCGTGTGGTTGTGTGAGGAGTAGTTGAAAGCTACTCCGGTGAAAGAGGATTTAGTCCTCTGGATGCTGATGTCGTGGTAAGCTACTCGCCTCTCAAAAGTTGTCATAGAATTCAAAGCTTCGAACCTCGTGTGGGTCGAAAATTGAAAAAGGTAAAGATTACATTCCAGATGATTAATGAGTTTTATCCTGGTGCCAATGCGTCATCAATGACAGGGTTCATAGAACTAATGCTTGACAATAATAAAAATTACATACTTTCATACATTGACAAGCGGTTCGATCCCCTGACCGGGAGATGGCGATCAACAAATTAAACTAATGGGTGCATGACTGTCGGCTGGTTAGCACATAGAAATTGAAGCCACACGTTGCCAATGCGTCAACAAAATAAAAATACATATACTGCCAGAGCCGTGCTGGAGTCAGAGTACAATAGGCATAAAAAGCCTAGGATTGAATCGTAGCAGGTGCATCCACAGATAGTCTCATATGAATCGACAGTGTGTCAGTATTTCAGACATGTGAAAGCTAGTCGGCCAAACCTTGACTTTAGTCTTGGCCCGGTGGTCCAGTGGAAAGATGTCTGGTTGCTGATGCTATGTGGAGTTGCAGAATGGCGGTTCGATCCCCCGACCGGGAGATGGTGATCAACAAATTAAACTAATGGGTGTATGACTGTTGGCTGGTTAGCACATAGAAATTGAAGCCGCACGTTGCCATAAAATAAAAATACATACATACATACATACCTTGTATAGTGAAAGTGTATACATACATTGTATAGTCTAGACAGTGAAGACGAACAAACAATGGAGATGGAGAGTGAAGACAAAAAATCAAGTGAGGCTGTGTGCGAAGACGAAGGTGAGAGAGAAGACATAGGCAATCAAGAGCTATTTGCCATATTGCAAAATATTTACAATGAACAATCAGTGTTAGAAGATGAGGCAAAGACAAATAGCTATCAATGGTGTGGATGACCATTCTATTTCCGCCTAAGCTGATGCTTTAATTACAAAATGTACGTACATAATGCTACAGTGGAGATTACTTTCATGAAAATTATTCGTCAGAGGATTACAGATTTTATTGATATGGCGGGGGGGGGGGGCGGGGGGACTCATACAATGAAGCAGTCTTCTTAGCTTCTCACCAGAGAGCGAGAGAGAGAGAGAGAGAGTGAGAGAGAGAGAGAGAGAGAGAGCGAGAGAGAGAAGACTTCCTGATGAAGGAATACATAAGTACAAATCTAGATGTGGTCAAAATATTTATGTTACTGATGTGGACCGTGTCAGGCTACAAATCAGCTAATGGATCGCTATAACATTGACAATTTGTTTATACAATTAACATAAACCATTTGTTTACCTGATGTAATATTTTATTCAATATAAAAATGTGGATATAAATAAAATATCGCTTTTGTTTTATGTCAAATTTTAATCGCAGATTTAACTAGTGTGTCTGAAAGTTATGTGAGTGTTTTGTTCATGCCCCCCCCCCCACACCTCCACCCCCACACACCCACTAATACCACACGAATAGATATATCTATGTCATCTAATCTATACTGTTTAAGATTGTCTTTGTTATTGAGAATCATAGACAGGTCATCAGTATGTATTAGAAAGATAGTGTGAGATAATATTTCACAGTAGATATGACAGGGTTCGATTTTATAACTGAATTTGAATGGGGTTGACAGTTTATTTATCAGACAACATATGATTTTCCACTTATGTGTATATAATTGGGGGGGGGGGTGTGTCAGTAAGATTCTGAATGCCTGCAACATTGCAATGTATCTCACCACAAACAACATCAACTATTCTACTGTGCCACAACGGGAAAAATCAGTTTTAGCTTTGCTCCACCCACACTTCACCTGTATTGGGATCAATCGATCCCTGAACTCAGTGACTATCAATTTCCAGTTAACTAGAGTTATCAGGTAAGCTGTTGAATATTTTGAAGGTAATTTGTTTGGGCGCTGTTGTTGCATATGGCAGCAACAGCACCCAGTCAAATTAGTTTCAAAATATGCAACATACTGTTTACTAAATAGTAAAGCCATACAGTTCGTGTAAACTGACAGACTATTAAGCATTTAAGATTGACTAAATCAAGTCATGCATGACGATGATGATGTAATTGATTATGGCACCAGACTATACATCACGTAGTTGATTATGATGTCTTATGGCTGGTTGACGAGGGATACACATCTCCAATTCAACTTATTCAAATATATTAATTTATAGAGAATGAAATGTATGTATGTATGTATGTATGATTACTGTATTCTGCGGCTGTAGTAGTAGAAAGATCCTACAGCTGCAATCAGTCCTTCGCTTTTGCCCACTGTGGCTTGTCCTCAGCCAAAATCTTTAGCTTCCTCAGGTCCATTCTTGACTTGAGTGTACCTAATCCTGCTTTCTTGAGGTCACCTCGTAGCACGCTTAGCAGATTTATGCAATGACGTCCTCTCCTGGCTCTGTATTTGCTGGCTCCAAGTAGGGCGAATTCCAAGGCTCTCTGTGCTGGTGTGTCTTCTGACATGGACCATCTTTGCTGGGCGACTTTTACAGACAGCGTCAGTGTATTAAACATCTTGTATAGTGCATCGTTGGAAATTATGCTCTCTGGCCATCAGTGTTTGCGGTGGCAGGCGTCAAGTTTGTCTAAAGTTGCCTTTGGAGCTGCCCAGCTGTTACAGTTATACATCATCAAGGATACGCAGGTTGCATTGTATAAACGTAGTCTTTTTACCAAGGGCATCTTTGATCTACGAATCCATAGCTTCCAGAAGGACTGGAAAGCTATGTTTCCCATGATGCAGCGTGCAGCAATGTCAGCAGTACTGCAAAGCAGAATGAAATCATCATATGTTAATATTTATTTTGTTTCATTACATTGAGAGACACAGTTTAAGCCTCTAACAATATACAATATTAACATTTTTATTTTCAAGCATTCTAATGTGGATGTGGCCCTTTAACCTAAGTGCTTATGTAAGAAAACCTTTTACAAGATAGAATCTTACAGCTGTCTATGTTGACAATGACATAAACTCTCAGGGGTATTATATAATATGGTTCGGTTCCATTACATTATAAAAGTGGTGTGTACAAATATCTTATTGATGCATATTTTTCATATATTTATTTTATTTCTATTTTATTTCTAGGACTTACCTAGGCCTCGTGTGGTGAAACATTAGTATGCAGGGACAGACTTCGCGTGCACCAAGTATTAACCGATAGATTAGCCAACTATGCTTTTTCGTAATCAAATCTAAATTATTGTAGCCAGTGTTTTGTAATGTCTACACTACATCACCACCAAGTAACCATTTAAACTGAACAATACATACCATTAATTCAAGAGTATGTTGAATATTATGAAACTTATTTGCAAGGAAGCTGTTGCTGTCTTAATCTAAATTCTGAGTTCAGCCAAAATCCATTTACTTTCCCACAAGTTAGGGTATAGTGGTGGAATCTCGGTCATTTGGTAATGTCGGCCAGTCAGTACTTATGACGTGAAAATAAATCACGTGATCAAGCGAGGTTATTGATCGCGTCCTGTGCTCATTTATTGGGGTCTGGCCAGTGCGGCTACGTGTCATTTCAGCTTGTTGAAGAACATCGTGAACATCAACAGCTGACAGGGAACATGAGGTAGCTGAATTTCTCTAATATTTCGTAATTCGCTTAGCGATTTACGATTCTATTACTAACTAGTATATCGTATAATGTACTTAGAGTTAGGATGTTGAAGTTTATTTCGGTTTATTATTTATGTGGATGCCTATATATTATGAAGAAATACTAGGACTTTTGACTGATAATTCTGCGTAACGGGGGTCTTGTAGCGCTGACCGACATTATCCGACTGGTTCGGGTAATGCCGGTCAGGCAATTTCTTGTGACCGACATTGCCCGAAACGTAGTAGCAGCAGCAGTAGTAGCAGTAGCAGTAGCAGCAGCGGCGGCGGCAGTAGTAGTAGCAGCAGCAACAGCAGTAGCCGTAGTAGTAGCAGCAGCAACAGCAGCAGTAGCAGCAGTAGTAATAGTAGTAGTAGTAGCAGCAGCAGTAGTCGCAGCAGCAGTAGTCGCAGCAGTGGTAGTAGCAGCAGCAGCAGCAGCAGCAGTAGTAGTAGTAGTAGTAGTAGTAGTAGCAGCAGCAGCAGCAGCAGCAGCAGCAGCAGCAACAGAAGCAGCAGCAGCAGCAGCAGCGGCGGCGGCGGTAGTAGCAGTAGCAGCAGCAGCAGTAGTAGTAGTAGTAGCAGCAGCGACAGCAGCAGTAGTAATAGTAGCAGCAGCAGCAGCAGTAGTAGTAGCAGCAGCAGCAGCAGTAGTAGTAGCGTAGCAGCAGCAGTAGTAGTAGTAGCAGCAGAAGCAGCAGCGACAGTAGTAGTAGCAGTGGCGGACTAGTAGCAGAAGCAGCAGCAGCAGACATTAAAAATAGGCTCCTTTTTCATTTTTCAGAATATGGGTCGCAAAGCTAAATCCAAACGTCTAGAGTCGAAAAATCAAGCTGAGTTAAAGAAGGTATCCAAAAATAAGCGTGGTTCGCTGCAAAGATGGGAGGAAGAACGGATGGCGGTGGCAGTAGCAGAATATTTCGCTCAGAAGGATAGCCTCAATCCTAATCAGCGGAAATTGTCAATTAGAGGGCTGGCACGAGCGTATCAGCTGCCTCGCTCAACACTGAGAGATAGAGTATGTGAACCTGGCGCGACCATAAAGCCTAAGATTGGACGCAAAACTATATTTACTATGGAAACAAAAACTGAATTGGTGTCTGCTAATTGGCCTATCAAAACAGGGATTCGGTTTAACAGCAAGGATACGACTGGATGCAGGGTTTCATGGCTCGCCATCCGGAGCTTTCTGTACGTAAACCAGAGAATCTGTCTCTTGGTCGGGCCATGAATTTGAATGAGACTGTTGTGAAGTCATTTTGATGGCCTTTTTAAAGTCATGACCGACAACGACCTAATTGGACATCCAGAACGTATATGGAATACAGATGCGACTGGTTTGCAAGATGTGTTCGAATCCAGTGAAGTGATCGCATCTAGTCAGGGTCGTGTCTTCAACTTGACCGGACGTGAGAGAGGAGAAACAACAACCCTACTCAGTGCCATCAGTGCTGGTGGGGAAACTGCTCCACACCTTACCATATTCAAGGGGAAACGCCAGCCTCAGGATTTGCAAGAACAAGCTATACCCGGAGACCTTATCCGTGTGTCTGAATCTGGCTGAATAAATGATTCACTCATTACAGAATGGGCCAGTAATTTTGTAAGATATTTACAGCGTAAAGGTGCGTTAGCTGAAAAGAAACTGCTCATACTCGACCTGAGCAAGTGGAACCCAATAACCAGCATGAGACACGTGACGTGATTCCCGACCCTTCAGGCTCAAGTAATCCCGGGCTGTAACCTTCTCTGAATTACCTGAGCAAGTGGAACCCAATAACCAGCATGAGACATGTGACACGATTCCCGACCCTTCAGGCTCAACTGATTTCCGGGCTGTAACCGTCACCGAGTTACCTGAGGAACCCATCAGCCAACATGTGACTGATGACATGGTTCCCGGCCCTTCATGTGCAACAGATCCTCGAACTGTAACATTCGCCGAATTCATCAAACAATCTTAAAATCCGCGTAAGAAAACTGTTGTTGCTATGAAAAAACCTAAAAAGAGTCCGACACAAAATCTAACACGTTCGCCCCACATGAAATTCATAGCAGACAAGAAGGCACCAAAACAGTCGGCTGTGAAGAAAACCACGAAAAGCAAGATCAGAAAAAAAATCAAAGGTTAGCAGCAGCCCGTGTTGCAGTTCGGTACGGACGAGAACCATTGTTCTATATGCCAAGAATATTATTATGACCAGATAACAGATGAGGAGTGGATATGCTGTACCACATGCTCTTATTGGCAGCATATTACATGCGCCGATATGGATGGTAAAAGTTTAAAGGGATATAAATGCCCTGCATGTCAATAATCTAAGTAAAGTTGAGTTTGACTATACCTAGGCCTAGTGGTCTACTAACATACTTATATCGTTTGAATTACATTGTTTGTATTCAGGTAAACTGCCAATATCGTTTGAATTTTGAGTGATTTGCTATTTTTGATGTTCAATTATATAGTCTTCATTATACTTAGTACTCGTATTGTTATTAACATTCATAATCCTTAAAAGGAGCTAAATTCCAGTACATTGAGCCTGGCCGACATTACCCAAATTGGTGACCGACATTAGCCAAATGGCTGACCGACATTACACCAACGTGACTGACATTGCCCTGATTTCGGTGGAACGTCCAGAACAGTTTATCTGCCCGACATTATCCTGAATTGACCAACAATAGCCGTTGTTTCGCATTTCTGACAAGCAGACCAATCCAACGATGTGTGCACCATTACTGCACATCAGATATTAATGCACATATGAGGTAAATACTAGAAAATGTTCAATTTTGGCCGACATTCCCCCAATATACCCTATTGCATAGAAACGAACACATTATCGATCTGTCTCAATGGCAATATCACACCAAGAGCACTCACTAACACTGGCAATTATCGGGGAAGACTGGCATGAGTATTAAGCCATGTTCCAGATTTGCTTGGAATCATTTCATTGTAATCCAAGTTATTGTTCGGGAAATTAAGACATGAAATTTTGTTTTTAAGGGCAACGATTTACCTTTCCAGAGTACCCACCCATCATATGACGTCATAATGAACTGCGTGATGTGTACAGTGACATCATAATGAATGACGTCATGAATGACGTCGATAAGTACGTCACGAACGCATATTTGAAGATGGTCTATGCGTTGTTGTACAAATTGTTTGCTTTTACTATTTAATAAATATTCTGTTGAATATTTTGAAACTAGTTTGACTGGGCGCTGTTGCTGCCATGGGCATCAACAGCACCCAGTCAAATTAGTTACAAAATATTCAACAGCTTCCCTGTATAGTTTACAGGAAATTAATAGTAAGGGCATTTGGGGATCGATCAATCCCAACACGGCGAGGTGTGGGTGGAGCTTAGCTAGTGATGGGCGGGGCATAGCTAAAATGGAAAGGTCCATTGTTGCAGAGGGTCCATGCACGTTCTTCGCAGACAAATTTACCCCTTTTACCATGACTCTGACATGAACAGAACCTTTTCTCCTAAAAGGCTATGCCATTTTGACAATAAAATCCAGCCTTTTTTCAACAAAACACTGATATTCATTTGAATGAGGGCTGTTGCGGCTAATTAGCGACATGGTTAGTGGAGAGGGGTGTAGCCTTCTGGAATTCTGCTAGAGTATTACCCTTAAGCAACAACACTAACTGAGCTATAACGGATAATAATACTTCGAAATCCAATATAGAAAACGACATAAATAGAAACTACATCAATACAGGAGATAATGAGGAAATGGACCCGGATATTAATGAGGTCACCTGCTCAAAACAGCAACGTAATTAATCCGCTCCAATTTTGTGTAAGTGTGGCTGATTAGTAATATGGTATTAACGTGCTATAGTTAACCTCATCCTGGTTATTTTGACAACGATTTGACTGAAAGACAGTGCTGGCTAAAACACGAACAACTTTCAGTCAAATTGTTCTAAAAATAGTCAACATGTTTGATAATTAGCTGTCAATGAAGCGACGGATATCTGACTGATTCAAAATGATCCGAGAAGCAGCTGCTATTTTTTATAAAGATTGTAGTATATACTAAATGAAAGTTAAATATTTTTGTTGACTTATAAAGGTAGCCTTGTATTACCGGTATAGTATTAGATCGAGCTGGCTTGACCTGGTTTGAGATAACTTCCTACCGTTTTAAAGCCCGATACTAATCACGCTAATACGGACGCGTATACACACACGTAGGCTACATACATATCCTTAATCAAGAGAGAGATTTCACGAGCATTCCCCCCCCCACCCCCTTGTCTTTTAACCATCAAATTTATTCAAGAAAATTTCCACTTTCACATAGAAAATGTTCATATGCTGGTAAAGAGATTATTTTTGAAAATTTACCACTGGAATAACTGGCTCCATTATCGAGCCAGTTATTCCAGTGATAAATTGTCAAAATCGCCTTCTCTTGGCATGCAAATGGACATTTCTCAAGATCACTGCGGTAGCCGCTTTCTTTCCAGCTAGTTCGTGACGAGTATGTTAAAGAGTTAATTATACAACCTTGGCAAGTTTGCAAATCCATCAACACATTTCATTCCGAATTGTCAAATAACTGAGGTTTATTTCTCACATGGGTTAATTAAATCCAAGGATTATCATGCTTTGAAATCATTTGATTGAAGGTCGTTGCTACATTAGGTAACAAATACTCTCAGTCAAACTGGTTTCACAATAGACCTAATATGATATAGTTTACTTAATCTATAATATGTTGATAGCATCGATTGATACGCGAGGAGGATATTTAAAATCAATTGAGGTTTTATATATATATATATATATATATATATATATATATATATATATATATATATATATATATATATATATATATATATATATATATATATATATATATATATATAGGCCCTATATATATATATATATATATCTGTATATATATCTGGCCTAAACAGCTAAAGAGAATTATACCTAGTCCAGGGTCCTATATGACCCGGTTAATGCTTATTAGATTAGCCAAGCAATCCGCAAACTCGCAGTATCCCAATTTCATGCAACTTTACACGTATCTTGTCGAATATTTTAAAACAAATTTGACTGAATGCATTGCTTCCATAGGCAGTAACATCTTCCTGTCAAATTAATTTTGACATATTCAAAATAATTTTCACACAAGTACAAGCAATGTGGCGATGAATTTGTTGTATTTGAGCGATGATAGTGTTGTAAAGATGTTCAGACTATAAACGTTTTATTTTTATAAATAGGATGAGCGACAAACCCTCAAATCAATCAATCAGTTCCAGCACAATAAACACCAGTGTGGGTCAAGGTTACAACGATCCACATAAAGCGGTTTCTATTGATAATTCTTTTCTCATCCGGCATTCGCGTGAGAAGACAGTCTTGGAATTTTCAATGGTTCGCTGAGGCTATGTGGCTGATGAACAGTGGCGGGGTCACGGGAAGGGGGTGAGGGGGCATGGGGGCGGTGCGCTGAATGCTTTGCAAACTCAAATATAATATAATATTACTCAAGAGTGAAGAAAATGGCTTCTCAGAGCATCTAATTTTCAAATTTGGGAGGGTACCACACCTTCGCTCTACCCCCGTCCCCACCCCTCCCGCCCCTATCAGATAAACCTGTCCTTCTCTTACCCCTAACATATATTTCTTGGTACCATCATCGCCGATGAAACAACGACACGCGTCTTCATTGAAGAAATGAACGATAAGAATATGTGTCATAACAACGTTGTTATGCCTGAGAATCCGGCAGCAACGACTCGGAAGAAAACTATAGGAGATAACACTGTTCCAATATTGTTTCAAAAGAATATTTTAGACCATCGGCCAAATTTGTGACAGCTGGTGCTGCGCTAACATTCACTACGTTGAAAACAATGACATCTAAATCGAATAAATTAAAAGAATAATTAGTGTTGCATCCGGCTTTGCTACAAAGCAGTTGTTGGGGTGCGAAACATAATTTTAAAAATGGACATCAGAGACCGTCTCAGATGTCAGTCAGGCCTACTGGAAACCGGACAGGCTAAGCAGTTGTGTGTGCGCGTGAGTGATAGTGCGGTGCGTGTCGGGGATTTCTGACATCAACAAGCTAATCAGTAAATTCCGCTCAAACCCCCTGTTAGTTAGCAACCAATGTTTAAACAAGAGCTCACCCGCAGCACCATCAATTTTTGTCAAAATTGTTGGTGGGTGGTTTAGCAGTCTTTTAAATGAGTTTGTGGACATTTTTGCAAGTGCAATATGGCCGCCAACACACTACATTTTGATTTGCCCACGGCGCCCATGTTTTTTTTATGGATCAACTTCCCTTGGACAAATTTCGGCCTGATGCCTTCAGCGGTTCTGGAGGAGCAATTTCCGTAAAAATCATTTTTCGCCGAACCATTTGGTCAATCTTACCTCTTGGCCTAGATGAAGATTCCCCAAGTGGTTTCGGAGAAGATTTTCAAAGACATTTCCTGAAATTGGCCGAAATCTAAAATGGCCGCTGGGGAAATTGGCCGATCGGGTTCATTTGAATAAACTTGGATCCTTATGCCCTAAGGATGCTTCCTGCCAAATATAATTCAAATCGGGCCAGTAGTTCTCGAGAAGACATTTTAAATTTCCCATTGCCTTAGTATGGGAGCTTTTGGCGGGAAAATGATCCACGATGGCTGCCAAACCGTTTATCCGACAGTTTCGAAAATTGCAAATTTGAGATCAGAATACTCAAAAACCTACATAAAACGAATTTCGGCCTCAAAATCCATCAAATAAAAAAAATCCAATGTGGCTGCCAAACACACTATATTTTGATTGGTCCACCGCGGCCATGTTTTTTGGCGAATCAACTTCTCTTGAACACACATTAATCGCCCTTAGTAGCTAATTATATAGCACAAATTTCGGCCTGATCGCTGTAGCGGTTTTGGGGAAGAAGTCGTTTTTGTGAAAACTATGTCATCCAAGATGGCAGCTGAACCATTTGGTCAATCAAGTTCCCTTGAACAAACTTGATTCACCTCTTACCGTAGATCATATTTCGTGAGTTTTGATTTGATCCCTCAAGTGGTTTGGGAGAAGATTTTTAAAGACATATTAGAACAAACTTGAATCTCTATGCCTTAAGGATGCTTCATGCCAAATATAATTGAAATCGGCCCAGTAGTTCTCGAGAAGATATTTTTAATTTCCCATTGCTTTAGTGTGGGAGCTTTTGGCGAGAAAATGATCCAAGATGGCCGCCAAGCCGTTTATCCGACAGATTCGAAAATTGCAAATTTGAGATCAGAATAGCCAAAAACCTCTATAAAACTAATTTCGGCCTCAAAATCCATCAAATAAAAAAATCCAATATGGCCGCCAAACATGCTATATTTTGATTGGCCCACGGCGGCCATGTTTTTTGACGGATCAACATCTCTTGAACAAACTTTACTGGCCCTTAGTCCCTAATCATTTCTGCCAAATTTTGGCCTGCTCCCTTCAGCGGTTCTGGAGAAGTTATTTTCGCTAAAACTAGGTCAACCAAGATGGCCGCCAAACTATTTGACCAATTAAGTACGCTTGCACAAATTTGGTTGAGCTCTTGCCCTAGAGCATATTTCATGAGGTTTCCTTCAATCCCTCAGACGGTTTCGAAGAAGATTTTTAAAGACGTTTTTAAAAATCGGCCAAAATCAAAGATGGCCGTCGGCCTAATTGGCCGATCGGCTTCATTTCAACAAACTTGGATCCCTATGCCCTAAGGAAGCTTCCTGCCAAATATAATTGAAATTGGCCCAGCTGTTCTTGAGAAGAAGTCATTTAATGGAAAAGTTGACGGGCGGACGGACGGACGACGGACACACGACGGACGGTCGCCACGACATAAGCTCACTTGGCCTTCTTGCCAGATGAGCTAAAAATATCAACAGTTGTCATGCTGTTCAAACCTAGTGAAATTATAACCCGTTTTGTTCCAAGTGGTTTCTCGACGTCTTAAACCAGCAACAAACACGACGTGTTTAAACCCAGTCTCAAACTTTTTGAAAAATTCATCACTGGAATGACGCGCTCCGTTACCGGCCGGTCCAATCATTCCAGTGGTAAATATTTTAAAAAAGTCTTCTCTTGGCCTGTAAATGGACATTTTTCAAGACCACTACAGAAGCCGTTTTGGCCAGCTGGGGTGTTAAAGGGCCAAGAACCCTATTCATCCTGGGTAGAGTCGGAAAGCTGACAGAGCAATTTAAAAAAAGCTTATGAAAAGCATTTCCTGTTATTTTGAAAAAACATTTGACTGAATACCGTTACTTCCGTAGGCAGCAACAGTATTCAGTAAACTCGTTTTCAAATTAACACGAACTCCCTTAAACACATCTAAGCGTCAATTAAGTCAATCTCACAATCAGCATATGGGAGTAAATTGGTTAATCATTTTTCAAAAACACAGAGTTTCAGCTTGACATCAGTATTCAGTAAACAGAACCCCCGGATGACCCTGCCAGTTTTTATTTCCACAAGGCGTGCGTGCAGCCGCCGATAACAAGCTTCTCAAATAACAAACATCCACAAACATCATCCATCGTTGACCACGCTGACCACACGGAGATAAAAGGAAATGTGCTGGACATATGGCCATCGCTGGTCACCCCGACTCAATATACAGGTCGTATTGTGCGTTAGCTTGATGCGGAAGCGTCTAGTTAATCAATGTAAGGTGCAGATCTGGTGCCATTCCGCGCGTGAGATGGATGTTATTTTTGGAAAGGCAGCAGAAACATTTTTATGATAACCAGTTCTCCTCCAGCAGATTAATTAATGTCGACGTGTGTTTTGAAGAGAGGGAAATTATCCCGGAAATAAGTTCAGATAACATTTCATAACAGTCCCGGGTATCCAGGCTTCCTACCAACAACAGTTTTCAACACTATTATTACAATGATCAATTTGGTTAAAACTAGGATATTCACACAGACCTTGAGATCCCAGTGTTTTCTAAAAGCAATCATACTTTGAGTCTAATTGGTTTCAATATGTATTCAACAACATATCGGTTATGTCGCAGTAGGGGAAGTCGGGGCAAAACTGGAAGCGGGGAATTAAATATCACGCAACGTATGCATAACATTATCTACAAAATCATTTTAGGAATGAATTATTTCCCATTATTTTAGAAACAATATAGACTATTGGTTTCATCGTCGCCTATGGTAAGTGTAGGTATATTCTGTACGACTTAAATATGTATGCACGTATAGGCTATAAATACATGAATCTATGGTAACTGATATATACACCTGTGCAAAAGTTAAGCACCAGCAAAAACAATAGAACGTAGAAACATGATGGTACAACTAGGCTGCCATACTTTTTGTCCCCGCGTTAGCTGACATAATTCCAAGTACGAAATGCACATGCATGCATGACTTCACGCCGCTTGATGTCCGTGCGTGGCGGGAAACAGCACACGTGTTCAGTTATGTAAAAGTCCAGTTTGAGGTGTAGAACATTACATACAGATTTAGGCGACAAGATTAGGAATTTTGTGTTCATGACCGTGGTTTATTTGTACAGAGAGAATTAGCTCTTGATTGTGAACCGCTATGGCAAGACGAAGGTTAAGTGATCGCGTGAAATGGCAAATCATAGGCATGCATACCACTGGTATGTCATGCAGAGAGATTGGCAGACAGCTGAACATTAACCATACTGTAATCAGTCGCTTGATTGCAAAACATGGGCAAACTAACGAGGTGAAGGACAGGCCTAGATCTGGAAGACCGAAGAAGACTACTGCCCGTGATGATCGAGCCCTAGTACGCCTTGTTAGGAGATCTCCATTCACCAACAGCAGAGTGTTCAGCCAGCAATGGGAAACGCGCAATAGAGTGTCAATGTCTACCGTCAAAAGGAGACTGTATGCTGCTGGCATGAAAGCTAGGAGACCTGTCAGACGTCCTCTCCTCACTGCACACCACAAAGAGGAGCGTCTGAGGTGGTGCAACGAAAGAAGACACTGGAACATGAGATCCTGGAGACGGGTACACTGGTCCGATGAAAGTCGGTTCCTGCTTCATGCCACAGATGGTCGAACTCGTGTATGGAGGTCCAGACGCACGGCGTACGACCAACGTAACATCATGGAAGAAGTTCCATTTGGTGGAGGTTCCGTTATGATATGGGGGTGCATCTCATTTGATTGTAAGCTGGATCTGTTGACTGTACCTGGAACACTAAATGGACAAAGATATCAAGATTCCATACTGGATAGAGTTGTGGTCCCTCATTTTGTAAATCATGCACCTGGAACCCACCCTATAGTCATGGATGACAACGCCCGACCACATCGTGCTAGAGCTGTGCATGAATACCTCCGCCAGAATGCCATCGAAACCCTACCATGGCCAGAAAGGAGCCCTGACATGAACCCTATTGAGCATATCTGGGACATTCTGGGAAACATGGTGAGAAGGAGGGATCCTCCTGTGCAGAACCTACAGGAATTAACAGACGCACTCCATCTTGAATGGCAACCAATACCACAATGGCGTATCAGTCGGTTGGTAACCAGCATGAGACGTCGTGTCCAGGCCGTCATCCAGGCACAAGGTGGATATACCCGGTATTAATAATGACAGTCTCAAACTCGTGCACAGATGTTAAACTTCGTTTTCAGACACCATTAATGACAATCTAGCCACGTGTGTCAACTGTAGGGCAATAGTTGTCAGTTGTGTCAACGTAACCATATTCAGGCCTCGTTTTCAAGTTCAAACAAAAACATACAGTGTTTCCCCACCATCATAATCAGCATTCCTCTAGTTGCATTATTACCTCTTGCACTAAGATGGATGGGTACATAAATGTTTATGCTATTGCTTTCTTCATAGCACATGAATATACCCTCGCATGTGCGTAAAAATAGGGTGGTGCTTAACTTTTGCACAGGTGTATATTTCTACAGTGGTCTCAAAAGAAACTACTAAATTAAGATGGCTGATAAATATAAGGTTTAGGCCTATTAAAGTATTTAATATGGCACAAAATAAACTGCATAATATGCTATGCATTACAAAATGGCGGGAGGGAAAAATTAAGCAAATGCTATTGGGCCAAATGGGACCGCCTTTTGGGCAAGACTGGGTAAGACTGGGCTGTGCCATGTTATTCCACAATATAAATTGCCCAATATTTCTTCTACTGCTACTACTACTACTACTACTACTACTACTACTACTACTACTACTACTACTACAACTACTACTACTACTACTACTACTACTACTACTACTACTACTACTACTACTTGTCAAAGACACAGTTCATAGAACTAATGCTTGACAATAATAAAACTACTACTACTACTACTGCTGCTGCTGCTGCTGCAGTTGACATTGTTGTTGTTGTTATTGTTGTTGCTTTTTCTGCTCCTTTATAGCCGCTAGGCTGGACTGTAGCTAGCCGTAATTTTGCATGTGGTTTGAAATAGTAACAAATACGAGCTGAAGAGATTGTTTTTGGTGAGCCGTTTGGCGCCACTTTCCCTTACATCGGATAATAGTTAGAGAGCATAGCTGACTGATAAACATAGAAATTAAGAAGATAAGGAACAATGTCCATAAGACGCTTCTTGTTGGTCAATATTAATATTTTAAAAAGTGATTTGAAATTTGCTAGATCTCGTTGAACTTGCAAGTTACTGAAAAAGGCGAACTTGTTCGAACTTCTGCGTTCTGAGGCCGCTGACTGATTCGATCATTACAAATATTCAAATGTGGCGCCTTCACACTCCGTTACATTAATGACTACTCTGCAGTAGTTCTTTAACCGTTAGAACCCTGGATTTAATTTTAAGGTAATTAACTATACAGATAACTTGTTGGATATTTTGAATCTAATTTGACAGGAAGCTGCTGTTGCTTCCAGCCAAGTAGATTCAAAATATTCAACATAATAGTTATTGTAGCCTATTGTAGATGATTTTTGGTATTTGGAATTTCGTATTCAAATTGTTAAAATACGTAATTAATAAGAAAGCCAGAGATTTTCGACAATCAGGCCATATCGCTTTCGTATGTCCAGCATTTGATCGGAATTCGGATAAACATTGATAAATATTAGTTTTATGAACACGTGTTAAATTTGAGGCGAGTCTGACCAATAGATTCAGAGCAGAAGACATGCTTAGACGATGACGTGCAACATCAGCAACAGCAACGTCAGCCACAACGGCGGCGGCAGCAACAGCAGCAACAACAACAACAACGGCCAGTGTTGTTCGTAAAAATGAAACCAGTAGGTCTATGCCATTGTCTAGTAGACTACGAAACAGAGCGCAGCATTGAACAAGTTGTATCAAATTACTATTCGTAACAACTAATCAACCAGCAATGCAATTCCACTACTATGTCAAATCCTCAATCTTCCTCCGGGGTCACGATGGCTCTTGATCGTATTTCTACCAGCCGTGCTATCATGAACAAATTCTGGCACACGAAACGCGTTATAGAATCATGCCTGCATAGCCTTAACGTTCGTTAGTTAGCGTTCGCGCACTCGTTTATATCAAGCTATCCGGCTCGTATTTCGATAATTCAGGTTACGACGCTGACTCACTAGTAAACCGCTGCCAGAAAAACGTCAGCTGGCTGCGTAACGATTGGATAAGAAATTGGTTAATGTCCCTTCAGAACTCGCTTGACTGCCACGGTTGCTCAGTAAATTAGGTCATATGCCAGCTAGGCTGGAGTATTTATAGTATCGGGTAGGGGGGAAAGATGGCTGATGACTCCCTCCATTGCGTGTCCCGGTGCAATGAATTTTTAATATCAATGAACCAAGGCAAAAATAGTTCATATCGATTCATATAATATGACACACTCGTCTGCAACCCATATTGACTTTCCCTAAAAAAATTTCAACAGCTTCCTTTTACGAGAAGTGTGCCTGGGCCATATATAGATACATATTTATCGCTTTCTCGGAATAATCAGCATAAAATAATATAACCTACATAATCTAGACCACGTGACTGTCTGAGACTCACTGGCTTATCCACCAACAACTTTCAATCAAATTGTTTTCAAAATATTCTGCATACTCAGAGATACTTGACGAAAAATGTAGTCCGCAGAAATTCAGCAGACAGACAAGAATATAGAATGTCGTCAGTTATCAAGAGGGCTAAATTATAAATATGAAATCTGAATCTTTTGAAAACTAGTTAACTGGATGGATGATTGGTGGTAGAGGAGACATTTAATATCTGATAAAATTGATTATCTATATCAGCCAATAGAGCCTTCGAGAAAGAAAACTGAGGGGGCCCCCACGTACTTCGCCTTGGCACCTACTGAACCTTCGTTATGCTTGTGTATCAGAATGATAAAACATACATCCAAATAATCAAAGACATCTATCAAAAAGCGTACAAACTGTAAACGCGTAATAACACACACACACCCCCACCCCCATCCCCCCCCCCCACCCCCCCACGCCCCCCCCCCCCACCACCACGCCCTCCCCACCCATACCTCTGTAGTGTTGCTACAAAGCGGTCATGGGAGATAATAATACATAATACACGTTCTGAGATAAGAAGAGTTGCACCCCTTGGGATCGAAATGTACACATAATCTTTATATATTTATAAATCATTCATCAATGCAACACAGCGCCCGTCCTAGGTGAAATGGCGCCCCGGGTGAGACAAAATTTTGGCGCCCCTAAGGGGCACCCCCTCCCCCACACGTGAAATTTTCAATCTGGATGTTCTCAGAGCGCTTCTAGTAGTTCTGGGCATAATTTGGCGCCCCCTATGACAGTGGCGCCCCGACTGGTCAATCGGTTCGCCCGCCCCTAGGACCAGCCCTGACGCAACAGTTTCAGTAACACGCAGCGTGCTCGTTTGCTCTGTACTATAAGCAGGTCTCTCAGTATCTATGCGAACCATGAATCTTTCGATTGCATATATTTTGTCATATATCGTTATTTTCACAACCGTATTTAGGACTGGCCAGTTACCCAAGGGCCGCCACAAAAATCATATTTGAAAATTACTATTGGCGTCTCCACCTTGACGCAATGGTGTGCTGTGAAGAGAAAATTATAATGCCTAATGACGAGTGATCAGTGAGAAATATTATGATAAAATGGCCGTTAAATTTCTGTCCAAATTTTATTGAAAATTAATGGCAACAGCTGAAGCAAAATAAGGATGTTATTGTATCACTCTGAACGCAGGAAATGGCAGCGTGCCCCGTCCAGGCCCTCCCAAATTACTCCCCTAGGGACCTCATCTTGTACTAATCATTTTCTGTCTTGTCTGTCTGCCTGTATTTTGATTTTCCAGTGAGCAAATACGGTCACGTCAGATAAAGCGTCTAGGTTCCATGGTTTCTTCTAAGGGATGTGAAGATCATATGCAGCAACAGCTCCTATAGTCAAATTAGTTTCAAAATATTCATCAGCTTACTTGATTAGTTATCTTTGATGACCATCAGTTTATCGGTATTTTGTGGGTCGGGCACTTGATGACACATTCCTATGATGCTTGCACCCCTACTAATGTAGTGATGCTTTTGTTGAGGCATCATTCAGCAGGGGTTCCTGCCAATAACCGCTCCTTCACCTTTTGCTGTAGACTTTCTTCCAAGCATACTTTGAGGATTGCTTTATAAAGGCATAACATTGATAGCAGTTTATACGTGGAATTATATTCGCACCGGAGACTCGGACAGTTACCCATTTCATGGCGAAGCCGGCCGAACCCGGCCTCTGCAATGGTCTTGAGGAATGTCCATTTGCAGGCCAAGAGAAGAGTAATTTTGAAAATTTTGCACTGAAATGACTGGCTCGGTAACCGAGCCAGCCATTTCAGTGCTAAATTTTCAAAAATACTCTACTCTTGGCCTGCAAATGCATATTCAATAAGGAAATATTCTGATTTTCTTGACCAAATTTAGACTTTACCTTTCAGCAGTAAATTGCACGTATCTCAAACTTAGGGCAAACATACAGGAAAGCTGTTGAATATTTTGAAATTAATAAGACTGGAAGCCATTGTATTCTGCCTTGGGCAGCAATCTCTTCCATTGATATGAATTTCAAAATATACAACAGAGTATGCTATACATCGTAAAATTGTTCACTTTTTTTTTTTAGCGATTTGCCGTTTAAATGGTTAAACATGCTTGTGAAGGTGGCCTGCCATTGGGATGGTGCCTAGAAATAAATCATTTGTCCCAGTATCTTCGAGTCCATGAGCATGAACTAGGTGGGGTCTTCATGCACCCACCCACCCACCCCCAACCCCAACCCCCACCCCACACATACAACCCTACTTCTTTGGTATTTTAAGGACACACGGCTATGCTAGACAGGTTAAAGGGCGTTAACATTGAATATTTTCTTTCCCGATGTATTTGTCTGTGGCATTTTTGAAAAACCAGTTAAATTAAGTTTTGCTGAAAATTAGGGGGTATGGGTAACACAATTGCTCATAACTTGAGTTATGCTAGACCAAATTGATTTAAACAAGTTTTGGGGTTTTTTTCAAGTTAATTGACTCTTTAGGGAATTATTAGCCCTATATGTTAGTATCAACCAAGCTATAATTTGGCCACTGTTCTTATCAGCGTCTGGCGATGTCCGCCCGTCCATTTCCGCCCAATAGGTATAGCCATGTCCACCCGCTATATTTCGAGGGGAGATGGCTGTACCGATCGGGCAGAGATTGTCGTATAACCTAGCCCTGTTGGATGGATTATTTTTGGTAGCATAAGGTTTAAGCCGTCTGCTGAACAGACTATTTATTATAATTAGTAGGACACTATTTGTGGAACGTACGCGTGTCTGTATTATAATATAAGCACGCAAAAGACTGTTATCCAATTATAAGGAAATTTTATTTACAAATTAAAAAGCAGTTTTATTTACATATTATACATACATGAGTAAAAGTGTAATTCAAATTTAATATAGGCTTACTTGTTGCAATTTAGCACGCACGCACGGACGCACGCACGCACGCACGCACGCACGCGCGCGCGCGCGCACGCACGCACGCACGCACGCGCACACACTTAAATTTAACCATTTCACCGATTAATTCCCCATATCTCATTTTCAAGGCAACCATACTTGAAAACTCTTGAATATTGTGAAATTCATTTCACTGGATTAAGTTGAATATTTAGAAATTAATTTGACTGGATTAAGCTAGCAACTGCTTCCAGTGAAATTAATCTCAAAATATTCAACAGAATACCGTTAATTTTATATCGTAAAGAATTTAGTTTTTCAAGGATTTGTCGGTCCAGGGTTAATACATGTTGCAATATATCATTCAGGCACGCATACACTTAGGTCGTTGTTCTCACTAGAAACGTAACCGGCATAACTGGTCGACAGCATTGGCCTAACGTTTACACGCTATCTGGATTCATTAAATAGTAGGCCTAAAGACATACAATTCGTACACCGTGTCAGACTATTAAGCGTCCAAGACGGACTAAATCGAGTCAGTCATGACGTAATGATTATGACTTCATCCTACACGTCACGTAGTTAATTATGATGGATGGATAAATTCGAAAGGTCAATTGGGCTAGCCCAAAATGAAATGAAAATTTGGAGTGACTTTGGCTATATAACTGCAGAGTGCAATAGGGCATTTACATTTGGCTCTGTCCCCAGGGGGTAGGGGTCAAAAGGTCAAATTTTAATATGCGGAAATTGATTATAACGCATCTTCTTCGAAACCGTTGGGCGGAATTCAACCAAATTTGGTATGTGAATTACCCATATGATTGTGGAATGTAAGAGGACATTGACCTTTGGCGCTGCCCTCAGGGTCTGCCCTCAGGGTCTGCCCTCAGGGGGCAGGTCAAAGTTGTGAACGTGGGGATTTGTGATGACGCGTCAGTAACCGAGCAATCTAATAATCAATCATGTCACTAGTTAGCTGACATCTCAAACAAAACGGTGTACCTCTCTGTCACAAAAATAAAAGCAATCACAAAATTGTATAAATTGTATGTCTTTGGTGAAACCGAATGGCAGTTGAATTAGTTTGAAAATGTTCAACAGCTTATTTGTGCATAGTAACCATGAAATTTATATTCTGTGAATTCAGGTTTCAAAATTCGATCCTAACACGTGAAAAGTGGGTGGCGCTTAGCTACAAATAGGCAGGGCATAGCTAGACATGGATGCCGCCACTGATTGGGCTAATGTGGGCCCCAATGGACCTTTCCATTTTTAGCTATGCCCCGCCCATCACTAGCTCAGCTCCACCCACACCTCGCCGTGTTGGGATTGATCAATCCACAAATGCCCTATCTATCAATTTCCTGAAAACTATACAGGGAAGCTATTGAATATTTTGCAACTAATTTGACTGGGTGCTGTATGGCAGCAACAGCGCCCAGTCAAATTAGTTTCAAAATATTCAACAGAATATTTATTAAATAGTAAAAGCAAACAATTTGTTCAACAACGCATAGACCGTCTCCAAATATGCGTTCGTAACGTACTTATCGACGTCATTCATGACGTCATTCATTATGATGTCATTGTACACATCACACAGTTCATTATGACGTCATATGATGGGTGGGTACTCTGGATAGGTCCATTGGACTGAATGTGGGTAATATTGGTATAAACTCTCTTTATGGACACTTAAAGGGGTAAACGATACAGAAGATGACAATGACATAGATAAGATCCACAAGAAAATATAGCTGATAACCCTGAACTAGATAACCTAATCTCTATAGAAGAAATACAAACAGTAATTAATAAACTTGCAAACAACAAAGCAAGTGGAACAGATCAAATTGTGAATGAATATACTAAATCTACAAGCCGTATAATGCTCCCTAGCTATGAACAGTTATTTAACCCAATATCTGACAAAGGCTGCATACCTGAAACTTGGCTCATAGGGAAAATAATACCCGTATACAAGAAAAAGGGAGATGAGTCAGATGCGTCAAACTATCGTCCAATGACCTTATTAAGCTTATTGGGGAAACTATTCACTACAATATCGAACACCAGATTAAATACATACGCTGAAAAACAGGAAACTATCTCGGATGTCCAAAATGGATTTAGAAAAGGCAGATCGAATAATATATTTTCATTATATTTAATACAACAACTTCTATTTTCTGAAAATAAAACATTATACTGCTGCTTTATTGATTTCAAACAGGCTTTCGATATGGTCTGGAGAAATGGACTTTGGAGAAAGTTGATAAAAAGTGGACGGACTCTCAGGAAAGTGTTTTAATGTCATCCATAATATTTATAAGTCAATAAAATCGTCTGTCTTTCATGATTCAGCTGATTCGGAAATTCAGAGAATACTGATCTGCTTGAGACTTGTCAACTAAAATTTTACAAAGCCCTTTTACACATGCATGAAAAAGAGTACACCAAATACTATGATCTATACTGAGCTAGGAAAATACCCCCTACACATAAAGATACAATGTAATATGATTCGGTTCTGGGCTGACATAGTAAACGCGGGATACGGAAAACTGTCCTCTATACTATAGTATATTAGTCTACACTATACAGAAAAAAGAATACACAGTTTAAATGGATAGAGAAGATAAAAGCAATCCTAACATTAACAGGTTATGCTGAAGCATTTGAGAAAGACAACATAAATAAAACACAATTAACTAATCAGGTACAGTTTAAAAAAATCAATTTAAAGAGAAATGTAGAACTGACATCAGCGAGTCAAGCCGGTTATCATTATATAACAAAATAAACAAGAGGCCCAAGGTTCCTGTGTCGCTCACCTGGAGCACCATCAATTTTTGTCAAAATTGGTGGTGGGTGGTTTAGCAGTCTTTTAAATGAGTTTGTGGACATTTTTGCAAGTGCAATATGGCCGCCAAGTCCTCTTGAACTAACTTGGCTTACCTCTTGGCCTAGATGAAGATTCCCCAAGTGGTTTCGGAGAAGATTTTTAAGACATTTCCTGAAATTGGCCAAAATACAAAATGGCCGCTGGGCAAATTGGCCAATTTCCTGCCAAATATGATTCATAGTAGTTCTGGAGAAGACATTTTAAACTTCCCATTGCTTTAGCATGGGAGATTTTGACGAGAAAATTATCCAAGATGGCCGCCAAACTTACAAAATTGCAAATTTGAGCTCAGAATACCCAAAAACATATACAGAACCAATTTTGGCCTCAAAATCCATCAAATAAAAAATCCAATATGTCCGCCAAGCACGCTATATTTTGATTGGCCCACGGCGGACATGTTTTTTGATGGAGCAACTTCCCTTGAACAAACGTTAATGGCCCTTAGTCCCTAATCGTATCTCCCAAATTTTGTCCTGATCCATTCAGCGGTTCTGGAGAAGTCATTTTCGGGAAAACTAGGTCATCCAAGATGGCTGCCGAAACATTCAGTCAATCAAGTTGTCTTGAACAAACTTGGCTTACCTCTTTGCCTAGATGATGTTTCAAAAGTTTTGAATCGATTCCCCAAGCATTTCGGAGAACGAGATTTTTTAAGACATTTCTAAAAATCGTCCGAAATCCAAGATGGCCGCCGGCCTAATTGGCCGATCAGCTTCATTTGAACAAACTTGGATCCCTATGCCCTAAGAATGCTTCCTGCCAAATATAATTGAAATTGGCCCAGCGGTTCTTGGGAAGAAGTCGTTTAAAGGAAAAGTTGATGGACGGACAGAGGGACGGACGACGGACACACGACGGACTGTCGCTACGACATAAGCTCAATTGGCCTTTCAGGCCAGGTGAGCTAAAAATCAGCCAAAATCCAAGATGGCCGCTGGCCCAATTGGACGATCAGCTCCGTTTGAACAAACTTAAACCTCTATGCCCTAAAGATGCTTCCTGCGAAATATAATTGAAATCGGCCCAGTAGTTCTCGAGAAGAAAACATTTTAAATTTCCCATTGCTTTGGTATGGGAGCTTTTGGTGGGAAAATGATCCAAGATGGCCGCCAAACCGTCTATCCGACAGTTTCGAAAATTGCAAATTTGCGATCAAAATACCGCAGAGCTCCATAATTGTTCTAAATGCGCTTGACATGGGCTGGTAGACAAGTTCTGAATTAGTCTCAGTCTTTGACCACATGCGACAGATATTTCGAAAGCTGACTGGATGGTCCATCAGTCCATCATACCAGTCCAAATATCTGCCATTGATGGGTTCGGGGCTACAGCAGACTGACAAGTACTTAAAAGGAAGTGTAACGGGTATCATTGGGTTCTGAATGAGCTCATTTATGACCGATTTTGAAATGGATCTAATGATGGCTATATGCCAAGCCAATGAAGTATATATATATATATATATATATATATATATATATATATATATATATATATATATATATATATATATATATATATATATATATATATATATGAATTTGGCCAGTTGAAACGTGAAAATGTTTCGATATCCAACTTATAAATATGTCAAATGTGATCAAGCGATCCGGGCATTTTGAAAAACTAACATTTACTGACTGCCAGATCGGATACCATTTGGATCATTGAGTCTCGCCAACATTCACTTTATGTATAGTTCATAAAAAATGACGTAATGTCGAGAATTGTTTGGTATAAACAATATAAGTTAATATGGCATGGACATTTTGCAGTTGTCACTATTAAACTTTGGCCGTGTTCTCACTAGAGACTTAATCAGGAACAACGCCATACTGACGTACGCGTTATTCCTGATTAAGTCTCTGGTGAGAACAAGGCCTACGTTTGTTTCAGTTTCAGTTTATTTTACACCCAGGTCACAAAGTGACATATGGGGGGGGGGGGGGACAGTGATTTCACAGGATTTACACGTTATGGCGGCTAGACATTATAATAATTAACATCATCTTGGTCATAATTCATCAATTGCATTATTGTCATTTATATTAGCAGTATCATTCATCCGCATTGGCATTGGCACTAATTAACCCTTTTATGACGAGGCCGGTCGTAACCGACCTCTGCAGTGGTATCGAGGAGTGTCCATTTGTTGGTCAGGAGAAGACGATCGCCAAAAATCCATCACCTAAATGACTGGCTCCATGTCCGAACCAGACATTTCAGTGGTAGATTTCTCAGCAAACGTCCCCGCCGGTCCGTAAACGGGCACTCGATGTGCACAGATGTTGCTTTTTGACCACACATTTGGACAAGGCTAATGATCATATTTAACAAGCCACGTCGTCGTCATCGTCGTCGTCGTCGCCGCCGTCGTCTTGATTTGTGTTCTCTAACTTGCCCTAAACCTTGTAAATAAAATTCTGTTGCCATCATTTAGCTTTATAAGATAGTCTTCCCGTTTCCAATTTGGCTTAAAACAGTTATATACTTTCCCCTTCCAGGAGTCGCTCATCTGTGTTTGCCATGTTTGGATATATTGGTCTTCAAGGCTTTTCGTTATTCTTATTTTTATTTCATTAAAGTTGTTTATAACTGTGTCCTGTTGTGTCTAGTATTGTTTTATGGAGTTTAGCCACTTGTACTGTGTAGCGTTCTTTCGATGATCTAATAGAATATGGGTGTATAATCCAAATGCAAGTTTTGTTTATTTTCCTGAAATAAGCGTAAGCCAATATGTTATCATGCGTTTTCTTATAACTATTTGAATTGGAATTTCCCCGAGCTCGCTATAGATCGTATACTTCGGTGTACTCTTTTTTTATATTGACGACAGCAAAATTTGGCCTGAACAAAAGACATCTGTAGATATATTGGCAATTCGCAAGCTATTGACATGCAATTATTGATAAGCTTTTAATGACCTACATCGACAGAAAAAGCAAAACCTGGTAAACAGATGTATTTATGCTAATCATGTGTCGCATATAAAAAGGTCAGTGTGGACTCTTCTCTAAATAGAATAGTGAATGATTTTCCGAGCTGTAGTTTGAAGAGTTTTTACATGCAGGTTAGCGGCTCGATGAACCTTTCCAGTTTTAGCTATGCCCCGCCCACCTCTAGCTAAGCTCCACCCACACATCGCCGTGTTGAGATTGATCGATCCCCGAATGCCCTGACTACGAATTTCCTGAAAAATATACAGGTTAGTTGTTGAATATTTTGTAACTAATTTGACTGGGTGCTTTTGCTGCCTAGGGCAGCAACAGCGCCCAGTCAAATTAGTTTCAAAATATTCAACAGGATATTTATTAAATAGTAAAGACATAAAATTCGTACAACAACAACAACGCATAGCCCGTCTTCAATTATGCATTCGTGACGTACTTATCTGCGTCATTCATGACGTCATTGATTGTGATGTCATTGTACACGTCATGTAGTTGATTATGACGTCATAATTTGGATGGATACTGTGGAAAGGTCCGTAATCCTCCATGTCCCTTTGTTAGTCAGTCAGTCACAGAAGCTTATTCCGTGCTGTAGTTTCAAGAGTTTTTTCGTATACAGTAGGAGGCCTAGTCAAATTAATACTTGTGGGATATGTTTGAAGTTGAGTCCGGAATATGTATAATAAATTTGGGGTTCAACGGTCAAGATCACGATGACCAGATTAAAATGATTGTTTTGGAGAATGCTGGAAGACATTTTCCAATTGGTCTGGCTCTGCTGGAAAGATCGTGGAAGGTTGGCCTTGGGGTCCTGAAGATGTGTGAGAAATTTGGGGTCAAAAGGTGATTGGTGAACCAATTACAATGATTATTTTGAAACCCATGTTCCTGTAAAACACAATTATCAATAACTCGGGCTCTATTGGAGAGATCTTGACCAAATGCGGGTGGAAGGTTGCCCGTGGGGTCCTCGAAGACGCGGGGGCAATGTTGGGGTCAAAAGGTCAAATTATAATCTATAATACCAACCAGAGGTTATATATGCATCCAGCATAAGATTGTGCTTCATTATGGCATTCTGAATACCATGACATTTGTATCTAATTTCACTCAAACGTGTCGGTGTATTTTTATGATTATCGTGAAACTGATGAACATACAGGGATTAAAATGAAAATGATCCGTTACTCATAACATCATCATACAACATCGCGTTTGGTTTTCAGAATGATTAACTTCCCCACCCCTCCTCCACTAAAAATGCCTGAGCAGGCCTTGTAATGGACGTATCCATTTTTAGCAATGCCCCGCCCATCGATCGATCTCTGAACACCCTGACCATTAATTTCCCAAAAATACACAGGTAAGCTGTTGAATATTTTGAAACTAATTTGACTGGGTGCAGTTGCTGCCTAAGGGCAGCAACAGCGCCCAGTCAAATTAGTTTCAAAATATTCAACAGCGTGTTTATTAAATAGCAAAGAATTACAAATACATACTATTCATACAACGTGTTCGACTGTTTGAGATTTGGTGAGAGTCTAAATGGAACCCTTTGCGACGTAATGATTTTGACGTCATCATACACGCGCTGAGCTGATTATGACGTCATACGAAGTCAGACGATGGATGGATACTCTGGAAAGGTGAATTAACCTAGACCATCAGTAAATCCAAACATAAGATTTGGTTTTTGCAGTCCCCTGGCGTAGTCGACGGGGACTATAGAAACGGGCTTGTCCATTCCCCGCATTTGGTTTCCGCTCCATAATTGCAGTTTGCCTGCACAGAATCATTTCAAATTTCGGAAATACATGCCTCCATATTAGAACTTAACTGGGACTGCAGTTGTTCCATAACTTCAGTTAGCCTGCGTGCATTGAGTTATAATTTCGGAAATATATTTATATGATTATATTTGTCCAAAATCTGGCTGTAATAGCCAGAGTAATCCTCCTTGATTTCTTGAAAAGTCTATATATTTGGCGGTGCCATGATAATTTCAGCTCAAACTTTGGAAATACCAACCTTTGCACGAGACTTTGAGTGGGATTTCATTTGCCCAAAATCCGAATGAGATTCCCCCATATATAATTATCTCCCTTGATTTTTTGGAACGCCAGAGTCCAGTGGACATGTGACCAGAACTAGTCTTATCAAAATTACTCGTCGTCCACAATCGGCAGATTTACGGCCACTTCAAATATATTGTGTGTGCAATTTATGATACAACTTGTTACTTGATGAGATTCCGAATTGTACCAATATCCCAAATGGGGCCGGAACAGGGGCCACACCCACATGAAAACAATAGGCCAGTTATCCCTTACCGATCTCTGTCAAAAGTTACACTATAAACCTCCATATTTAAAGGGTTATATCTCTGGACATGCTAAATATTTTAAAAATTATTTGACTGAAATTTTGTGGTGGTTAAGCCACCAATAACTTTCAGCCAAATTGTTTTTAAAATAGTCAGCAAAGCAAGAAAGATTTTTTGCTCATTGACTATACTGCCTTGTGGCTTGCAGCAGAGGCAGTTAATAATTACTTTCCCCATTAACTATACATAATTCTTGCGATTCCATTTTGTACCCTTAGCCTAATCGGGCACCGAACAAAGCCTACATGAAAACCCGCTCAGAAAACACCGGGAACTATTAATATACTCATTGTATATATTATCTACCACTGCAGCTTTTTCATTTGATAATTTCCTTATATCATCCCAGGTTTCCTTTCTTGTGATTGGTCCGTCAAGTTCGGCACAGTTTGGCACATCATTTCTGTTACATCGACGTTTGTATCTTGTCCCCTTCATTAACATTTTTAAAATGCTCAAAGATTGCTTGGAGGTCTATTTTATTAGTTTCTTTGGTCTTTTTGGTAGTGGTGTTAAAGAGTTTCCAAACTGCTTTACATAACCCTTATGTAGGTTGCGTAAATTGCTATGTAGCTGTTGACGTGTATCGTGTCCGTGTTTTTTAATTGTTATTTTATAGCGTAGACTGGCTCTCTCTCTCTCTCTCTCTCTCTCTCTCTCTCTCTCTCTCTCTCTCTCTCTCTCTCTCTCTCTCTCTCTCTCTCTCTCATGTTTCCCTAGATATTTCTTTTTGTAGCCAAATGTCTTTTCAGCACTTTCTCTAAAGAGGTTGCCAATCATACTAGTTGCTCCATTTAGATTTTCCTCAATATTGCAGTTTTGTATTTCTAAAATAATTTCTTTTATTTCCTGAACTTTTTAGGGTTTTAGGTTTCTTATAAAGATGTCTGCTACCCATCTTGACTCCTTGTTATTGGCATCTACTTCTCTTGGCAATCGATTATTATTATTATTATTATTATTATTATTATTATCATCATCTGTAATGTATTCTATAAGCCTTTTATTTCCAATCGCGTAATCTAATAAGCTGTTTGAACGTGTCGCTTTTCCGACATGCCTGTCCTTCCCCAGTCTTCCATTTATTATAAACATATTTAAATTTTTACATACTTGCAGTAATTTTCTTCCACTCGTGTGTTTTCGCCCTTTGCATTGCCTTTTCCTATCTTTTGGCATTCCACTTGTAAGTTGCAATAGGTCATTATTTGGACCATCGTCTAGTGCAACACTCTGAATGGTGAAGGCATCGAATTTTCCTAGGCACGGTCTTCTAGGGTTTTTGCGTTCGGCAAATCTGTTCACAACATGTTAGAAAATGGTAAGGGAAAGATATTCTTAAACATAATCATTAATTTCATTATCCATTTATCAAAATGGATTTACAAACAATTCATACAATTCGTGATTCGGAACAGTTTAGGCAAAAGCCTACTTAGTCCGAATCTTTACAACAATTTCCAAATATTGCTGATGAATATTTCCCAAAACCCCTCTTATTTATGCAATGGTACTAGCTTTTATAGAAATTATTTATACCCCTATTTTATAGTAAAAGAAATGATTTTCGTAGTTGCACCGACACCTCTGTGAAAAAGTCCAGAGATTTAATCCAGATCATGACATCTCAACAGTTCTCCAACATTATCTATCTGCATCGCGGCTAACTTTATATATTCTATGTACAAATATTACAGAGTTCCCTCCCTTGGAGTGAAAAAAACCCACCGTCTCCTATACGATCATGACCAATCGTTTGGCCCCTAGCTTTCCGCATCGGTATATCACAGAGCTATCATGTATAGTTAAGTAATGTAGTGTACACCAACTATGAAAGATATTGCATATTTTGAAACTGATTTGACTAGATGTTTATGTTACCTTAGGCAGCCCACGCTTTTAGTCAAATTATTTTCAAAATATTCAACATTCTAAATTTCTCGGGGAGGGTGGGGAGAAGTGGGATATTATTTGAGAAATCAGTTTTGGACCGCGACTGTGTTCTACACATGAGCGATACCACAGTTCTCTGAATAATTATATAGTCTTTAGGTCAAGTGCTACTAGTAATATTAGACACAAATGCGCAATCATTAATCAGTTTTTGTCAGCGTAACAGAAATGACAAGGTATATTTTGGGGGTAAAGTGGGACACACAAGGGAGAAGTGGGACATCACCAGGGGAGAACTGGGACAACGGGCAACACAAATTTAAGCCAAGTAAAGAATAATTATACATTTTACTACCATAAGAATTTTATTACAGTTAAATTCTCAGGTCAATTAAGTCAAAACTCAAACAAACTCTGACCATGAACTGCATAGCAGAAGCCTAATTTATACGGTAGGGCCTACCCTTACCACACTGATGTCAAAACTATGTAGGCCTACTGTTTCCTGACCCAGTAAAAGATCTATTAGTGTACGCCTACATATTTTTAAGAATGTTGCTGGGAGCTGTTCGATGCAAAAGCTCATTAACCGTTTTCAGTAACATTGTTTCAAAAATGTACGCCAGTTTTCGAGTTGTAAGAGACGTAAATTAATATTACATGAGCGTGCAAAGGTTTAACTTTCTTAAAGGTCATATATGGAGAAAGCAACTTTAGGCACGAATTTTATCAAATTTGATGCATTATTGTATAGTAATTAATATCCAACAAGATTTATATCGCTAACATTCCCCTAAAAGTCAATATCAAGCCATAAAGTCGGTATATCGCCGAATAACGCGAATTTGAGTGATGACTTATCTCCCTTGTTTTTGCGCTCTTCAATATTTTGAATTACGTCATAGTGGAACTTCCGGTATAAACAACTTCGTAATATAGTGTTAAATCTAGAAGTTTTCTTTCAAGTAATAATGGTTCTGTGTGCTGCGTTTGGCTGTAATTCGCGATCTGGCGTTGGTAAGGAGAGTTTCTTCAAGTTTCCCGACGATACAAAGAATAGGAAAGTTTGGATCGATCGATTAAACCGCGGGCAAGCGGGTAGTACAACGATAGATTTCATACCCAATTTGTGCTCGAGGTTGTGTTCTAAACATTTCACTTGCGACCAATTTACCACATATCCAACATTTGCTAACGCTATCGGATTTCAACACGAGATTAAGCTTCTCAAATTCCTCATCGTTTGACCAATAATGAGGTTATTTTGGAAACAATGTTGCTCTAGGAGTTAGTTTATAGGGCAGCTGTCAGAAAAAAGACTCCTAAATAGATTTCTACTGAAAAAATGTTTTTTCAAACTCTGTGAAAATCTTTTGAACAGGAAATTATTTTCATCATTTGAGATTTCACTCTTGAAACCGTACAATTATTTTTGCTTGATTAAATTTTAATTTAATTTGCTAGAATTTTGTTTTCAATATATTTCAGAGCTGTCTTATCAGTGTGGAGTGAGTGATAATATGAGGACATCTCGGGCAGTTCACCTCCAGATTTGTCTGCATTTTCAGAAAAAGATATGCTATTTTCTCTACTAAGCATGCTTAGCTTCCTTTTATCAATTGCTTTTCTAGTACTTCGCAGCTACTAAGTTATTAACACTATAAATATAATATATATATATATATATATATATATATATATATATATATATATATATATATATATATATATATATATATATATATATATATATATATGTGTGTGTGTGTGTGTGTGTGTGTGTGTGTGTGTGTGTGTGTGTGTGTGTGTGTGTGTGTGTGTGTGTGTGTGTGTGTAATATTTCTACTGAGCTTTACTAACAGGTTACACCGATACATGGTTCTATGGTGCTGTTGGTAGCATTCTCGTTCTTTAACAAGAGGTCCTGGGTTCGATTCCCAGTAGAACGAAATGGTTGTAACCATGCTCACATCTCAACTCTACTACCCATCTACAGTTTTCCCGACCCTGTTATGCATGCTCTCTACTTCTATACATATTTAATGATTGTATTTAATCATTTAGGCTACTTCTCAAGCTTGTTTGGTAAGAGCAACATTTTTGCATGGTGAATGTTCATTTGCTGCGCAGTATGCACCAAGAAACATAATTTTGCATATCTTTAACATTCTACCTAATTCTTGGATGTCAGTCGTGGAAGGCTCTGCAAAATATCCTTGCTTTAAAGCACATGCACAACATCATAATCCATTTTGGATGCCTTCATTGGTCAAAAAAATCAAGGAATTTTCAGAGAATACCATTTGCAGGCCATGAGGCTGTTTGAAAATTTACTATTGAAATGACTGATTCAGTTATCCAACTAGTTATTCAAGACATAAATCTGAAAAGTAACCTTCACTTGAACCATAACTGGACATTTCTCAAAACCACAGCAGAAGCTTGTTTTGGCTGCCCTGACCATTAAAACGTTAAAGGGTTCAATTTTAACATGTTTAACAACAAATATCTTGCTCATTGCATATCTGTTTTGGGCTTTTCAATATTTTAAAAGTATTTAGGTGCATTCATGAATGCTAGCTGCTGCTTTTTTATCTGGTAAAGAGGCTATGTAGTTTAATTCTTGTTATTCCAAGTTAAGTCACCATGTGCAAGAACAGCTCCCTTTCAGCATGTTCAAACCTTTGAAGCAGATCATTGGGAACCGGCTTCTGCATCCTTGAGTGACCCGATTGCAACAGCTACAACTACCTGTATGAGAACTGCAATGACACCTACTACGACAATTGTGACCACCTCAGCACAAGATAGTCACTGTCAATCCGTGAATTCTATACATACACCATTGATGTGGTTTGCAGATGTATGTGATGCATTGCCAGGCAATGGCATAAAAGAAATGACTACATATTCTGTGCAGTGTCAAACGCCGTACAATCTTATAGTAAGTTGAATATTATTAGCATGTTGAACTTTCCTTAATTCAAAGATTCAAGCTTATATCTATGGATTCATTCACCATTTAATTGGGAGTTTATGACTAAACTTGGACACATGCTTCCATACATGTATATCAATGGGATGAAGCACAATGATATATATATATATATATATATATATATATATATATATATATATATATATATATATATATATATATATATATATATATATATATATATATATATATATATATATATATATATATATATATATATATATATATATATATATATATATATATATTGTGCTGCATGCGGTTGATATATGTAACCAAGTTTAGACACAATAGAGTAAACCAATCCTGAGATATAGATATATATGGAAGACTATGTAAGATGAAATTGTGAGCTTTAAAACAAGACAGAAGACTATTCCTTACTACTAATCATTGGACTGGTTGGCTCGATAACTGAGTCAGACATTCACATGGGAAATTCTAAAAAATATTCTCTTGGCCTACAAATGGATATTCACTAAATCAAAATTTCAGTTTTCTTGATACATGAGCTAATTTTGAACAGACCATACATAAGCCTTCTAAAAGCTGCGCTACCATGTGTAAGATAGGCAAACCTATATGTACAAAAGATGTACATACCTACTAAAGTTATTAAACCTTCTCTTGTTTACTTTGAAAATGATTATCCCCACGTTTTAAAAAACATCAGGGATATTAAAATTGCATCTGTCTGTCAGTTAGTCACTCTCCTCCCAAACCATTTGGTGGAATTGAACCAAAGTTGGTATGTGGGTTACTCATATGATTGTGCTTTGCAAGACAATGTTTTGATTTGGCTCTGCCCACATTGGGGCGGGGGCAGGGGTCAATAGGTGAAATTGATTATAACGCATTTCCTCCGAAACCGTGGGACAGAACTCGCCAAAATTAGGTATGAGAGTTTCCCATATGATTGTGGAGTGCAAGAGGACATTTACATTTGGCTCTGCCATGAGTTCTATCTGTGTTGAAATATTTTGCAGTGTCCGGTTAGTAGGTCAGGAAGGTCATTTATATTTATCAGAAAAAGTATACATCCCAGGACATTATTGTGAAGAACAATAAGAACATGAATTTGATTGTAAAACTTTATTTAGTCAACATATTTATCATGCATATATGTTTTCACTTCAAGAGTATACTTACCTCCCTAATACTTTTGATATTGCTAAATATCGGCGTTCACTCAATAAACACTCAGAATAAAAACAGTTAGGTGCCCCTACTGGGCAGGTAGACAGAGGGTAGTCCGGCGGATGCCAGCCCCACCACCGCGCATGCGCCGACTACTACTTCCTCTTTGCTAATTTATTGGGAGAGAGTGAATACATGTTTTTTGTGGTTTTTCACTTTTCACTTGTTCTAACGCATTTAAGTTCTTATATTGGAAGTATTATCGCCTGTGATCATGTCAGAAAGAGTGGCTTCGCCAGAAGACGGCTCAGGATCCTTATATCAGGTGATTTCTAATATATTCTAGCGAGTTTTTCCCGGTGTAATGTGTTTCCGGGACTCGCGTTTACCGTGATAAGCGCCTGTTTTAGTTGGTTTATTTCAACATGGTGCTATATAATACTAATCTCTCTGTGTTTATGTCCACAGGTATCTGTTAGGATATGTAATGGACATCACAGCATTTGAGGGTGTGTTTCTCTCCACTAAGGTTCCATTTCCTACTAATACTGTTAGGTTATCTAACCAAGAATTCTGTGTCCAGTGAGTCGGAGGCCTAGTATAAAGGTCTTGTCACTTTGCCCTCTTGATCCAATTCCTTCCCCTAAGGTGGAGAGAGTTGAAAGGCGTACAGTTGGTGGAGTGCTCCAGTTCATCACGTTGGATGGTTTGTCTATACAAAGTGTCAGGTATCTAAGTAATGATATGAGGTGAGGTTAATTATTTAAAAAAATTAACTGTAATTGCCATTGTTATCGTTGTGTATCTGATGGTTGTGTAGTCTGAATAACCGTTCGAAAGATGTTCTGGTTATGAATACAATTCGTCCGCACGCCTGGTTGTTGATCGGATCAATTAATTTACTGTCATGGGATTAATTGACGTCATAATCAGCCTTGCTTTTATTAACAATTAAAGTTTTGTCCAACGCTGGTTTCAGATGATTATTGATCTTTATGATCATTTCCCTCTCTTTTAGTTTGGTTTTGAGTTTCTAACCTTAACAAAATTACTCATTGTCCTCGTCCTTTGTCCTGTTTCAGAGATCTGGTTGCTCGTCCTGTGGACGGTTCCTTAAGGATAGGTTCGTTCCTCACCTGTGTTTTAGTTGTAGTTCCTGTGGGCCATTGCTCAAGTGTGGGGTATGCAAGCAGTGGGGGGGGGCGAGCTAATGGCCGATTTTTGGCTTTGCAGGCAAAGGACAAGGTGGTGGATGAGGAGAGGAAGCAGAAAAGAGATGGTGTAAGTAAGAAGGGTAAGAGGAAGGCCTCGTCCGCGGTGGACATGGAGGCCTTCCGGAGTGAGATGTTGGGAGAGATGAAGAGGACGATAAAGGATTTGGTACCAGAGTTGCTTCGTGGCATGCTTCCTGGACCAGATCCCTTGTCGTCCTCGGCATCTGCTTCAGAGCAGGTAATCCCCACCTCTGAATCACCTTTCCGTAGGCCGTTTCCGTTGATCGAAGATTCAGAGGTGGCCCCATATGTGGGGGCGTTCCATGACCCTGGCAGCAGGCTTGGTGCCGCGCCGAGGGGTCATGGACGGCTGTCACTGGAACCCGCAGGCTGCTTATCAGTCTAGGGGTATCCGCACGCCGCGGGTGCCAGTACCTCCTATGGCACCTTTCCTGGCCAGTCCGGGTTAGCTCTCTTTGCTGACCCGGAGTCTAATCTTTCTGGCCAGGAGGAAGAGGATTACCTGTTAGGGTCGCCGTCTGGGGACATGACCATGGATTATGACGTCTGTGCACCCCTCGCGGGGAATACAGGCGACATATTCCATGGCTCTACTCACGCAGGAGTAGAGTTCACGGCTCAGAAGGTGGTCTTGGGTGGTGCTGATGGCCAGCTATACCACATACCTCGGCTTGCCGAGAGTATCGCTGGTGCTAGCCGGGGCCGTGGTGGGGCGGTATCTGCCCCGCGCACTACCATGGCGCCTGCTCCTGGTCAGGCCAGTCAGATTAGCATGCCTGTTCTTTTGGGCCCGCATGCTTTCCCTGGATTGCCAGGGGTATCAGCTTATCCGCCGTCAAGCTCTGCTGCTTGCGCTCAGGAGGAAGACGAAGGCCCCCGTCTTGTAGAGCGCTCACAGCTAGCCACGGAAGAGGATTGGTCTGATGCTTGCCAATGGCTGGTAAGTGTTAGGCCAGATCTGCCCGTGGAGCAGTCGGCTAGCCAGCGTGATCACAGGCCGTGGTTAGCTGGTAAGGCTACTGCTAGTGCTATGCCATCTCTGTGTTAGCAGAGCATGTCGTCGACATGTTCGTGGCGGCGGAGACGTCCATCAAGGCGAATGGGCATCTCGCGAAGGCCCCTCGCGAGGTGACCAGGCATTGCCGCATCGTGCCCCTGGATTACCAGAGGTACGGTGTGGTACCCAAGCCTAGCGTGGATGACCATGTGGCTTTGGGTGAAGATGCGCAGCCAGGCTCCCGTTCTGACACGGGAGTTTTGTGTTCGAACGCAACCAATGCCGCATTGCGTGATGCGGAGGAGAGTGAGAGAGCTTCGATTGCCGCTCTGTCCCACGTCTCCCAGCTGTTACAGGGGGTAGTAACAGCATCCGCTTCGCGCCAGCCGAGCCCAGTCACAGTCCAGAGAGCCATCCAGGATGGTATCAACCTGGCTCTGGACTGCATGACTCGGGCGGTGACCAGGAGTGTCCGGGCGAGGCACATGTTTGCCTTGGACAATCTGTGCCCGTCCCAGGACCTGTACAATAGGCTACTGCGTACGCCTATGATGGGTTCTGGTCTCTTTGGAGGTGAGGGATGTAGGCACCTCCAGGAGACAGTTACTCTGGTCAATAACCAGAGGGCGCTGCGCGAGCAGTTTGAAGTGCTCCGTCAGGAGCGCGTTCGCGCCGCACCCCCTGCGTATCGTCCCCTGCAGGCTCGAGGTGGAGGTGGCCAGGTCAGAGGCCACCCACCATCGCAGCGTCGGCCTAGGCCACGTGAGATTCGGCCAGCAGTGAGGGGGGCGCAGGCTCCTCAGGCGCATGCAGCCACCCACGCACCGAGGTGCGCGCGGTGCTGGGCGTGGCGAGCGAGGATCTGGTCATGGTAATCGTGCCTGATGGGCCGGTTACCGCGGTGAGAACCATTCCGGTGTTTCTGGCGAAGGAGACAGTGCCACTCTTGCACTCCTTATGTCCACCTCTCTCCCTGGGTGGACCGGTGGGAGGCCGGCTGGCCAACCACATGCAAGAGTGGGAAGGGTTGACTCAGGACCGTTTAGTCTTGCGATGGCTTTCAGTCGGGTATCATCCCGATTGGATGACAGGCCCGCCATCGCGACTGTCTCTAGTGCCAATCTGGACTCCAAATCCGAGAGATCCCGATCAAAGGTTGTGTATCGAGGAGGAGATAAATTCCCTCATACAAAAAGGAGCTATTCAGCCAACACAGAAGTGTCCGGGCTTCTATTCAACCATGTTCTTAGTAACAAAAAACACTGGAAGGTGGAGACCAATTCTCAACCTCAAGCCGTTGAACAAGTTCATAGAGACGCCCAGTTTCAAGATGGAGACTGTGCGCTCGGTGTTGGCGCGGTTAGAGAAGGGAATGTGGACAGCTTCAATAGATTTGAAGGATACTTATTTCCACATTCCCATAGCGAGGAGATTCCGTCGCTTCCTGAGATTTGCATTCCGGGGCAGACAGTGGGAATTCAGGGTGTTACCCTTCGGAATTTCCACCGCTCCTCGGGTTTTCACCCGTGTGGTTCTTGCGATTACAGCATACCTCCGCAGGAGAAGCATAGCAGTCCACACGTACATAGACGACTGGCTGTTAAAAGCACACACCCAGGAAAGTTTATCGACCAATCTGGAGATTGTTTTGAAAACTCTCACGGATTTAGGCTGGATGATAAATTTTCAAAATCAGAGCTGACTCCATCCCAGAAGTGTGTTTACCTGGGGATGTTCTTCGATCTAGAGACAGGATATGTTTATCCTACTCAGGAGAGAGTTCAGAGACTCATCTCAGTAATTCAGTCAGTGTGCAACAGTCGTCATGTCCTGGCACGGGTTTACTTGAGAATGCTGGGGTTGATGGTTTCGTTGGAACCGGTCATTCCTCAGGCCGCCTTATGCAGGTGGCCGATCCAGTTATTTCTCATGACACAATGGACCCAGAGTACAGGTTCACTGGACTCGAATGTGTCAGTGTTGGCGCCTCTAATTCACCACCTGCAATGGTGGTTGAAGACAGAGAACCTCCTGGTGGGGGTGCTGCTAACCCCTCCTCACCCTCAGGTAACTGTGTATACAGATGCCTCGATGGAGGGGTGGGGAGCTTGCCTGGAAGAATCCACGATATCAGGGCTGTGTGATCTGGAACAGTCGAAGGAACATATAAATCTACTGGAATTAAGAGCAGTAGTCCTGGGCCTGGAACATTTCTTACAGAAAGTTCAGGGCAAGATTGTTCTTATTCGTTCAGACAACTCAACAGTAGTGACTTACATAAACCGCCAGGGCGGAACGAAGTCGCCCAGTCTCTGTATGATGACATGGAAACTGCTTTGCTGGTGCCTGGATCACAGGATTACCTTGAAAGCAGTTCATATTCCGGGAAGGTTAAATCTGCTAGCAGACTCATTGAGCCGAAGGATGAGTGTTTTACCGACGGAATGGCAACTAAATCAATGTGTGGCGGATCGTCTGTTCGACGATTGGGGGAAGCCCAACATCGATTTGTTCGCAACGAAGAGGAATGCGAAGATGACGACGTACATCTCTCCGATTCCAGATCCAAGCGCTTTCGCAATAGATGCGTTAGCTATCAGCTGGGCGGGAATGTATGCATACGCATTCCCTCCAGCAATCCTGATTCCAAAAATTCTTCAGAAAATCAGACAGGAGGAGTGCCAAGTGCTTCTGATCGCCCCAGATTGGCCAAGCCGATCATGGTATACGGATCTGCTGGACCTTCTGGTCTGCAATCCGGTTCCTCTGCCTCTGATGGACGACATTATCTTCCAGGGCAAGGCCCTTCACAACAATCCGTCAATGTTCCGATTGACTGCGTGGATGTTGTCAAGGAATCTAGACTTAAGGAGGGCTTTTCTGAGCAAGCAGCCTATGGCCAAAGCCAGGAGGGGGTCAACCTCCAGAGCATATAATTATAAAATCAACAGATTTGCAGAGTGGTGCTCAAAAAGATGTATTGATCCAATGGATTCATCTATTCAGGTAGTAGCTGATTTCCTCTGTCACCTGTATGATGCCTATAGCCTCAAGCCTAACTCTATTGCTGGTTATAAGTCAGCTTTAATGACTGTTATCCCTTGCTTGGCTAAGAGGGGAAGTGATGAAGTAAGTACATTAAATGTATTAATTAAAGGCATGGGCAATCTAAGACCAAGGAATCCCCCGGTGATTCCTTCTTGGAGTTTATCGCTAGTGCTTCAGGTACTGGGTGATAAGCCTTTTGAACCACTTAGTTCCATTTCTATGAAACTGTTAACTCTTAAAACTGTATTTTTAATTGCTGCGGCCTCGGCTAGGCGTAGGAGTGAAATTCATGCCTTATCAGCCGAGGAGGACCGTTTTGTGGTTACAGGGGAAGGCCTTAAGCTTCTACCTAGGATTAATTTCTTGGCTAAGAATCAGTCTTTGAAATATCCAGGTCAACCTATTTTTTTGCCTGCTTTAACTAGATATGATCCTAATTCTAAAGCATGGTGTCCCGTTCGGGCGCTGCTTTGGTACAAACAGCGTACTTCGGAGTGGCGGACCGATCAGTCAGCGTTACGGTTGTCATATATTGAACCCCATGGCAGGGCGTCTAAGGACACCATTTCCAGGTGGATTGTAGAGTGTATCCAATTTTGTCATAAATCCGCCACTGGTAAGCAGGTTGACATAGCCAAGGCTCACAGTGTCCGCGGCGTGGTGACTTCCACTGCCCTATTTAATGGGGTCCCTGTGGAGGACATTATGTCCGTTGCTCAGTGGCACTGTGAGTCAAGTTTTACAGACCATTATCTCCGTGACACCTCGAATCCTCTCGCCTTGTCGATTTTGAAAAAATAATCGCTTGTATGATTTTTGATGAGGGTTTCCTCATTGCTTATATACTTCACAATTAATTAATGGAAACAACCACTTTTTGGGACTGCATCAGTCTTCACCACTGGGAAGATGATGACAGCTGCCAAGTTCAACAAGGTCAGTCTTGTTCATGTGTTGTTCATTATTGATTGTATTGTCACGTTACTTTTTGTTATTAATATGGTGATGGTTTGTGTTTTGATGTGTTCATCATTGAGAGTATACGAAAATGGAGCCTTTTCGTCTCTGTCCTATAGTACATGGCACTGGTACATAGAGAGCGTATGGGACATTGAGGTAATTCTAGTCTTCCTCCCAGGAAGGGGGAGGGGAGCGCATATGACATTCGGTCATCTCATCCATCGGCTGGTGTTAGCCGATGTTCATCAAATCCTGACTGTGTTTTCACACAGTTTCAGAAGTTTAAGTGCCTTGAACGCGGAAAAGCGTATAGGGAAGAGCTGGTCTTTTGACCTCGCCTCCCTCCCGCTGAATTCCCTGTCGAATTCTGGCAATATCAAAAGTATTAGGGAGGTAAGTATACTCTTGAAGTGAAATAAACGAAATCAACGATTTCTTTTTTTCACGAGAGAGTTGATACTTACCTCCCTAGATATGGACCCGGCCTCTCCACCCCACAGAGGCTCGGTCTTCAGGCTCTTAATAGTTGCATGTGTGTCAGCCAATAAATTAGTCAGAGGAAGTAGTAGTCGGCGCATGCGCGGTGGTGGAGCTGGCATCCGCTGGACTACCCTCTGTCTACCTGGCACCTAACTGTTTTTATTCTGAGTGTTTATTGAGTGAACGCCGATATTTAGCAATATCAAAAGTATTAGGGAGGTAAGTATCAACTCTCTCGTGAAAAAAGAAATCCTTGATTTCGTTTAATTTACAAAGCAAATAATGTGAATAAGAACTCTCCACAAGAGCTGAATGAACATAATAAGGATGTTGTTTATTATCTGGGTTCATACTCGTCATGCACATCTTGGAGTCATGGAATTTGAAAATTTTAATTCCATGCCTGGAAAGTCATGGAAAATCTGTAGGCTTTTTTTTATCATAAGTATGGAAAATAGTAATATGGAAAATAAAAAGAAATGTTGGCATAAATCACCTCGATGCAATAAAATAATGACAACATCTTATCAAAACAAAGCTGCAGCTTGGTTGTTGCAAGAGGCAATATTCCAACATTTTGCAGAACACAAATCTCCAAGATATTAATTCTTGGAGGTCATGGAAATATTTTGGCAGTGTATAGACATCACTTGCAGACATTTTTGGAACAATTTGTCTGAAAATCATTGTTTCATTATCATACCAGAACTGTACTAAATATTGGCAATATGCATATTTAGATTCATGGCCAATTATCCATGTAAAATCATGTGTTTTCTGTACTCAAGGAGTTTATAAGAAGCTGGAAAGTGCAGGCAAAAAGAAGGGCTGTGAAAAGGTGAAGGCTTGGGCTAGGTCGGTGAGCAATCACTTGTAGTGGTGTGCTGCCAGCAGTAATAGGGATGGCGAGCTTGTTAAACAGAAGTGGCTTTCAATCTTAAATCATGTCACTGATGTTCATGACGGACATGGTGACAGATTTGAAAGATGTGAACATGAGCAACTTGATGATCGTGACTGGATGAAGAAAGGTATGCTAAATAACACACTGCCCATCGTTAAATATTAATTAAAAATAAGCTCAGGCTGCCTACTAAATTGAGTTACAAAAATATCAAAATTACATTGAGAGTCAATGGTATGTTATACAAATATGTGTAGACAAACATGCACAATTCAAAGTTACTAATCTTTGTGTCCTGGACATATACCATTTATGTAACATGGTTATCCAAAATATGTAAATAAAAGAATTCGGAAAATCTGAATACTTTCAGGGCTTTAGATTATCTGAATTTCTGCTATATGTATCATGACCCACGAGCCCTGCATTGTTAGTATATTGACAAACACTACCGATAGTAAGTGTAATATTCAACTATCAGAATCAAACATAACCGCTAGCGAATTACTTGCCCAATAAGAAAATAGGCATTGTGTTGCAAATGTTCGGTGAAACAATGGATATACACTGCGACGGACGACTGACCGAACGGTGTGTGGTGAGTAATGGAGTGTATGCATTAATGTCTGGTGAGTGTGGTTATAGCGGGAAAGGCTGGCAATTCGAGCCTGTTGCGTCTTACAGTAGGACGTACACTCGGGTTGGCCTGGCCATTGAGATGCCCCATTTGGATGTGGTTGGAGTTCTGAACCAGTCCATGGTTGTGAATCACTTGAAGATGCAACCCTGGAACCATTTACAAAAATCCAAGTATGTGCCGCTAGCACCGCTGTCTGCGATCGACCCAGTGATGGTCGATGGCATTGGAGTACGCTCTTTCGTGTCATATGCGACGGGCTCCTCCGTTGTAGTAATTATTGTGATATTTATCTTCTATAAGTGTGGCGTTCTACGACGCATGTGGATTTAGATCAAATGCAAGCCACCTGTGGCCCATAATAGTGCGCCACGTCATATTCCTGCTCCGCGACCACGGGGAACTGCAGCCCTGCCGGTGATGGTGGAGATGTTGGCCGGGTCGTCGCCTAACGCTGTTGCCAGGACTGAGATCGACCCGATGGCTGATCATGGGATAGACGTGGAGCTGTATGATGACATTGGTGAACCTCCTAACGTGGATCTTGGTGACCGATTGGAATCATCCCAATGACATTTTGGAGTGAATTTCATATGCTGTATGTGGAACACTTCATGGTAGGAAAATGACTTTATATTGTTGTTTATTAATTGAACATGATTTGTAATGGTATTTGCACTGTGGATTCAATATGTTATTGCTGTTATTATATTAAGCATATTATACCGTTATATTTAATGATGCTATTAATGTGTTTCCGGGGATGGTCATTTGCACATGATATTCCATTACCCGGACAAGTTCGTACTTTGTATAGGATTATGCTGTTTTCCTATGTTTCCGGGGACAGTCAATTGCGCATGATATTCCGTTACCCGGACATGTTTAGTTAACATTGTTGGATTTAAGATATGATGTAGTCGGATGTATGAGATAGTCTGGAGGACTCTGGTAGGGCGTGGTTTAGGTTGTTGATGGTGCACAACGAGTTAATTATCACTCTCTTTAGGCCTTAAGAAATGGCTAATTAACTTCGGTTGAGGGGCATGTGTAGATATGGGATTGTCTTGTGGGAAGTCATGACCCCGCTGGACATCTTATATGTACGAGTAAGTCACGAGTAAAATTCAGGTGTGAGTACCAGGTGAGCTAATAGACTATGTCACCATGTATATTAAGATGTACCGATCAGCGGCTATGTTTAGATACGTTACTAGCACTGATCATCATCTATACTTAGATGCATTACCAGCATCTTATTATTTGGATATATATTATCAGCACTGGCGCCAGCTAGTGCGCAGGTACCGCTTCGCAGATAGTGAATCGAGTATGGTTAGCACCAGGTTGGAATCAATCAAAGAGATTAGATAGGACAAACGGACTTGGTTAGTTACGTAGCGGTCTGTGTTCTCACGGAGCATGGGACCAGATAAGCCGAGAATGACCCGGCTATGAGGAATAGTAACTCGTGTGCCGATTAACTCTAGCATTCCATAAGTTATCGACTAATAGGCTATTAACATGACATGGACAGGGTAGCGTTCTGGAGGCAGTAGGTAAGCAATCGAAAGTTACGATAAAAAACGTATCAATTGTAGAGACATGCTAGGATACAATCGAGGGATGTTATAAAAAACATATTAATTGTAGAGGCGTGCTAATCCACCAGTAAGCCTTGCTATCAAACAAGCATTCGTCATTCTTGGCAGGGTATCCGTCAGAAATGGCATGATAGTCCATCCCAGACCCTTGTTATCAAACAAGCATTCGTCATTCTTGGCAGGGCATTCGTCAGAAATGGCATGGTAATCCAGCCCAAACCGCAGATGCTAGGTAAAGGGACGGGATCTTGATTGGTCAAAATGATGTCATAATCCAATGAGAATCAGAGCAACCTCCGGCGGTGCGAAACCAAGATGGAGGGAGCATAGAAACTGAGATAGTACATAAGGGGGACTTTAACTTTTAATCGGGAGTTCGGTCCGCCTCGCACCTTGTGAAACTCTTGCTGAATGGTTTTAAGTAGGCAAGAGCTGGTTGAAAGTTAGGAAAACTTAAGAAACATTGAATTATAATATTGAATCATTGTGAATAGATCGATAGGTAACAGTAAAAGTTACCAACTTTGTAGGTTTATTGTATAGTTAAAGTTAGCAAGTAAAACGATCACCTTGTGATATATACAAGGCAAAAGTTTGTCAGATATTTGTTGTTATTCTGGAGAACACGGAAGACCACCGTGTCGAACCAATCGTTCTGAAAACGCGCAGTTAGATCAGGCCCAGGCACTAATATAAATATTGTCAGGTCTCTATACCTACGAGACGAGCTAGTGTCCCGCTCCATCTTCATCGGTGGAACCGGTTGTCGCAGCAACCATTCGTACAAGGTTTCATCGAAGGGGGTAGAGCATACGTCATCAACAAGGATAGACATCAGAAATCTTCAATGTGTATATCAGTGAGTTCAACACTAATTATTTGTAATACATGTAAGACATGGTCTCCTGCCTGGCACAAAAATCCAGAAAACTGGAAATCTGCTCATTTCATAGACCAAACAGTGCATAATTTCATGGAATTGTCAAATACTCCATTTTCAAGAATTATAAAGCCTGTAAGAATGTCTCCATCAGACAGAAGGAAAGCAAACCTATAGATGGGACAACCCTTTCCCCATCAAATTCCTGAACGAGTAAATTCCTTACTATGTATAGCTTATTCTAGTGAATATTTTGAAATTAATGGCTTCCAGTCAAATTATTTTCAAAACATTGAAGTTTTTAAGAATGGTTGCCTTGAAAATGAGATATCGGGAATTTATCGATGAAAGGGTTAAGACTGAATATAGACGTAACTTAATTTGTGTGCCTTTATTCCCAGACTATGTAGACAAACTGATCAGTGAGGTACTCGAACGGAGGGACATCAACAAAAGCTACTCAAAAGCTAATGCAGCACGGGAATTAGAACCTATGCGACAAGTTCCGCTTGCACAAAGTACACCAATAAAACCTCATTTTACCGCTTGTCGGCAAATAGAGATTCACTAACTATGAAGTGGTATTACAGTTTTACAGTCAAGGAAGTACTAGTGAGCATATTTTGTACATAAAAATGAGTATAAATTATTAATATCATGTATATGACATCAGAGTTCACCCTCTATCGGCCACGATTTGTGATGAAAATCTGAATCGTGAATGTCCATTTGCATGCCAAGGAGATGATTTTTGAAAATTTACTACTTGAATGACTGGCTCATTTACCGTGTCAGTCATTCAGGTGGTAAATTAAAAAAAAATTACCGCTTGTCGGCAAATAGAGATTCACTAACCATGAAGTGGTATTACAGTTTTTATTTACAGTCAAGGAAGTACTAGTGAGCATATTTTGTACATAAAAATGAGTATAAATTATTAATATCATGTATATGACATCAGAGTTCACCCTCTATCGGCAACGATTTGTGATGAAAATCTGAATCGTGAATGTCCATTTGCATGCCAAGGAGACGATTTTTGAAAATTTACTACTTGAATGACTGGCTCATTTACCGTGTCAGTCATTCAGGTGGTAAATTTTAAAAAAATTACCGCTTGTTGGCAAATAGAGATTCACTAACCATGAAGTGGTATTACAGTTTTTACTTACAGTCAAGGAAGTACTAGTGAGCATATTTTGTACATAAAAATGAGTATAAATTATTGATAATCTGTATATGACATCAGAGTTCGCCATTTATTGGCCACGATTTGGGATGAAAATCTGAAATTTGATTTGTGAATGTCCATTTGCATGCCAAGGAGACAATTTTTGAAAATTTACTACTTGAATAACTGGCTCATTTACCGAGTCAGTCCGTCAGGTGGTAAATTTTAAAAGTTTGTCTTCTCTTGGCTGGCAAATAGAGATTGACTAGCCACGGTTTCTCATCAGTTTTTACTTACAGCCAAGGAAGTACTAGTGAGCATATTTTGTACATAAAAATGAGTATGAATTATTAATATTATGTATATGACATCAGAGTTCGCCCTCTATCGGCCATGATTCGTGATGAAAATCTGAATCGTGAATGTCCATTTGCACGCCAAGGAGAAATTTTTTTTTAAATTTACTACTTGAATGACTGGCTCAGGTGGTAAATTTTCAAAATTTGTCTTCAATTTTTTTTAATTTACTACTTGAATGACTGGCTCATTTACCGAGTCAGTCCTTCAGGTGGCCAATTTTCAAAAATTATCTCTTGACGGCAGATAGAGATTCACTAACCACGAAGTGGTATTACAGTTTTTACTTACAGTCAAGGAAGTACTAGTGAGCATATTTTGTACATAAAAATGAGTATGAATTATTAATATTATGTATATGACATCGGAGTTCGCCCTCTATTGGCCACGATTTGCGATGAAAATCTGAATTGTGAATGTCCATTTTCATGCCAAGGAGGCGATTTTAGAAAATTTACTACTTGAATGACTGGCTCATTTACCGAGTCAGTCAGTCAGGTGGTAAATTTAAAAAAATCCTCTTCTCTTGGCCGGCAAATAGAGATTCACTAGCCAAGGTTTCGTATCACAGTTTTTATTTACACTCAAGGAAGTACTAGTGAGCATATTTTGTACATAAAAATGAGTATGAATGTTTTCACACAGTTGTCATTGCATATCTTACATGTACATCAGAGTTAGCCAATAGAGGAAGATCAGCTCATCCATGAATATTAAATCTATTGAGGGTATTGAAAGCCACACTATTCTTCAGAAGGGAATTGATCCCGTATGGCCTTTACTGCACATGAAGGAATAACCTTTCGAGTGCCTTTACCAAGGAGGCCATGCACCCACCTAGTAAAACGACGGTATGCGAGATATCTGTAAAGTTCGTGTATGAGGTGATCTTCCTCTAATGGCCCAGTATTGAGGACATAGTCATAAAACTGTACTTTCACCATACATGATGAAATCTCAGTTGCGAAACGTTTGTTGAATGCACTAACAACAGAGTTGAAGTCTTTCTTCTCTGCATCGCTCAAGGAATCCCACACATTTGCTGCACAGCCCTTTAACTGACACCGTAATTTCCGTGCTTTTTCTTCATCATCCCATTCCAGAGACCAGGCTATTCCATTATATTGGAAAAGCCACTCTTCCCAATCATCATCATAATCACCAGCAAAATATGACATGTCTATAAATACATTATTCTTAAATTTCCGTTCCATGGTGTTAACACGAGTTTCTAAACCTTGTGATATTATCTCTTCATACGACCCAGTTACGGGCATCACACCGTACACAACTAACACATTATTTCGCTTTAATGAACTTTGAAATTACCACCGCTTATTAGTACTTTACTTAATCACACTAAATACTACTTTCTTCTGAATAAATTATGTTATCCCTAAGCTTTACTGAACTAAGCATTTGCCTTGAATAATTCAGTTTATGCCACTGACAAAATATGGACTGTACAACAGCGGACTTATTCTAAGCGCATCTAAGCTATATCTATGGTACAGCCACACTTCTCAGAATATAAACACATCAAATTAGTGTAGCCACAATCAACCAATTAAACTGACCAGATTAAGTAAAAGAACATAGAAATAAGTTTATTCACGTTTTATGTAACTTGCACCTCAAACTAACACTTGCATTAATACTAAGTGCACACACTTTTATTAATAAAACTTGAAATCCGCAATCTAATGTTTCCTAACAAAACAAAAACTTTAAGCAAATTACTAATGCCACTCTTTTCTAAAAACTTATTCTATACTACTACCCACACTGAAACATATTTTCCTAATTGACCAAACACTAAGAGACTTTCCTGACACACATACTCATGTTCTAAAACTGAATAAACAACCGCGCAGTTAAAACGTTTTCAAATTAAACACTACAATTGCACTGTTAAAACGTTTTCAAAGTAAACACAACAATTGTACGGTAAAAACATTTTCAAATCGAACACAACCACGCTCTGCTACCATGTATGGCGGGCCGACCCTTTACAGCGCAGAGTGGGCGTCGGCACCGGTAACGTTATATAATGGTGTGATGCCAAGATGACGCAATTAAACTGTACTACAAATTTATTGAAATGAAACTAGACTACTTAATATAAGAATAATATAGTCCATGTAAATGCTTACTGCAACTACTAATATACTCTCTAAACTGCTGCGCATTCACTGATCATATTAATCTAACACCATTTCACACAACACATTCCTCAAAATCTCACAGTACTGGGCTCCCATATCTAGGTGCTGTTCTCCTATATAGCTAATATCAAACCATACAATTTGCATGGCGGGCAGTGGTCTGACCTATAACCTGATATAGCCATTAATTATGAAGCTATCAGATGTTGTTCAGAGCACCAGCATAGACCAACATGCAGGTGCCATGACCAACTCATTACAGTTCTCCGGATTAATTACACGTTATAGATTAAGGGAATTTATGCTTATCGCAATGACTGGTCTCTGAAACTCAAATATTCAAACAACATTCAACCTGTGTGACAAAAGGTAGACCTACTAGTACTATCACACCATGTGAAGGCATGGAAGGCCATCAAGGCTGAACAGTACTACTGCATGCACCTTTCTGTCATCTTTCTCACATTGATTAACCGTTTATAGTTGTCTACAAAGGACCTTTCCAGTCTTAGTTTTGCCACACCCATCTCTATCTAAGCTCCACCCACACATCGCTCCTGTTGGGATCGATCGATCGATCTATCAATTTCCAGAAAATTATACAGTAACCGGTTGAATATTTTGAAACTAATTTGACTGGGTGCTGTTGCTGCCTATGACCCAGTAAAATTAGTTTCAAAATATTCAACAGAAAATTTATTAAATAATAAATCGAGTCATTCATGACGTAATGATTATAACGTAGGCCTACATGTCACATAGTTGATTATGACGGCATATGATTGACTGAGGAAATGGATTCATGAATTACTACCCCAGATATTTGCATGGCATCAATGCCAGGGCTCAGTATCCGGCATATTTGAATACTCTATTTCTCCCATACATGCAGTAACGGATCACTCAGGAGTCTGGCTCCTCTTGGGGGATCGTAGGGCTACCAGCTCTGTTGTGGTGGTGGTTTTCCTATTTGAGGGTATTTGGTGGGCTCTGCCATCACAAATGAGGATCACCTCCCTATTGGCGAGTCTCATTGCCAATGACGTGCTTCACGATGTGGATGCAAAACCTGAACTAGTTGTTACTTGTTGTCGTCGTTCGTGAAGAGCACCTTCCAGTCTTTGTTGGGGGTTTTTTTTAATGTGATAATCAGTTTCTCAGGTCGCACCCTCCTTTTGTGTTCTACTGAGTATTGTATATATTTGTGCTGACAATAACCACTGGTTTGTTGATCATAATATTGAACAGTTTTTCAGATATTTTACCAAGGTTTTGAGGCACCTCTCTCATGTAATAAAAGACTGCATTCCCATCTTCAATGGCTAGGGTTTCATCATCAGGTGGTAGGATATTGTTATATTTCATACATTTATTAGTATAAGGTAACTTTAAGTCTTACTTCACGAATACGAAACTACGTTATCAAATAGTTTTCTAACTCTAGTCAGTTCATCATCATCATCATCATCATCATCATATACACAAAACATAAGCCTATGGCTTGTTAGTGTACCAAATTTACGTAGATTCATCATTTTAGTCATAGTTATGGATTATTTCCCCATAGTGATTGTCTACTTTTATTTTAATAAGTCAAGAATATGTGCCGTTACAGCCTCAGCTGTTAGTGAGTTCCAGTATGGTACTATTCGGTTGGAAAAGAAAAATTTGCGAATATCCTTATTGTTACGCTGTGTGTATAACTTAAGTTTGTGTCCCCTAGTCTGAGTATTGGTGGAGGGTCTGAGGAAGGTATTTTTGTCAATGTTGTACTGGTTGTGTATGATTTTATATGTTTCAATTAGGTCCCCACGAATGCGCCTGTATTTTAATGACATTAGGTTTAGTATGGTAAGCTGTAATTTCTCATTTCTGATATAATTTTTGTAGCTCTACGCTGGACCCGTTCTATTAGTTAGTATTGTCTTTTGAACCTGGGCGACCATATGGAATTAAAATATTCTAGTATTGGTAAAGTAAAATGAAGATGTTAGGATTTACGTGGCGAAATGTTCTGCTTATGATTCCTAGTGAAAAGGTAAATAAATGTCAAGTTACCGAAATTAGTTTGTGTTACTAAAACCCGTCAATACTTAACATATTGCCGACGAGATAACCCAAGTTGAATTAAGTTATAGCTAAGGCACTCCACTCACCGGCGAGAAGTGTGACAGTTAAGTAAATTGATCATATTTCTCCAAAATTAATTGTAGTAAATTAGTAAAACACAAAATTAAACATGGCAGTGGGACATACGATATGATCTATAGAGCCTTATGATGAACAATGTGAGGCCTGGGACTCTTACTTAGAGCGGCTTAAACAATTCATAGCCACAAATAATGTAGCACATATGTAAAACGTATGGTCCTTTACCGGCAATTGGAGCGCAAGAAACGCCCAGTACAAAGACATATGACGAACTAAGTACAGCACTACGTAAGCATTTGTCACCTAAGCCATTGATTATTGCAGAACATTTTCGTTTTCACAAACATAATCAGAAACTGGGAGTGTTAATTTCGCAGTACGTGACAGAAATTAAGAAACGTTCGCAACATTGTGAATTTGCCGATACACTTGATGATTCATTGCGTGATAGACTTGTTTGCGGATTAACAAATGAATATTGTCAGATTCAAAAATGCCTTCTTTCAGAAGCTACACTTACATTCAACAGAGCTTTTGAAATCGCAATCAGTATGGAAAGAGCATCACATGATTCAATGGAGTTGACGAACGGTCGTGAAATTCTAACTGATAGCGTTCATAAGATTCAGGATAATCACACACATCAACGTTAGAAACCGCAGTGTTATCAGTCAAAATGTTACTGTTGTAATCATGCTGGCCATTCACCAGACAAATGCCATTTCAAAGATGAAGCATGCCATGGTTGTGGGAAAAAGGGACACATCAAGTCTCTCGCGTAATAAACAATTCACAAAACATAGTAAATCAGTCCATGCATTAAACCAAAATGACAAGCAACGTGATGACAGTGATGGCGATCTGGAGCATGCCATACACACCCTCGAACTGTATTCCTTGAGTGCCAACAGTGATGTCGTCTGGGTTTCAGTCGATATTGAGGACAGGACAGTACGCATGGAAATAGAAACTGGATCTGCAGTTCCGGTCATAAATAGACCAGACAATCTAAATTGGTTCGCGAAAATACCACTTCAGAAATGTGCTGTGTCATTAGAAATGTATACCAAGGAAACAATCATTCCCAATCGAACCATCTCAGTTCACGTAAAATGCAATGGGCAACAGAAAACACCGAACTTATATGTTATTAATGAAGGACGCCCACCTGTATTCGGTGGTGAATGGCTTAATGCGTTGAAGCTAAATTGTGTAGAAATTAAGTCAATAACCTTTCTAGAATCTGCTAGCGTATCAGAATGTCCGATCACATTTGCCTCCAGAACTTTATCCCCAGCTGAGAAAAACTACTCACAAATCAACAAAGACGGTCTTTGTCAGGTGAGGAATAAAGAAATTTAACCAGTACCCAGAGGGGCGTAAATTTACAGATCATCAATCATTACTAACTGTATTCCACCCTACTAAGTCTGTGTCATCCACAGCAGCTGCACGGTTGAAGCACTGGGCTTTGTTTATTGGTGGTTATAAGTACAAAATATTAGACAGAGGTACCATTAAGTATGCCAATGCAGATTGTCTTTCGCGGTTGCCTACGTCGGATGCATCTACGGTTGAATCGGCTGATGGTGCAGATCTGTACAGTTTGGACATGTAAATTTAATGCCAGTAAACAGCAAAGAACTTGCAAAAGAAACGTCTCGTGATCCTATGTTAAGTCAGGTTTTCCAACTTACCATGATGGGTGGTTTGAACAGTGATCATAAGCAGGCTTCAGAACTTGTGTATTACTATCAGCGGAAAGATGAATGGTTCAAGATGGATGTCTGCTATGGGGTGCACGTGTGATTATACCACCTAATCTTCGCGAAAGAGTGCTTCATGAACTTCATGTTGGTCATCTTGGTATAGTGAAAATGAAAGGACTTAGTCAACACTATACATGGTGGCCTCGAATCGATCTACAAATTGAACATGTTACTAAGGAGTGTCGTGGTTGCCAGGAAACGCAAAGAGTACCAGAATCAGCTCCGTTACACCCTTCAGAATTTCAGTCTAAACGTTGGCAGCATGTTCACATCGACTTTGCTGGGCCATTCCTCTGTAAAATGTTTCTGGTCATTGTTGACGCGCATTCAAAATGGCCGGAAGTAGTCGTGATGAACCCTACTACTGCATTACAAATGATAGACATACTTAGGAGCCAGTTTACTAGATGGGGCCTTCTGGAACACATTGTTAGTGATAATGGCCCACAATTCTCTTCAGAAGTATTCTCGTTATTCATGAAACAACACAGAATTTTTCACATTACATCTGCTCCCTACCATCCAGCGACAAATGGTCTTGCTGAGTGGTTCATTCAAAGCTTCAAAAAGAGGTTGCATGCATCATTTTATGATTCATTTCCAAAGCTAAATATTCAGCATAAGCTAGACAACTTCCTGTTTGCCTGTCGTAATACACCACATGCCATGACTGGACAGACTCCAGCATCACTTATGTTAGGACACAATATCCGTTCTCATTTGGATCTACTTCGATCAGATGTTGGTAGAACAGTTTTCCGTAAACAGCTAGATATGTCTAGAAATGGGAGGATGATGAATCTTTGTATTGGACAGTCATTCGTAACCAGAAACTATGGTTCTGGACCTAATTGGGTTATCTGGCCAATAATAGACAATACAGGAACAGTTAGTTACACGGTAAAAGATGGTCATCAAACATGGCGTTGTCATCTAGATCAGATCCATGCAACGAACATGTCGATTGACAATTCTAGTGACCCAGATTCGAATGTGGTTGTCTGCAGTGAGCCAGCACGACCTATATTCATACCTTCAAATATTGCGACTATCGTGTCTATATCAGGAACACCAGCAGGAAGTGTACCAACTGTGTCAACACATCCAGCGGAGTCACCAAATGGAGTCAATTTGGAAGGCTCACCAACCAATCTCTCGTTACATTGGTCAATCCCATAGCCGGAAGACGTTATCCAGTCAGAAAACAAACGTGAACGTAAGCGATTGGACATACTTTGATACTTTGACTTTCCTTTGTATTAGAACTATTTTTAGACTGTTTTATTTGGTCGGAACAGTTCATTTATTTAGTTAGTAATTAATGTTTGTGTGTTTGTTTGTTTTTGTATATTTCATTGATTTATTAGTATACGGTAACTTTAAGTCTTACTTCACGAATACCAAACTATGGTACCAAATAATTTTGTAACTCTAGTCAGTTACTGTCAAAAGTAAATAGATGTCAAGTTACCGAAATTAGTTTGTGTTACTAAATCCCGTCAATACGTAACAGACATCATCTTCAGCATCTATTGTAAGATGATGCAGGCCGTTTGCTTTGTTTGTTTTCGAATCCATCTGCTTTTCCGATGCAGTAAGGCATAGGATTGAGAGGATAATACATTTGTTGAAGGTGAAGTTTTTTTACTTGCCCAGTTTTGAGACTGCACAGCAACTGGAATGCGATATTTCCATGATGCTTGAATTTGATGATACTGTTACTGGAGGATTTGACCTTCTTTTCCAATCGGTTAGTGATGAAAACATGAGAACATACAACCTTTCCTTGTCTTCAATGACGAAAGTGTTGCAGCACCCTGTTAGTGCCTCAATAGTTCTGGCTCTTGATCTTTCGCTCCCGAGTCTTTCTGCTGGTCATAAACCTCGATGTTTCCACCCATGATGAGAGTCTGTTCCCCTGATGTGAGTGACCACCCCTGATAAGCATCATAATTAGTGAACAGTCCTGATACACCTTCTCCATTGCCAGCACCACCTCTGAATTTTGCATGTCTCATAAATGTCTCATATATGGTTTTATCAACTCACCAGCGTGTTCCAGGAATGAACGACCTTGCACCATTAATGGCGCCTTTCTTTAGCAGTTTTGTTGCACCTGGGTGGCAGTTCTCTACATTAGCAATGGAGAGAGAGAGAGAGAGAGAGAGAGAGAGAGAGAGAGAAGTAAGTCGATATCTTGCATAATTTTGACCTGCAAAACTGAAGAACAGGTCGGGCATCATGAAGTGACACTGGGAATACTCCAGGTTGTTGTTGCTCTTAACATCCTGAGCTACCGATAAGGTCAACCACGCATGATCCATATAAGACAACAACAACAACAGAGCTGTCTTTCCAAGCTCCCCTGTTCTAACATTGTTACGGAACTGATGGATGTGAAACACCACCACTTGCTTACCTTCTAAAACAGTCGACTCTATCTCCTTACTTGGTGGTTCAAGAAGACTTTCCAATCACATTTTCGTCACACCTAGAAGACTGGCAAAAGTTGTTTCCTCATCTGTTCTCTGATATAACTGCTCAAACAGTAACCACTCCAATGATTCTACTGACACTTTGTGGAAGTTCGCAGCCGTTGCATAGTTTTTACCAGACATTACCCATGCATTGAACCAGAGGAAATGAGTCCACTTTTTGCTTCCCTGAGCGCTTACATGTATGGATTCCAATATAAGGCAGCAACAGCTTTCAGTCTGGTTGGACTAAGACATATGAGTAACAGATTTCAGTCCAAGTAGTCACTAAATATATGAGATATGGATGAGATAGATCCTGGATGGATGTATAACGATAAATTGCGCTGAATATTCTGAAGCTAATGTGACTGGAAAGTGTTCCTGCCTACGGCAACAATAGCTTGTAATATATTAGTTTCAAAATATTCAATAACTTCTAATCCATGTAGGGTTCCTTTGCTTTCGTGAAATGAAATATGTGAGGCCCAGCTCCACATTTTGTTATAATATGACGACACTATTTTGCGTTCGGAAATGGTGAGCAGTCAATCAGGGCTGAACCTATGACTTAGGTGGCCCAGTGTAAACTTTCTGAAATTTGTATACATTAACAGGGTCCTCGAAACTGCCATTAGGAGTCCCACCTCAACTGTAATGCCACTGAATGAGCTCGAAGGGCTATGGGATTTGGCAATATCAGTCGCATCTATCCACATTTAGCTTGAAGTTACGTAGGGGCCTCAAAGATTAGGACACACACATTTGATGTCACTGTTTGAGGCCTTGAAATTTGGGGCGTGGGCCTGTACAAACTGGTGGATGGCTGCATATAGCCTAAGTAGACTATGGACGTATGGATGCGTGGTGACTGAGGTACTACTGTAGCTCCGGCGTCCCATCATCCATCGAGCTCCTCCTCAGTATCTGGTGTTTCACTGCCAGGCCGACGATGCTTGTCAGTTAGCCTTGGGGTTGTTTGAGGGAGGGATGAGCGTGGCATCGGTGACCACAAAATCCAACCCGCAGGGTCAGTAGAATGACATTGTTCCCATGGGGCCGGGCAACAGTTGCCGTCTACAGTGAACACCACCATATCACCCCGACTGTTGGTGTAGCCGGAGTGATGCTGCATGGTGTTACTTAGAAAGAATACTATTAAAAGACATAATGCCAGCAAGTCGAGGACCAGCTCATGGGAAGTTAATACTGATGAGAATATTAGATCGTCAACTAAGTATATTATAAATGAGACGTAATGGACTGGCTATAATTATATCTCGCCGAAGATCCCTGTTCTATCCTTGATTATACAATAGGTACCCCTGCAAGGGAGGTGCCCTGACGAAGCTAATTAATTTAATATAAACTAATGCCTCAGGCGGGCCAAACACGTTGGTTTTGCAAGAGGAAAATGCCTTGCGTGGGCCTCCATCACAGGAAAATGCCTACAATGCTGAAGTGGAGGAGGGAGTATGGCCAAAGACGTACTCCCCTTTCAGACTAGTGCATAATGTATATTATGTTGTATTATCCTAGTGTTATATAAGTTTAAGGGATACATGCTACATTACGTGGAGGCGGAGTGCCAGTTTCAACAGAAGCCGACCCTATCACCTCTTATGCTAGATATTGATTTAGTCACCACAGCGTTATTTTGGTGGTCCTTCCAGTGGAGCTAAGCCAACCTTTAGTATTTGGTCCAGACACACAGGGAGTTATTGCCTCAAATGGCCTATCACCTACTTAACTTTAGAACAGGTTGTCTTCCTGGCTGACTAGTCCGGGTAGCCTTTCTTGGCATACATCCACTGGACTCCTCCATCAGGCCAATGGCATGTACAATGTTGCTGGGCGACGAGTCCAGGAAGCCGATGAGCAACTCCCACTCAATGTGTCAGCACAACCACATATAACAGAACATGGGCAGATAACACACAAACACATAAGAAAGTGACGTATCTAGTTACTGTGAGGGCTGGGGAAGTGGGTAGCAGATATTAGCGACCATGCTGGAAGGCGTGGAAAGCATATTTGGCGTCTCCCAGTCACCATTGAATTAGTCTGCGAACTGCGTTCTCAGTCATCACCAGCATGACCAGAGTGAACCATATGAGATTCGATCCATGGACCTAACGTTTAGCTGCATTTAGGGTTATGTAAACTACCCACGTGGTTCACTGCTAGGACGTACCTATTATAATTGTGTTTGCGTAGTGAATCCTACTTATGGCTTATAGACTAGTTACTGGGTATCATGGCGGGTACAGGGGGGCGTGTGTGAAACATTGCCGTTTTGATTCACACCGTCGGGAAACCTCAGTGATTTCCTGGCTCGGTGCTAACCAAACTGGCAGAGGGCCTACCAGACAATAGACCTTTCCCACATTAGTGTATTTTGGGGAAATATCCTCCCAGAATGCATTGTGCATACACCTTCTGGCTGGTATACGCGATAGCCAACACGCAAACAGAATTACTTTACTATGGTAATCAGATACAATGCACTTTAAGTAGTTTATATGAACAACTATGTTCATAATATTGAAGGCATACAGCATTGGAAAGCTAAGCCAATTTTCTATACATTTCTGTATTAGTTTTTATAGTTTTGTAAAGCTTAATACAGTTGATTGCAATTTTAAAATATCCCCTATTGTCCACTGGATTTCATGAATTTAGGTCGAATGGTGTATTTTATATACACAAACAACTCCATTAAATCTTTACAAAAATATATCATTGATTGTAGTTTATCATAGCAACGGTTTAAATTGCAATGTATTTTAGTACAATAGTAACTCAATGCAGGGCAGCTGCTTGTTGGCGGCTTAACCAGCCAGCAGTTTTACTCTGACCGTCGATTTAGGGGAATCTCGGCGTAATGACGTCAATGTGGGAAAGGTGTATTAGGTGGGCCAGATGGCCAGAGGTCGGAGAAGAGACAGGTGCTCCAAAAAGTAATTTAGGAGGCCTTAAGTTAATGGCCAATTATTTAAATCCGGCGTGCTTGTGTAGCGAAGCAGCACAGGCCGGAAATACATTCTCCTTCATTTGAGCAGTTGTCCCTAGGTACTCTATCCTAACAAAATACCGGAGCTTAGCACTAGTTAGGATTAGTCGCCTTATTCCAGTCCGCGTGGGCGTGGGAGGCGACTCCAGTGAAATTATGTTGCCATATATTAGAAAGTTTAAGTGTGTGTATTAATGTATCTATTTAGTATTAGTTTAGGCGTGTGCGCATTTTTAGTGAAACTATATAACTATTTAACATAACTAGAAAAAGGAACAATAATGAAAATAAACAGTGAAAATACTAAAACGGCGCGTGCCGTATCTATACAATATATAATGCAATAAGGTCAGACTGACCTAAAGCACATACATGTAATCGGTGCTACATATGAAAATGAAATAACTAAACTACATTAAAGATAAGTGCCTAATAGTCATCAGTGCAAGTCCTTTCTTATAACACAAATGTTTATTTGGCGCCTGTTAGTCATCAGCGCACTCAAGAATCTGTTGACGAAGTTGGTGTGGGCGCCTGCTAGTCAACAACGCAAGTAGACATCTGTGGGCGAAACGCCGGGTAGTTATCAGTGCATGTGGCCGTCTGTCGGCGACATAAAACAACTGTGGTCACAATTCAAGCACGTGCCGGCGTGTGTGGGCGATATTTCCAGTAATAGTGATATATTCGGCGACATGGCCACATCAAAGTCATAGATACTTATAACATAATGAAAGTCTAATTTGCAGCTCTGTGTGCGTAACCATAGCTGGTACTAATGAAAGTTGCCTCCATTGTTGGAGAGGCTGGTGATAGATTTACGGCACAAGACGATCCATGCTGTCTAGTTTACTGACAGCATGGAGGGAGATGTTCCCAAGCAGTGACGAAAACGTTAAAACATGTTGCACCTAGAAACGTGCTTCATTTTGGTTTCCACTAATTTGACGTGGTTCGGCATGTCTGGTGAGATACCAGGCAGACCACTCGTACTACATATTGAGAGTGGCTGAAACCGCCCTCGTGCTCGTGTAGGCTCCCTTTAGTTGAAGTTTTGGGCGACCTGACTTTTAAATTTAGTTTATGAGCCTCCAGCCGAGGGCTATGCAAAAACTTGAGTATGCCTATGTGGTGCGTGGTGACGAAGTGGGGCACAAGTTCGAGTTGACTTACATTGGTATAGATTGTCTAGGAATCGCTCTACATAGTTAGCGTGGAATGACTGTGGGTTCATCACCATCTTTCTGACTGATGAATACGTTTTTGTTTGTTTAGTTGGTTTTATTGGCCCCTTACACCGAGATGTATTTGAGCCATGACTCACTCTGAGAGGTGCTTCCCCGAAGGGTTGCGATGCTCTCCCGAAGGGTTGCTATAAACAAGCATTAAAACTGAAAAAAGTAAAAAAAATGTGTGTTGTGCCTGTAGCTGCCTAATGAACTGTTGTTGGCGGGTGTAAGTGTTGGATGCAGTGTAAGAGTGGGTGGGAGGTGGGGGATCGCTTTATTTCACTTGAGGGTAGGACGGGGACTCAGGGGCTTCCACAGTGGGGGGGGGGGGCGGGGGGGGGGGTGGTCAGAGATTAAGTTTGCATCCTCATCAAATCAGGGGGAAATCAATTCCGCCGCCACCACCATGCCCCCCCCACCAAAGGCCTCCCACAAAAAACCCCTAAAACCATGGCCCCTGCAAACACGGGTGTTGGAACCAAGCATCCAGCTACCCCACTAGTGCCCCACCCCACATTATTAAGCCCATTTATTAGAAATATTGTCTGAAAAGGCCTCTCAGAGTCAAATTATCAGAATTTTCCAAGGGGATGATCCCAGGACCGCTTAATTATCCAGAGTATTAACCCAGGGACCCAGCCCCATACATCCTCCTCCACACCCCACCTCCATTGCAGCCTAAATGCTCTCTACAGGGTTGAAGTTTTTCAAAATTTTCTGATCTCACCCAAGGGGGTTTGGATGGGAGAAGGATTGGATGATTACGGTAGTAATATTTGAGGCGTTTATATGCTAGTTCCCAATGCTAGGGTCTAGACTCACGTATGATTACGGCGAAAGAGGCTCCTTTTATAGGATTCCACAGCCAGACAGCGAGCGACGTCGTAAATCTGACCAATCAGCGCGCACTGTGTAGCGAGTTAGCGTAAAGCGGTGACGCGTTTATGACGTGACTCTACCTAACTCATGAGTGACACTGACTTTATCAAGTTGTCAACAAACATATCGCCAATTTTAATATACTGATATCTCAGCCGTCCCTTGGCCGATTTCAATTCTGTTTTCAGATTCCTTTTTCTTGACCAATCCTGATATTGTCCGAACCAAATACGCTGAGCGCTTTTGCAGACTAATTATTGGAGTGTTCTCTTGGTTAGCTACATGCACAAGCCTATGTACCAACTGGGATGTGGCTGGAGCATCTCTGATTGGGCCGTTTCGTTACCAGGTAATCCGGGTCGGTCTGTACCTGACTGAACGATTCGCGCTAGTGGAACAGTTGATAAGTTTTGGTAGGAGAACTGGTACACCAGGAGTGGCAGGGCACCTCTCCAGGGGGGCTGTGTTTAACTGCAAATCCTGCACTCCAAACCCCTCTGGATCCGCACTTGATATATATATATATATATATATATATATATATATATATATATATATATATATATATATATATATATATATATATATATATATATATATATATATATATATATATATATATATATATATATATATATATATATATATATATATATATATATATATATTTATATACACCTGTGCAAAAGTTAAGCACCACCCTATTTTTACGCACATGCGAGGGTATATTCATGTGCTATGAAGAAAGCAATAGCATAAACATTTATGTACCCCATCCATCTTAGTGCAAGAGGTAATAATGCAACTAGAGGAATGCTGATTATGATGGTGGGGAAACACTGTATGTTTTTGTTTGAACTTGAAAACGAGGCCTGAATATGGTTACGTTGACACAACTGACAACTATTGCCCTACAGTTGACACACGTGGCTAGATTGTCATTAATGGTGTCTGAAAACGAAGTTTAACATCTGTGCACGAGTTTGAGACTGTCATTATTAATACCGGGTATATCCACCTTGTGCCTGGATGACGGCCTGGACACGACGTCTCATGCTGGTCACCAACCGACTGATACGCCATTGTGGTATTCGTTGCCATTCAAGATGGAGTGCGTCTGTTAATTCCTGTAGGTTCTGCACAGGAGGATCCCTCCTTCTCACCATGTTTCCCAGAATGTCCCAGATATGCTCAATAGGGTTCATGTCAGGGCTCCTTGCTGGCCATGGTAGGGGTTCGATGGCATTCTGGCGGAGGTATTCATGCACAGCTCTAGCACGATGTGGTCGGGCGTTGTCATCCATGAATATAGGGTGGGTTCCAGGTGCATGATTTACAAAATGAGGGACCACAACTCTATCCAGTATGGAATCTTGATATCTTTGTCCATTTAGTGTTCCAGGTACAGTCAACAGATCCAGCTTACAATCAAATGAGATGCACCCCCATATCATAACGGAACCTCCACCAAATGGAACTTCTTCCATGATGTTACGTTGGTCGTACGCCGTGCGTCTGGACCTCCATACACGAGTTCGACCATCTGTGGCATGAAGCAGGAACCGACTTTCATCGGACCAGTGTACCCGTCTCCAGGATCTCATGTTCCAGTGTCTTCTTTCGTTGCACCACCTCAGACGCTCCTCTTTGTGGTGTGCAGTGAGGAGAGGACGTCTGACAGGCCTCCTAGCTTTCATGCCAGCAGCATACAGTCTCCTTTTGACGGTAGACATTGACACTCTATTGCGCGTTTCCCATTGCTGGCTGAGCACTCTGCTGTTGGTGAATGGAGATCTCCTAACAAGGCGTACTAGGGCTCGATCATCACGGGCAGTAGTCTTCTTCAGTCTTCCAGATCTAGGCCTGTCCTTCACCTCGTTAGTTTGCCCATGTTTTGCAATCAAACGACTGATTACAGTATGGTTAATGTTCAGCTGTCTGCCAATCTCTCTGCATGACATACCAGTGGTATGCATGCCTATGATTTGCCATTTCACACGATCACTTAACCTTCGTCTTGCCATAGCGGTTCACAATCAAGAGCTAATTCTCTCTGTACAAATAAACCACGTCATGAACACAAAATTCCTAATCTTGTCGCCTAAATCTGTATGTAATGTTCTACACCTCAAACTGGACTTTTACATAACTGAACACGTGTGCTGTTTCCCGCCACGCACGGACATCAAGCGGCGTGAAGTCATGCATGCATGTGCATTTCGTACTTGGAATTATGTCAGCTAACGCGGCGACAAAAAGTATGGCAGCCTAGTTGTACCATCATGTTTCTACGTTCTATTGTTTTTGCTGGTGCTTAACTTTTGCACAGGTGTATATATATATATATATATATATATATATATATATATATATATATATATATATATATATATATATATATATGTGGTCCGAGTTTCTAACAGGGTATGGACAGTTTTTCTGATTGCATAAGAATGTAAAGCTTTTATCAAGAAATGGCTTCTGTCTAGTAATTAGCAAGTGTCAAGTGAAATAATACATGAGTTAAAATTATTTAATTCCTCCAAATAAATTTAGTGTGTGGAAAAACACATCATTGGTTTTCAGTTTTTGTGTACTTAGATACCAGTTTCTAACTGGATTGTAAATTTGTTATTTCAACAGCGACAAGATTGTAATATGACATCACTGCCTATGATATGATAACAGAAGAGTTTGTAAACAAAACTAATGATACAAAAACCACTAAAAAGGGAGTACAACTTTATTTATTTTAATAAATCTAAACCTGATCAAATTCCATTTTTCGCAATACTCGGTACACATAGACAGTATCAACATCATTTTCAAAATCTAACTCCAGTATCCTTGTTTTGTAAAGTAGTACATCTAGTGCTTAAAATGCAAATAAGGATTGTTTTGCATAACTTAAAAGGTTAAACAAAATTCCGTTTTCAAGGGCGCCGGAAGCAAATTTGAGGGCCGAGGGCAGGTTCCACAAAAAGGGCACGTGCATGAAATTGTCTGGAGGAAGGTATGAAATGGGTGTCCATCCCCACCCCACCCCCATCCCCACCCTAGCCACTCAGAGAAGGGTATTCAGGGATACCAACCTACCTAACAACCACACGAAAATACATTGAAAGGTGCAGGCTCATGACTCGAATTCCTACATTATGAGTTTCTTATGATTACATATAAATGTTAGAGCAATGTTAAGCGAAGAACTTATGTATTCTTTGGTCAATTGAGCCTATTCCCAATTCACAATTAAGTGAGCGGGTGGGCGGGTTGTTGTGTCAGATACACACGTTGAGTGTGCGTGCATTCGTGCATGTGTCTGCACGGTGGGCATGCGCAGTTTGCCTTGAAAATATTTAATTGGACCTTAGTTCCAAATTATATTTGCAATCAGCAGAATTCAGAGGAAAATGTTTTTGTGAAAACTATAGGTTATCCAAGACAAATCTACCAATCATGTTGAACATGTGAACAAGGTTTGTTTAGCTCTTGCCTTAGATGAAGACCATGATGTTTCTAGAGTTTCATGTCAAGCAATTTCACAGAAGGTCTTTAAATGCAATTCTTAAAATAGTGCACAATCCAAGATGGCCAGCAACAAAATCGATCAAGCAACTTCCCGGTACCAACCATGGATCTGACCCTATGGATCCTTCCTGCCAAGCAGAACTTAAGGACTCGCTTAAAGAATACGATGGACATATGCTGGATGAATAGACAGATGAGGCAGCAACACAATTACGTCAAATTAGTAACAAATTATTCAACAGCTAGTGTGCATGAAATAAGTCATTTAAATTATGATTTCGCAGTCTCTTACTTAGCCATATTGGCGTGTGGATGCCAGAGGTACATTTGGCCCGGACTATTCAAAGGAGGCCTTCGGATGTCTGATTTTGTTTTCGTGTGGATGGTGGCATCATATTTTTGGTTAGACCTCAAAGGGCTTGATATGGCTAAACATGTGTATCACGACCGTCCTAGTCGGTAGGGGTGGGTGGGGTGGGGTGAATGGGTGGGGGAGCGCATGCTCATATAAATAGCACACTATTCAAAAACTCAAGAGGATGATATTTATTACTTAGAGATGTAGGAGATATATGAGATGGCTTCTAAGCGCATCTAATTGTTACATTCCTCCGATGGATGCTCCAGCCACACCCTCCTCTCATTATGTGTGTGTGGGGGGTATGGGGGTGGGGTGGGTTGGTGGGGGGGGGGGGGGGGAGGCGGTGGGGGGGGGGGGGGTATTTCTACCTTTGCATATGCCTCACACGTCAATTAAAAACTTGATTTTAAGAGCTGCTGTTAATTCTGTTATCCCTTAGTGTTTTCACATTGCTGCTCCCAGCCGCTCATCATTGCACATATATTCTATTCTACCTACTAAGCAACGGGCAACGGCCATCTATCGTCTGACCCGAAAACTGGACCAGTTTGTTGGTTATGGACATTTTTATGGACCCTGAAAAAGTAATAGTGAAATCCCATGTTTTTCGCATGCCAAATAAAAAGGTAGGTAAAATAGTTACATCTTATCTTTTATAGTTATATCTGATGCATTTGGCTAAACTCTCCAAATGTTGATTGAACAAAGTAACTATTGTTTTGACACCGCGATATAGTGCAATTGTTCAAAATTCTACTTTTATTATTTTTTTAATTATCCATTTATCAAAATGGATTTACAAACAATTCATACAATTCGTGATTCGGTACATTTTAGGCAGAAGCCTACTTAGTCCGAATCTTTACAACAATTAAAATACATTGCTGCCGAATATTTCAGAAAGCCGCTCTTATTTATGTAATGGTATTAGCTTTTATAGAATTATTTATACCCATATTTTATAGTAAAAGAAACGATTTTCGTAGTTGCACCTATCTGGCTGTGAAAAAAGTCCAGAGATTTAATCCAAATCATTACATCTCAACAGTTATGCAACATTACCTATCTGCAATCGCGCTAACATTATATATCCTATGTACAAATATTACGGAGTTCCCTCCCTTGGAGTGAAAAAACCCCGCCCTCTACCATCACGATTAATTGTTTGGCTCCCAGCTTTCTGCATCGGTATATCACAGGGATATCATGTGGTGTACACCAAATATGGAAGATATTGCATATTTTGAAAATGGTTTGACTGGATGTTTCTGTTGCCTTAGGCAGCCCACGCTTTTAGTAAAATTAGTTTCAAAATATTCAACATTCTAAATTTCTAATTATTACATAAAGAATTGTATTCTTATCGTATGTTGTCAAAAGGTCACGTGCCAGTGAACACATGAAAATCTGGGTGTTTTCAGATAATGATGTAGGCAGTAGGTTACAACCACAAGTATAAAGTATTATAGATAAATATGAAAATAATATATTTATGAGAGTAGGCCTACTAGTATTGGTAGGGGGTTTTTTTATAAGCAAATTGACTTGAAAGATCTTTTGTTTTGATGTATTAAACATTTTTGCAGTGCAGAAAAAATTCAGAAAAATAGAAATCTACGCTCCTTTATCCTGCTCTGATTGTGATAACATCAATTGCCTTCAGTCTACTGTTTGCTGAGATCTTTAATAATCTGTACTGTTTCTCAAGCTTTCATTCCGATTTTGCCAATTGTGAGAATGTACATGCAATAATCTAGAATGACTATAGTGTAGATGCTTGGATTCCTCAGCTGAGCCTTTCAGTCAGAATCACTGTCTTCACTGCAAGACGTAACTGAAGCTGTCGCATCACTCTCATCAGATGGCTCATTCCATATATTGTCTTAAGAATATCTACCAGTTGATGTGTCAAAATGCCTTTGGATGTAAACATTGGCTCTATACGACTCTCCTTTAAGATCCAACCATGGTCATCTGTTGGCACCGTGTTGGTAAGCAGGTAAAGTATAGTCCGAGTCTGCTCTGACTCAACCCACCCCTGTTACAGATATTTTAACAGACTGGCGGGGCGGGGACTCAGACTTGTAAAGTAGAACTCTCGAAATTCATTGATGGGTTTAGAGTAAAGGGTGGTGGAAACCATTTTTATGAGTGTGGGGGCAGAGCCCCTCATTAAAATTGCCTTTGTACTGTAAAAAAAAGGTGCTTCGTTATTCATCAGAATGCAGGAAACGGCTTCTCAGAGCATCTAATTTTCAAAACTTTCTTGGGGGTCTCGGCCACTCATATTATTTAAAGTAACCCTTTAAAATTTTATAACCTTTAGGAAATTAAAACTAAACTGACTTAAGTGGATCTATCCATCGGCAACTTCAATATGACCCTCAATACCATGATCAATTGGTAGTGAAATATAAAAAATCTATAAAGTGAAAGCAGAATCTACGTGCTTCTTTATTAGTCAGAACGCAGGAAATGGGTTCTCAGGTCACCTAGTTTTCAAAAATTTCAGGGGGAGGACCCACAGACCCCACATTCTCAGCCCCATCATTTTTAAAGACCTTCCGCCGCCCCTGGAGTATTCCCGCCATCCAACTCACACTTCTCTTTCATACAGCGATGTCGCAAGTCGTTGACACTTGCCAATCAAGTTTTCCCATACATAGCACAGGTAAATTCCTCAACCTGCTCATAGTATCCACATCCCATTCACCACCAAGCATTGCAAATGTAATTATAACTCCAGATAGTTGACTGGCATAATGCAGCAGTATGAAAAAAGCATCACTGGCAGGGCTCAGTATCCGGCATATTTGAATGCTGGCTGTCTCTCCCATACATGCAGTAAAGGATCACTCAGGAGTCTGACTCCTCTTGGGCATCGTCCTAACATACGCCCACTCACATAGCTTCGCTGTTCGTGGCCATACTTACATTCCTTTGATCTCTTGCCATATGACGAGCGGTTTTCAGTCCCGCCAATCAGATTTCTGCCTGCTTCGCTCTAGCTTTCAATCCAAAAATAGAGGCGTAGCTTTGTGCCGATGTTGATGGAGACCTCGCGAGCCACGAATGTCATGCTATGTGAGTGGGTGTATATAAGTAGCATGTTATTAACTGGCCAATTTTATTAGTTGAAGTTGATGCACGACAGCTTGTGTATATTTACGGAGTTTTATGAACTTAGCGCAGACATCAAAAGCGTGCAAGCACGGGACTCAATACAGGAGCGGAGTGGGAGGGCGAGGCCTGTGCAATATGATGATCTCTTGGGTGGATCGAAGGGCTGTCAGCTCTGTTGTGTTGTGGGGTTTCCCATTTGAGGGTATTTGGTGGTCTCTACCATCAGAAATGAGGATCAGCTCCCTATTAGCGAGTCACATTGTCAATGACGTGCTACACCATGTGGATGCAAAGCGTGAACAAATTTTTTCTGTAGCAATAGCACCGCACTGCTCCCATAATTCCTCCGGCTGGTCCGCACTCCTATCTAGAACAATGCCTAAGTGTGTTTAATCTATATATATGTGAAATTATTTAGGGAAGGATGCACGCTGTTTTACCTTTAATTATTACGTCCAGACAGATTTGTGTTTATGCTTCAAATGGCTTATGCCTACTAAACTTTAGGGGCAGGTTTCCTTCCTGGCGGATGAGCCCGGGTAGCCATCTCAGCATGTACCCATTGCACTACTCCCTCAGATCAATGGCATTTACATGTTGCTGGGCGATGAGTCTGATGCTGATGGGCGACTTCTAACCACGTGACAGCACAGCCACGAGTAACAAGACATGGAAAGATAAAACACAACGCATTGAACAAGCAATGTATATAGTTACGGCGAAGGCTCAAGAAGTGGGTGGCATACATTGGTGACATTCCAAGAAGGCTTGGAGAGCTGATTGGCTTCTCCCAGTCATCGTGGAGTTAGTCCCTGAACCACGTCATCAGCCAGCACCAAGTGTGTCGAGAACGAACCATATGAGGTTTGTGCTCTGGAGCTAATGTTTAAACTATGTAATTGCCCTGAGGTCCACTGCGAGGATGTACCTATTATAATTATTGTTGGCACAGAGAATCCTACTTTGGTTTATAGCTAGCTAATGGTACCGGTGAAGGTCAGGGGAAGTGTGTGAAGCATTGCTGTTTCGATTCTCGCCATCAAGAAACCTCTGCGATTTCTCGGGTCGGCGCTAACCAAAATGATGGAGGGGCCTAGCAGGCAATTAGTTGGCCAGATGGCCGGAGAGTCGTAAAAGAGACAGCTGCTCCAGAAGTAACTTAGGAGGTCTTAAAGTTGGTGGCCAATTATGGAAAAGCCGACCTGCTTATGTAACTTGGCAGCAGCGCCATGAAAGAGGCTTTACAACAAACTAGCACGCTTTCATTTGAGCAGTCGTCCCTATCTACTCTATCCTAACAAAATATCTGAGCTTAATACTAGTTAGGACTAGTCGCCATATCTCGAGCCTATGGTCGCAGGCACGAGAGATGACTCTGGTGAAATAGTGTTGCCATATCTAAGAAAGTAAGTCCTGCAGTTAGTGAAGCTGTATAGTATAGGTTTAAGCATCTGCACGGTTTAAGAAAACAAACATAGCTATTTAACCTAACGAAAAATTAACAGTATCTAAAAATGGTGCCCACCGTATTTCAGTTTCATACAATATAATAAGATCAAACTAACCTACTGCGCATACTTGTAATCAGTGCTACAAAAAATAAGATAACTATAGTACAATAAAAATGGGCGCCTATTAGTCATCAGTGCAATGCTCGTTTTTACAGCACAAAGAGCCTTGTTGGCGCCTGTTAGTAGTTGGTTGTTGGCGCCTGTTAGTCACCAGTGGATGTTAGCGTCTGTTGGCGCGGTTCTTTGGGATCAGTGCAGTACTCGAAGTTGTTGGCGCTTCATAGTCATTGGTATCAACTAAAAGCACAAGTAGTATAACAGTCTAATTTCCCGCGGAGTTTGAAGCACACAAACCGTTGTGCTGAAGTGAAGTTGCCTCCATTGGCCAAAGAGGGTGAGTCATAGTTTTACGGCTCTTTAGCGACGCTGAAGGCAATGTTCGCAATCAGAAACGAACATTCAAAACATGATGATGCACTAGATGCGTGCTAATTCTAGTCTCCACTGGTTGGCGTTGTACGGCAGGTTTCGTGAGACATCAGTACAGGCCAATCATTTCACATATTGATTTAGTTTGTTTAAGGCTGAAACGGCGACACGACCGCAGAAAGTCCCTAAAGTTGGCGGATGGGAAACCTTCTTTTAAATTAGTTTATTAGCCCCAGTGGGTGCAGGTCTTGTAAAAATTGAGTCGGCATTCGTAGTGTGTGCGGGCCTCCGAAACGAGTACAAGAACCGATATAAGCTACATTGGTGTAGATTGCTAGAACAGCGAGCTCTACTCAGTAGGCATGGATAATGTCCCTTGCTCCGGATGACCCTGGTCCGACTGAAGAATACTGCCAGAGCGAGTCCTTTTATGCTGTATGGTGACCAATCAACAGTCACCATAGCAGAGCTCAAGCAATCATTGCGGGCTTCGTGTTTATGACGTCACGGTACCTTCACCCTTCCAGCACATACGCGATGGCAATCTAACCAACTTAGAAAGAAGTAATAAGGCCAATTACGTTTTTGACTGATATCTCTGCCAATCCTGAACCGATTTCAAATCTGTAAAGAGATTCGTTTTTCTCAAAGAATCCGGGTGTCGATTCACACCAAGATAGTTAGAAAAGCCCGAGTATTAGGAATTCGCTAAGATACCGGCAACAATATACACAGGAATGCCATTCCCCGTACTCTCTACATAGCGTATGCGAGCTATCTCTTATTGGTGCACAGTAAGCGTTCTCACGGTCTATACTTATTTGAGCTCTCTCTCTCTCTCTCTCTCTCTCTCTCTCTCTCTCTCTCTCTCTCTCTCTCTCTCTCTCTCTCTCTCTCTCTCTCTCTCTCTCTCTCTCTCTCTCTCTCTCTTCTGTGGCTACATGCACTGGCCTATGGAACCAATGGGGATGGGGCTGGAACATTCTAGACCATGTCGTTCCATACCCTGCTAACCCGTGCTGGTTCATACCCGACCGAGCGAAGTTCCCTCCCATATACACTGGCCTATGCAACCAACGGGGATTGGGCTGGAGCATCTCAGTCTGGGTCATTCCCTACCCGAGTAACCTGGGCTGGTTTCTACCTGGCTGAGCGATCCCCACTACACCACCCCCTCCTAGCTTGCACCATTGGCCGAGCGATTTCGCCAAAGCAGATCGTTCGCCATAAGGTGGGCGCTAGATAAGAATTATAGACTTATCAGTTTGGCGTGTAGTTGAGAGAATAGCGTGACGTGCGAGGCACATGTTTTATAAATGATAGACACAGGTGTGTGAAGGGGTGGGGTTGGTCGGCATACAATTTATAATTTTTGGCACAGGTTTCCTAGGCCCAGGCTCTTTTTATTTTTTGGTGTGGTGCATACTTTATTTAGCAAACAGTGATTTATTGCCTATAACAATAGTTTGTGAGGACGCCCTCTTTCAGTGGCGGGTAATTATTCCCCGCGTCGTGTACGTCCAGGCTCCAACATAACAGTAATTAAAAGATAAAAAGATAATAAAAAATATATATCTACCTATTAAAAAGCTCAGCTAATTTGCTGAGACAATGCAGTAACATATTTTACGCCGTACGTAAAATGCTTGCCTAGAACGCTGAGGTATATATATCTTCT